>NW_020869758.1:334846-349846 GCF_003789085.1 Penaeus vannamei | reverse complement strand
GGAGAGAAAAGAAGAGAGAGAGAGAGAGAGAGAGAGAGAGAGAGAGAGAGAGAGAGAGAGAGAGAGAGAGAGAGAGAGAGAGAGAGAGAGAGAGAAGAGAGAGAGAGAGAGAAGCAAAGGGAGGAGAGAGAGATGGAGATAAAAGATAAAAGAAGATAAAAAGGAAGAAGCAAGAAACGAAAGAGAGGATTAAAAAGAGAGAAGGACTTGGTAAGAGAGATGGATAGCGAGTGAAGAGAGGAGACGCCGATAAAGGAGAGAAAAGAGAGCGAAAGAGAGAAGAGGGACAGAGGAAGAAGGAAATAAGAAATCAAAACTTTCGACGCCATTATTGGCCGAGCGGTCATTACTTACCCCTCTCTCCCTCTCCTCCCTCTTCCCCTCCCTCTCTCTTTCCTCTCTTCCTTCCCTTTTCTCTTTGCTCTCCCCTCCCTCTTCTCCCCCTCTCTTTCCTTCTCCCCTCTCTCCCCTCTCCCTCTCCTTCCTCCTCTTCCCTTCTCTCTCCTCCCTCCCTCCTCTTTCTCTCTTTTCCTCCCCTCCCTTCTCCTCTTCCCTCTCCCATCCTCCCCTCTCTCTCTCTCATTCTCCCTCCCCTCTTCCTCTTCCTCCCTCCCTCTTCCCCTCCTCTTCCCTCCCCATTCTCCCTCTCCCCTTCTTCCTCTTCCCTTCCCCCTCTCTCTCTCTCTTCCCCTCTCGTCCCCCTACATCCTACCCACCTCCCTCTCCCCCACCCCCCCCCCCTCGCAACACACTCCATTTTTTTTTCTTTTCTTTTAATGGCGATTGATTACGATGCTAATGATATCGGCCGGTAAGCGCAGAGACTGTCGATGGCTCTGTTCCGCTGACGGAGCTGACGGCCTCTTGCCTCCCTGCGCTCTCTGTTCTAAGATGTCCGTGTGGGGGGGGGGAGGTGTTTTATGTGTGGGGTGGGTGGGGGGTGTATGTGTGTGTGTGTGGGAGTAGGGATTTGTGTTTTGTGTGTGTGGGGGGGGGGTTGGTGTGTAGGGGTGGGGGGGGTAGGGGGCGTATGTGTGTGTGGGAAGTAGGGGTGTGTGTGTTTTGTGTGGTGTAGGGGGTGGTGGGGGTATGGGGTAGGGTGTGTATGTGTGTGTGGGGGGGGTAGGAGTGTGTGTTTTTTGTGTGTGTAGGGGGGTGTATGTGTGTGTGTGTGGGGAGGGGGTAGCGTGAGTGTGTGTGGGAGTAGGGGGGGGGGGGGGTGGGGTATGTGTGTGTGGGGGGGGAGGGTGTGTGTGTGTGTGTGTGTGTGTGTGTGTGTGTGTGTGTGTGTTTGTGTGTATGTGTGTGTGTGTGTGTGTGTGTGTGTGTGTGTGTGTGTGTGTGTGTGTGGTGTGTGTGTGTGTGTGTGTTTGTGTGTATGTGTGTGTGTGTGTGTGTGTGTGTGTGTGTGTGTGTGTGGTGTGTGTGTGTGTGTGTGTGTGTGTGTGCGTGTGCGTGTGTGTGTGTGTGTGCGAGAGAGAGAGAGAGAGAGATTCTCCCTTTTTTTCCTTGTCTCTTTCGGTACTTCTTGTATCTGTATCTCTTTTCTTTCTATATATGGATGGAATTTCTCTCTCCCTCTCCCTTTCTTTCTCTCTATCTATCTCTCTCCCATTTCTCCTTTCCCTATCCCACCTTCTCTCCTTTCTCTCTTCCCTGCTCTTCTTCCTTCACTCTCTTCCTCCTTTTTCCACTTCCTCCTTTCCTCCCTTCCCTCTTCCCTCCTCTTTCACCCTTCCCTCTCTCCTCCTGTGCCCCCTTCCTCCCTTCCCCTCTTCTCCTTTACCTCTTCCTCCTTTTCCCACTTATCCTTTCCCTCTCTCCTCCCTCCCTTCCCTTCCTCCCCTCCTCTTTCTCCCATCCCCCCTTCCTCCCTTCCCTCACTCCCTCCTCCTCCCCCCTTTCCTCCTTCCTCCTCCTCCTTCCCCTCACTCCCTCCTCCTCCCCCCTTTCTCCTTCCCTCTTTCCTCCTCCCTTCCCATCCTCCCCTACTCTTTCCCCATCCCCCCTTCCTCCTTCCCCTCACTCCCTCTTGTCCCCCTCCCTCCTTCTCCCTCCTCCTCCTCAAGTCAAACACACACAGACGCGCATCAATATCCCTAGATATCGGATACTGAGAAACCCGAAATTTGACGATGTTGAAACTGCAGGAATGAATTATGTAATATAATTGCTTCTGGATTTTTAGGTCGAAAATTCGCGTTTCTCTATTTGTGTGTGTGTCTAGACAACCTATGTGTGCGAAGTTATAGCACGCACACGCATGTTTATGTAGTGTGCACATCCCCTATGTACACGTGTGCGTCTAACATCTAACCTAAACTGATGTAGTCCAAGGGAGTGTTCAGTTAAAGATTTTTTTTTAATTTCTGGAAGACTCGATGTCGATACTATCAATTTACGTTCGTTTCCCCCTGAATATATAAGAAGAAAAAGAAAAAGAGGAAAAAAAATGGAGAACCAAAAAAAAACAGAAAAAAATGTTACTTTAATGTTCAGCTTAGCAAAGTATCCCCTGGGAGCATAACTCGGGTTTGTTTGTTCACTGTGAACAGGGCGCGTCCGGGGATACTAGGGGTGGGGGGTGGGGGGGTTGGCTGCGAGTAGACGGAGCGGTGAGGTAAAGTGGGGGGGGGGCGGAGACCGGGATACACACACGTGTAAATACATACATACAAATCCACATCCATCCATCCATACACACACACGATATATGTTTTTATACATACATAAAACACACACACACACACACAGGCACACACACACACACACACACACACACACACACACACACACACACACACACACACACACACACCACACAGTGCACATAAACACACACACAGTCAGTGCCAATCCACTGAACAAACTGAAAATAAATAAAGATAGATACAGGTATGCAAATCCACCAACGCTTCTTATATACTTAGATAAACACACTGATATATAAACCTATTGACTGGTGCAAGCGAGACATATTTTGAGATACTGGCAGACAGACAGCAATAGACAGACGGACAGACAGGTAGACAGACGGATAGGCATATAGACAGACAGATAGACAGGCGGATAGATAGACAAACAGGCAGAGACAGACGGACGGACAGATAGATAGACAGACGGATAGACACAGACAGCCAGGAAGACAAAAATACCGACAGACAGGAAGACCGAAAGCCAGATAGACAGACAGACAGATAAGAAAATAGACATAGATAACAGCATGGATAGACGGATAGTCAAAGGAATAGATAGACAGATAGATTAATGAACAATCAGTCAAAAACTTTCTCAGATAGATAGCCATAACGACAACTGTAGAAAAAAAAATAAAAAAAAATAAAAAGAAGAGTGAAAGAAAAAAAAGAAAAAGACAGAGAGTAAAAAAAGAAATAATAATAAAAAGAATCCCAAATAAGAAATAATGAAAGAAGCACAGATGATAAATCTAGGAAAAAAAAGAAAAAGAAAGAAAGAAGAAGAAGAAAGAAAAGTAAAAGAAGAAGAAAAAAGAAAAGAAGAAAGAAAAAGAAAGGAAGAAGAAGAAGAAGAAGAGAGAAAGAAAGAAAAAAGGAAAGAAAGAAAAAGAAAGGAAGAAGAAGAAAGAAAAGAAAAAGAAGAGAAGAAGAAGAGAGAGAGAAAGAAAGAAAAGAAGAAGAAAAAAAACAGCAGCAGGTCAGCCTCGTTCCCTCGCATGTTGGCCTCGCATCATGAAACAACATATCCGCCAACATAACCGGGTAAACACAGGCGGGGCTAACTGCGACCACTCATGCGCACGCGTGGAAGTAAGCATGCAGTCTGTCTGTCTGTATGTATGTTTGTCTCTCTCTCTCTGTCTCTGTCTCTTTCTCTCTCTCTCTTTCTCTGTCTCTTTCTCTCTTTCTTTCTTTCTCTTTCTTTCTTTCTTTCTTTCTTTCTTTCTTTCTTTCTTTCTTTCTTTCTTTCTTTCTTCTTCTTCCTTCCTTCCTTCCTTCCTTCCTTCCTTCCTTCCTTCTTTCTCTCTCTCTCTCTCTCTCTCTCTCTCTCTCTCTCTCTCTCTCTCTCTCTCTCTCTCTCTTGTATTGCAAACACATGCAATACAAGAAGAAGAGAAGAGAAGAAGAAAAGAAGTAAGAAGAAAAAGAAGAAGAAGAAGAAAAAAGAAGAAGAAAAAAGAAGAAAGAAGAAGAAAAAAAAGAAGAAGAAAGAAAAAAAGAAAGCATAAGCCTTACCACTCGCGCTGTTAAGAGTTAGTCACACACAAAGGGGCAAAGGGATGGAAACATAAGTCCAAATATACATTATTAGTAAGTGACATGAGCATTCTTTGATAAACGGGGAAGGTAGGAGGTAAATAACAGATCGGCGAGGTAAATAAATCAGTTGGAATGTAACGATTGTGTGATTTTTCTCTTTTCTGTTTAAAATGTTGTCTAGTTACTTTTTCTTTCTTTTTTTTCTCTTTCTCTTTCTTTCTTTCTCTCTCTCTTTTTCTCTTTTCTCTCTCTCTCTCTCTCTCTCTCTCTCTCTCTCTCTCTCTCTCTCTCTCTCTCTCTCTCTCTCTCTCTCTCTCCTACTCACTCTCTCTCTCTACTCACTTTCTCTATCTCTCTCTTTCTTTCTATGGAAAACATCGGAGACAGATAATTAGTAACAATAATAGTAATAATAATAGTAATAATGACAATAATAACATCAACAATAACAATAATAAAGTCTACGGCCTCCGCACGCCGGCATTCACTTACACACGAGGCGGGGAGGGTAAATTTACAAGTGACATACGCGTGGATATGTTCATGAAATATCTTAATAATCATATAATCATGGTGCAATATATATAACAACTATATAATCATGATATGATAAATATAACACAAATTTAATTATGATATGATGCAGTATACATAATACTAATATAATCATATATATTTAATACTAATATAATCATGATATGACACATTTAATACTATCATAATCATGATACGATATATATAATGATATAACCAATAATATACATACAATAATATAATCAGATATAAGATCTGAATAATGAAATCAACTTATACCTTAAATCAGCGATGCAATGCCATAATATAAAGCAGTGACCTCTCTCTCTTATAATGTAAGCCATACCCGTGCATTAAACCAAGCAGCGAGGAACGTATCCAAAGAACGAAATTAAAATGTGCTTTTTCCCTCACGATTCTTTGACTTTTGACCTTTTCTGTGATGTAACCGAAAAAAAAAGAGATAATGAGTTTTACTGATAACTGTCGATGGAGAGGAGGAAATGAATGATTTGACGAGAAGAGGTAAACATTTTCGGCATTGTTGTGCTATTGCAATTTTTTTGGCCGGGAAAATAGGATAAATTGGGAGGATAAACAACAGTCTTAGAGAAACGTATTGTATTTCATCAAATGTGGGTCTGGGTTTAAATGAGAGAGGGGGGGAGGGAGGAAGAGGGAGGGAGGGAGGAAGAGGGAGGGAGGGAGGAGGAGGAGGGAGGGAGGAGGGAGGGAGGGAGGGAGGGAGGAAGAGGGAGGGAGGGAGGAAGAGGGAGGGAGGGAGGAGGGGAGGAGGAGGAGGAGAGAGAGGGAGGGAGGGAAGAAAGATAGGAAGAGATAGAGAGAGAGAGAGAGAGAGAGAGAGAGAGAGAGAGAAGAGAGAGAGAGAGAGAGAGAGAGAGAGAGAGAGAGAGAGAGAGAGAGAGAGAGAGAGAGAGAGAGAGAGAGAGAGAGATCCAGACATACATACATACATACAGAACAGACAGACAGAGAGAATCCAATAAAGCCAAAAAAAGCAAATGACGAGACAGCCAGAGAAAAAGAAACCACGTCACACAAAACAAAGTACCCTAATGATGTACAGAAGCGCACAAGACGTACCCGAGACTGTACATCGGAATGGAATGCAGTGAGCCGTCCATATAGTAAGAGGGAGGGGGGAAGGGGAGCATGAGGGGAATGGGACGAAGATGGAGGAGGGGAGAAGGAGGATGGGGGAAGGGAAGAAAGTGGGATGGGGGGAGGGAGAGGAAGGGGAGCAGGGGAATGGGAGGACGGGGAATGGGGGAGGGAAAGGGGATGGGAAGGGAAGGGGGGGAGGGGAGAGGGGAGGAGGGAAGGAGGATGGGGAAGGGAAGAAAGAAAGGATGGGGGGAGGGGAGGGGAGGAGGGGAGGAGGGAGAATGATGGGGGAGGAGAGGGAGGTGGGAGGACAATTGATGGGGAGGAGAGAAAGGTGGGGAGACAATTATGGGAGGGAGGAGAGGAAGGTGGGGAAAGGGATGGTGGGGAGGGAGAAAGGGGGTGGAGGAAGGGAGACGGGAGGAGGTGGGGTACTCCTTAAGGAAAAGGGAGAGAGTGACAGCGAGAAACACGTGACGAATGGCGTCTGCTTTCTCTTTAAAGGAAAAAAAAAATAGTTCCTTTAAAGATGTGATTAAAGAACCGACATTACCGCATGAGGTCGGGGAGGAGGGGGGAGGGGGGGGAAGAGAGAGAAGGAGAAGGAGAACGAGAGAGGGAGGGAAGGAAGAGGAAGGTTGCTGAAAGGGAGGGTTGGAAGAGAGGGGGAGTGGGTGGGAGGCGATGCGGTAGGAGGAAGAGAGAGAAGGGGAAGGGGAGAACGAGAGAGAGGAAAGAGAAAAGAGGAAGGATGCTGAAAGAGGAGGTTTGGAAGAGAGGGGGAGTGAGAAGTGGGGTGGGGGCAGGAGGAAGAGAGAGGAGGAAGGGAGAAGGAGAGAGAGGGAGGAAGGAAGGGGAGGATGCTGAAAGAGGAGAGAGTTGGAAGAGAAGGGGAGTGAGTGGGAGGCGATGGGAGGGAGGAAAGCGAGAGAAGGAGGAAGGGAGACGAGAGAGAGAGGGAAGGGAAGAGGGAGGAAGCTGAAAGGGAGGGTTGAAGAGAAGGGGAGTGAGTGGGAGGCGATGGGAGGGAGGAAGAGGAGGAAGGGGAAGGGGAGAACGGAGAGAGGGAGGGAAGAAGAGGGAAGGAAGCTGAAAGAGGAGGGTGTTGAAAGAGAAGGGGAGTGATGTGGGAGGCGATGGAGAGAGGAGAGAGAGAAGGAGGAAGGGAGAACGAGAGGAGAGGAAAGAGAAGGAAGAGGGAAAGGGAGGGAGAGAGGGAGAAGGGGAGGAGGCCTTGGGAGGAGAGAAAGGGGGAGAAAGGAAGGGAGGGAGAGAGAAAGAAGAGAGAGGTTGAAAGTGAGGGAGAAGAGAGGGGGAGGAAGAGGGAAGAGGTGAGGGAGGAGGACAGGGTGAGCGGTGGGTGAGGGAGAGGAGGGAACGAGAGGGGGCGAGGAAGGAAAAAGGAGGGGGAAAGAGGAAAGAGGAGAGAATAGGAGAGGGAGAGGGAGGGAGAGAGGGGGAAGGAAAGAGTTGGAGAAGAGAGGTGGGAAGGTGGAGACTAAGGAGGGTTAGAGAGGAGTAGGACAGGAGGTGGCAGAAAAGGAAGGGAAGAGAGAGGACAGATGAGGAGGGGGCGGGGGGAAGGGGAATGAAAGAGAGGGAGAGGAAGGGAGAGAGAGAGGGAGTGAGAGGGAGAAGAAAGGAGAGAGGGAATGAATGGACAAAGAAGAAAGGGAAGGGAAGAAGAACGATAGAAAGGAAGGGGAAGGGAGAGAAAAAAAGGAAGATTGAGGGTGAGAAAGAGAAATAGTGGGGAGACAACCAGGGGAGGGAGGGGAGGGAGGAAGGGAGGAGAGAAGAGGGAGAGAGAGAGAGAGAGAGAGAGAGAGAGAGAGAGAGAGGAGAGAGAGAAGAGAGAGTGAGGGAGAGAGAGAGAGAGAGAGAGAGGGAGAGACCAGGGAGGAGGGAGAGGGGGTGAGAGAGAGAACGCAGGGAAAGGGAGAGTGAGGGAGACGACCAGGGGAGAGGGAGAAGAGGGAGAGGACGGGGGGAGAGGGAGAGAGAGGAGACGACCAGGGAGGAGGGAGAGAGAGGGAGAGGAGAGAGAGGGAGAGGGCGAAGAGGGAGAGCAGAAGGAGAGAGGAGAGAGGAGGGAGAGGGCCAGGGGGAAGAGGAGAGCGAGGAGGGAGAGGGCCAGGGGGAGAGAGGAGAGGGAAAGAGACGACCAGGGGAGAGGGAAGAGGGAGAAGAGAGGGAGAGGGAGAGGGCCAGGCGGGGAGGGAGAAGGAGAGAGAAGGAGAGGAGAGAGAGGGAGAGGCCGGGGAGAGAGAGGGAGAGGGCCAGGGGGAGGGGAGAGAAGAGAGAAGGAGAGGAGAGGAGAGTGAGGGAGCGACCAAGGAGGAGGGAGGAGAGGGGGAGGGGAGAGACGAAGAGGGAGGGGGAGGAGGAGAGGGCCGAGGGGGAGGGGGAGGGGGAGGGAGAGGGAGAGAGAGAGGTGCAGGGAGAGGAGGGGAATGAGAGAGAGGGGGAGACGACCAGGGAGGAGGGAGAGAGAGGAGGAGAGAGAGGGAGAGGGCCAGGGTGGGAGAGGAGAATGAGAGAAGAGACGGGGGAGGAGGAGATGGAGAGAGAGCGGAGAGGGAGAGGGAGAGAGAGGGAGAGGGCCAGGGGGAGGAGGGAAGAGGGGAGAGAGGAGGGAAAAGGCCAGGGTGAGAGGAGAAAGAGAAGGAAGCGAGGGCAGAGGGAGGAGGGAGGGAGAGAGAGGGAGAGGGGAGAGGGAGAGGGCCAGGGGGAGACCAGAGAGGGGAGAGAGAGGAGGGGACCGGGGGAGAGATCCCGCGCGCCCGCAGTTTGATCCCAATAAGCAGGCATTACTATTATCCGTCGATAACCTTATCCGCGACTCGTACTCTGCTGCTTCTCTCTCTCTCTCTTTTTATCACTGTGTTTTTCTTTTTCTTTTTTGATTCCTACTCACTCTTTCTCTACTCTTTCTTTCTTTCTTTCTTCTTTTCTTTCTTTCTCTCTCTCTCTCTTCTCCTTCCTTTCTCTCTCCAAACAGAGTACTCAACCCTCTCCTCCCTTCCCCCACCCTCCCTCCCCCACCCATTCCTCCCTCCCTTTCCCCCTCCCATTCCCCCTACCTATTCCTCCCCACCCATCCCCCACCATTCCTCCCTCCCCCCATCCCCCCCACCCATTCCTCCCTCCTCTCGCCCCCCCCCCATTCCTCCCTCCCCACCCATTTCTCCCCCTCGCCCCCACCTCCCCCCACCCATTCCTCCCTCCTTGCCCCCCACCCATCCCCCACCCATTCCTCCTCTCGCCCCCTCCCCACCATTCCTCCCCCACCTCCCCCACCCATTCTCCTCCTCGCCCCCCCCCAAACACCGCCGGCCTGGGAGTCAAGGTCCCAGTTGAAATTTTCCAGTGTAATTTGGACCTTCCCGAGGGATCTCATTTCCACCGAGTCCCCCACCCACGGCGAAGGGCGTTAGCGGCGCCCTCCTCCGCGCGGGGGACTTCGGGTCCTTCCGGCGGGGCGCGTTAGGCGAGACCCCCCGCCGCGCCCCCGGCGAGGGTTGCGTTCGTCGTGAGGTGGTGATGCAATAGCCTGCGTTTTATCGTGGTGGGTCGCGGGTCCCAGGGGAAGGCTGGGGACGTTCGCCCCCCGGCCCCCCCGCCCCCTCGACCCCCTCTGGCTCTCTCTCCCCCCTTTCCTCCTTCCTGTCTTCACCTCTCTCTTCCCTCTTTGCCTCTTTGGCCTTGTTCTTCTTTTATCTTCTTTCATTTCACTTCCTCCCCGAACCTTACCTTCTTACTATCTATCCTCCCTCCTTAACCCCTTCTTCTTTTCCCTCTTCTCTCCTTCTCCCCCTTCCCTCAATCTTCCCTCTCCCTTTCTCCTTCCCTTTTCCCTCTTCCCTCTCCCTCTCCCTCCCTCTCTCTCTTCTCTCCCCCTATCCCTTTCCCCCTCTATTCCCCTTCCCCCAATCTTCCTTCTTCCCTTTCCCTCCCCTCTTCACTCTCCCCTCTCCCCCTTCCTTCTTCCCTTTCCCTTCCCCTTTCCTCCGCCCTCTCCCCTTCCCTTTCCTCCCTATTCGCTGCACCAAACGCACGCACGCCCACATGCACGCACGCCCCCCCCCCCGCTCTCACGCACGATTACCCCCCCCCACTGAGCTCTTTCAACCCTTTTTCTTAGCTTCGTTTTTTCTCATTTTCTTCCTTTTCTCTATCTTTTTTATTATTCCTTATTCGAGCCTTACTTCCTTAATTTTATTTTCTATTTTCATTTGTTTATCACTTGCTTCCATTTTCCATTCATTTCTTTTATTTTTAGCTTTATTTACGTCTGCTTTCTAACTATTCTTTATCAATATTTCATTTCAATTTTCTTTTAACATTTTCCTTCCCTCTTTTTTCTTCTATTCCTTTATCCTCAACCATATGTTTACGTATCTCTCTCTCTCTCTCTATCAGCTCTCTCTCTTTCTCTCTCTCTCTCTCTTCTCTCTCTCTCTCTCTCTCTGTCTCTCTCTCTCTCTCATCTCCCTCTCTCTCTCTCTCTATCTAGTCTATCTATCTATCCATCTCTCTCGTATCTTTCTTTCTCTCACAAAAAAGCTGCAAATTACAAACACACCCACAACGACAACACACATAACACACACACACACACACACACACACACACGCATACACACACATACACACAAACCACACTAACATACACACAGCACAGAACACACACACCACACACACAACCACAGCACAATACACACTACAAAAAAAACAAAATAGAAAAGATACAAATACGATATGACTAAATGAAGCCATAGGAAATCGAAAAATATATATATATCAACATCAATATCAACCAAAATACATAAAAACATAAACACAACAACAACCAAATCCGAACACAACATTAACAACCAAACACACAACCAAAACAACAAAAATTCGAACACAAATTAACAACCGAATACAGTATCCAAAAATACATAAGATCACAACTAGTCTCCTTCAGCCCCCCCCCCCCCTCTCTCCCGCGACTTCCTTCCCGATACGAAAAGACACTTACCTCTCCCCGCCCCACCCCCCTCCCCTTACACACACAGATATGGTATATGTATATTGTATTGTATCTTTGTATAAGTATATACATATTGTATTAATATATTTGTTATAAGTATATGTATATTGTATTAATATCTTTGTATAAGGATATGAAGAGAGAGAGAGAGAGAGAGAGAGAGAGAGAGAGAGAGATAGAGATGAGACCAGAGGAGAGAGAGAGAGACGAGAGAGAGAGAGAGGAGAGAGAGAAGACGAGAGAGAGAACCAGAACAGACAAACACACATTCAGAACCGGACGAGCAAAAAACAGAGAAGAGACAAATCACAACACAAAACTTGACAAAACAAACAAAGAAAGACAAGATAAAAATCAATAAAAAACGAGGCACACGGACGAAGCGACATAAACAAAGAATGACATTAAATTAAAGTCGTTATTAGGTTATCCTCTTTAATCGGTCCATGGAATCGAACTAACATTAATGTCATAATTGTCATTATCATCATTTTTTTAAATTATCATTAGCATTATTGTTATCATTGCTGTTGTTCTTATAGTTATCATCATTATCACTATTATCATTATTATTACTATTATCATTATTATCATGATTACCATATCAATTTCATAATTGCTATCATATTATCATTATTATTACCATTATCATTAATACTATCATTTCTGTCATTATTATTGTCACTATTATGATTATAATTATCGTAATCACCATCATTATAATTATCACTGATATATATTTGTGATATATATATATATATAGATAGATATATATATATATATATATATATATATATATATATATATACTATAATATATATATAATATATTATATATATATATATATAATAGAGAGAGAGAGAGAGAGAGAGAGAGAGAGAGAGAGAGAGAGAGAGAGAGAGAGAGAGAGAGAAGAGAGTGAGAGAGAGAGTGAGAGAAAGAGGGAGAAGTGAGAGAGAGAAGGGAGAGAGAGAGAGAGAGAGAGAGAGAGAGAGAGAGAGAGAGAGAGGAGAGAGAGAGAGAGAGAGAGAGAGGAGAGAGAGATATGATAGATAGATAAAGACATAAACATAGACATAAACACATAGATAGAATAAGATAACGTGTATTCCATCATCTCACCTCCCAACCCCCCCCCCCCTCTCTCTCTCTCTCTCTCTCTCTCTCCTCTTCTCTCTCTCTCTCTCTCTCTCTCTCTCTCTCTCTCTCTCTCTCTCTCTTCTCTCTCACCCATTATCTTCTTTCTCTCTCTTTCTCACTCTCTTATTCTCCTTTACGTGTAAGAACACAATAAAACGTCATGAAAATGTTATTAAATAAGCCACAGGACACACTAGGGGGGGGGACCAGGGGAAGGGGAAGGGATGTGGGGGTGGAGGGGGGTTTAATGAGACAGAGGGGGGAGGGGAGGGGGGAGGGGAGAGAGGAGGGAGGGGAGGGAGGGGGATGGGCGGTGAGGAGGGAGGAGGGTGAGAAAGGGGGGGGGGGGGAGAAAGGGAGGCGAGAGGGGGAGGGGGGAGAAGAAAGGAAAGGGATAGGAGAAGGAGGAAGGGAGGTAGGGTAGGGTAGAGAAAGGGAGGGTTAAAAGGAATGAAGAAGGAAGGAAGTGAGGAGAGGGGAGGATGGAGAGAGAGCGTAAAAGAGGGAGGGAAGGAGGGCGTAAGAAAATGAAAAAAGGGAAGATCTAAGACAGGAAGGGAAGAGGAGTTAGAAGGGGTAGAGGAGGGGGGGCAGGGAGAGGAGTGAGAGAGAAGGGGTAGAGGGAGGGGCGAGGGCAGAAAGAGGCGGGTGAGAGAGAAGGGATACATGGGAAAGGGGGGGGCAGGAAGGGGGTGAGTAGAGTAAGGGGTAAAGGGAGTGGTACAGGAGGGGCGTGATGAGAGAAGGGATAGAGGGAGGGGCGGGGGGGCAGGAGGGGGTGAGAGAGAAGGGGTAGAGGAGGTGGGACAGAGGGGTGAGAGAGAAGGGGTAGAGGAAGTGGACAGGAGGGTGAGAGAGAAAGGGGTAGGAGGGAGTGGACAGGAGGGGGTAGAGAGAAGGGAATGAGGGAGGGCTAGGAAGGGGGTGAGNAAGAGGGAGTGGGACAGTAGGGGGTGAGAGAGAATGGGTAGAGGGAGGGGGGGGGCAGAGGGGTGAGAGAGAAGGGATAGAGGGAGGGGGGGAGGAGGGAGTGAGAGAGAAGGGGTAGGGAGTGGGACAGGAGGGGGTGGAGAGAAGATAGAGAAGGGGGGGGAAGGGAGTGAGAGAGAAGGGTAGAGGAGTGGGCAGTAGGGGTAGAGAATGGGTAGAGGAGGGGGGGCAGGAGAGAGAGGGGTAGAGGGAGTGGAAGGGAGTGGGCACAGGAGGGGGTGAGAGAGAAGGGTAGAGGGAGTGGGACAGGAGGGGTGAGAGAGAAGGGGTAGAGGGAGGGGGGGAGGGGTGGAGAGAAGGGTAGAGGAGTGGGAGCAGGAGGGGGTGAGAGAGAAGGGGTAGAGGGAGTGGGACAGGAGGGGGTAGAGGGGTAGAGGAGTGGGACAGGAGGGGGTGAGAGGGAGAGAAGAAGGGTGAGAGAGGAAGGGGGAGGGAGTGGGAGGAGGGGTGGTAGGGAGGAGGAGGGGGTGAAGGGAGGGGGGGGGCAGGATGGGGTGAGAGAGAAGGGTGAAGGGGGTCATGGCACGGGAGGGGGGGGGGCGGGGGGCGAATCTCCCTGAGGAAGGAGGATCACTAATTATGTGCATGAAATGGGACACACACGCACTCATTACGGGCCTTCCTCACGAACTACCGGTTCCTTCTTCTTCTTCTTCTTCTTCTTCTTCTTCTTCTTCTTCTTCTTCTTCTTCTTCTTCTTCTTCTATGTTCTCGTTCTTGTTTCCTTTTTTTTTCTTTGTGTTCTTATCCTCATTTCTCTTTTTTCTTCTTCTTCTATGTCCTCATTCTTATTTCCCTTCTTCCTCTTCTTCGTCTTCTTCTTCTATGTTCTCGTTCTTGTTTCCCTTTTTCTTCTTTTTCTATGTTCTCATTCTTATTTTTCTTTTCTTCTTCTTCTTCTTCATGTTCTCATTCTTATTTTTTTTCTATTTTTTTCTTCTTCTCTATGTTCCCATTCTTATTTTCCTTCTTCTTCTTCTTTGTTCTCGTTCTTATTTTCCTTTCTTTCTTCTCCTTATCTTCGTTTTCTTCTTCTTTATGTTCTCATTCTTATTTTCCATTTTCTTCTTTATCTTCCACTTTTTTTTGTTCTCATTCTTATTTTTTTTCTTCTTCTTTATCTTTGTCTTCTGCTTCTTGTTCTTTTTCTTATTTTTCTTTTTTCCTTCTTTATCTTCGTGTTTTGATTCTACTTCGTGTGAATGTTCTTATTCTTATATTCCTTGTTCTCTTCTTTATCGTCGTCTTCTTTTCTCCTTCATGTTCTTATTCCTATTTTCCTTTTTTCTTTTTTTTCTTTTCCTTCGTTATATTCTTATACGTATTTTCCTCTTTTCCTTCTTTATCTTCGTCTTCTGCTTCTACTTCTTCTCCTTCTTCGTCTTTTGCTTCTACTTCTTCTCCTTCTTCGTCTTCTTTTACTTCCTCTTCCTTTTTCCCTATCCCCCTATCTTCATTCTATCACTATCATCTCTCGCTTCCTCTTTTACATCATTTCTTACCTCTCCCATTTTCCTCCCTTTGACTTCCACGAATTTCCTCACCCTCACCTCATCCCCATTTCCCAGTTTTCCCTCATTTTCCCCTATTCCCTCATCTCTCCATTTCTTCATTTCTCCATTTTCCCCCCATATTCCCTATTTCCTCATTTTCCTCATTTCTCCATTTCCCATTTCTCTTTTTTCCTCATTTCCACTTTTTCCCTCATTCTCATTTCCAAATTTCCTCCATTTCTCTATTTTCACCCATTGCCCTCATTTTCCCTAATTTCCACTTTTTCCTCATTTCCCCTCATTTCTCCATTTCCCCTCATTCCCCCATTTCCTTCATTTCCCTATTCTCACCATTTTCCCTCATTTCCCCTCATTTACCCTTATCCCCCCATCTCCCCCCATCCTTCTCTCCACATCTTTCACATTTTCATCCCTAATGACGA
>NW_020869758.1:319846-329846 GCF_003789085.1 Penaeus vannamei | reverse complement strand
AAATGACACACAATAACGAACAGGGAAGAGAAGAAAACAATAAGTGATAAAAAAGGATTAGCAACGCAATAACGAACATGGAAGACAAGAAAATCAATGACAATGAATAAGAAATAGAGCAATAAACGAAAAGGATGAATAACACAGGCAGAATAACGTGAAGAGAAGAGAACAATAACAACGATCAATAGATAGAACAGTAAACGGACATAATTACTAATGAACAGGAAAGAGAGAAGAACAAAAGAACAACAAAGAGAACAACGACGATAAATAAACAGGATTATGAACACGCAATAACGAACGGAAAAGTGAAGAATAACAACAATAAACAAGAATAACAATAAACGAAAAGAGATTAACAAACACGCAATAACGACCCGCGAAGGGGAGAGAAGAGAACAAAAGAAAAATGAACAGCGAAGCGAACAACGATAACAAACAGGATTACCATCACGCCGTAACGAACAGGAGAATAAAAAAAACAATAAACGAGAATAACAATAAACGAAAAGTAATTAAACAACACGAAATAACGACTAGCAAAGAGAAGAGAAAAAAGAAGAAAAGAAGAGAACATAAGAACAAACGAACAGCGAAGCGAACAACGATAACGAACAGGATTACCAACACGCCGTAACGAACAGAATAAAAAAAGAATAACGAAAAGCAATTAAACAACACGAAATAACGACCAGCAAAGAGGAGAGAAGAAGAAAAGAGATGAGAACAAAGGAACAAACGAACAGCGAAGCGAACAACGATAACGAACAGGATTATCATCAGGCCGTAGCGAACAGCGCCAAAGAGGCTCCTTCCCTTAGCGAACACGGCCGAGATCCTGTTGACTGAACCCTTTTCTTTTATTTTACATCAAATGAGATATGAATATTTGATGACTCACTGGGGGGAAGGGAGAAGAGGGAGAGGGGTGGAAAGGGGAGGGGAGGGGAGAGAGGGGAGAGGAGGGAGAGGGAGAAGAGGGAAGTGGAGAGGAGGAGAGGGAGGAAGAGGAAGTGGAGAAGAGGGAGGAAGAGAGGAAGAGGCAGGAAGAGGTAGGAGAGGGGTAAGGTAGTGAAGAGGGTAGGGTAGGTGAAGAGGGGGTAGGGTAGGTAGAGGGGTAGGGTAGGTGAAGAGGGGGTAGGTAGGGAAGAGGTGGTAGGTAAGAGGGGTAAGGAGAAGAGGGGGAGGGGTAGATAGGGGGAGATGGCCTGCGCGTTGGCGATAGAGAGAGAGCGAAAAGGGAAGCAGGAAACAAAGCGGCAAAGGTAGCAGGAGGGCGGGAGGGTGGGTGCCACCCCCTCCCCCTGGCGGCTCTATAATGTATTCATTATCTTGAGATGTCTCCGCTTCCTCCTCCTCCTTCTCTCCTTCCTCATCGCCTTCTTCCTCTTCCTTATCTTCCTCTTCTTTTTCTTCTTCCTCTCCTTTCCCTCCTCCTCTTCCTCTTCCTTATCCTACTCTTCTTTTCCCTCCTCCTATTCTTCTTCTCTTTCGCCTCCTCTTCCTCTTGCTCCTCCTCCTTCTCTTCCTCTTGCTCCTCTTCCTTCTCCTCCTCCTACTATCCCCCCGCACCTTCTTTCCCTTCTCCACCTGCTCACTGATTTCTCCTCCTCCTCCTCCTCCTCCTCCTATTCATCCACCTCTTCCTACTCCTCTATGTTATTGCGAGCATCAGCTTTAACAAATATTTTACCGCGTCCGTTATTGCAACAATTAATTACACCTCGTTATTGCATCCCCATTAATCGCCTCTAATGCAATAACTCCACGTCACATTGTTTACTTCTTGCAATAAATTAGTAGAAGTATTGCAATACGGGTTTCCTCTGTCGTTATTGCCTTGTCTCTTTTGTTCCTTTCAATTCCCTTTCGTTATTCTAATTTTTCGTTTCACCCATCTCCGTGAACCTTCTTTCCCTATTTTTAATTTATTTTACCTCCTCGTCGTTTTTATTTTTTTGTATGCTATTTCCTTTTTTTCCTATATTTCTCTTTCTCTTTTTTCTTTCTTTCTTTCTTTCTCTCACTTTTCGGAATTTCCTTTTTTTAACTCTTTTTTTCTTTGTTTCACTTCTGCCCCTTCACTTCTTCCTATCCCTCCTCTTCACTTCTTTTTCTCTCTCTCTCTCTCTCTTCTTTTCTTTCTTTCTTTCTTTCTTTCTTTCTTTCTTTCTTTCTTTCTTTCTTTCTTTCTTTTCTCTCTCTCTCTCTCTTACACACACACACACACAACACACACACACACACACCACACACACACACACACACACACACACACACAACACACACACACTAACTCTCACCCCTCCCTCCCTCTCTCCCCATCTTCCCCCTCCCCTCTCCCTCTCCCTCCTCCCCCTCTCCCTCCTCCCCCCTCCCCCCCTTCCCTCCCCTCCCCCTCCCTCCCTCTTTTCCCACCCCCTCTCCCATCCTTCCCTCCCCCTTCCCCCTCTCCCTCCTCCCCACCCTCTTCCCCCTTCCCCCTTCCCCCTCCCAGAGCCAACGCAAGAAAACAGGCCTTTTTACCCGGGCGGACCCTTGTTTGCCGCGCGGGAGCCAAAGATATTGCGGGGATTAATACTGACTGGATGTCGAACGGGGAGGAGGGAGGGGGAGGGGGAGGAAGGGGAGGAGGAGGGGAGGAAGAGGAGGGGGAGGAGGGGGGGAAGGGGAAGAAGTGGGGGTGGGGGGAGAAGGGGGAGGAGGAGGGAGGAGGAAGGGGGGTGGAAGAGGAAGGGGAGGAGAGGGGTGGAGGAGTAGGAGGAGGTAAAGGAAGGGGAGAGGAAAATGAGGGTGGAGGAAGGGGGGGGAGTGGGGAAGAGGAGGGGATGAAGGAAGGGGAGGAGGGGGTGGTGGAGGAGGAGGAGTAGGAGATGGAACAGGTGGAACAGGAAGAGGAGGAGGAGGAGGAGAGGAGGAGGAGGGAGGAAGGGGAGGAAGGAGGACGAGGTGGAGCACGATGAGAAGGGGAGAGAGGAGGACGATCAGGAGACTATTAGGAGGAGGAGATAAGAAGAAGAAGGAGCCGAAGGAAATGAATGTGAAGGAGTGAAGGAAAAAGAGGAAGAAGGAGAGGAGGAGGAGAAGATAGGATGGGAAGGAGGAGAGGAGAAGGGGGGTAGGTAAGAGGGATAGGGTGAAGGATTTCGAATAACAGAATCGTATATATGGAAGAGGATGAGAGAATGGAGGAAGTGGAAGAGAATAACTAAAGAAGAAGCGGACATAAAAGAAGAAAGCAGAAATAAGGTGGATAAAGAAGAAGTGCAAGAAAATGAGGATATAAAGAAAGGAGAAGCAGAAGAAGAAGGAGGAGGAGGAGGCTTAAAGAAGGAAGCAGAAATAAGGTGCATACAAAAGAAGAAAAAGAAGAAAGGGATATAAAGAAGAGGAACAAGGAGGAGGAGGAGATACAAAGAATGGAGAATAAATAAGGTAGAAAGAGAACGAAGAGGAAAATTACTTGCATACGTTTCATATTAATTTATTTATTAAATGCATTTATTAAGCGAAATATTCCATCAGCTACTGATAACTGACCGGATGTATAATTTTTCATCATTTCTCTCTTTCTCCTTCTTTTATTCTACCTTTTCTCTTCATCTCCTTTTTCCCTTTTTATTGCTATTTATTCCCCTATTCCATTTTGTCCTCCTCTTCCACCTCTTCCACCTCTTCCATCGCCTCCACATCAGCCTCTATAATTCCTATTCCACATCGACCTTATTCCCTTCTCCCTCTTCCTATTCCTCTTCTTCTCTTTCTTTTTTTCTTCTACTTTTCTTTGGCTTTTTCTATTTCTTCTGCTTCTTATTTTGCTTTCTCTTCTTTTTTTCTTCTTTTTCTTTTTCTTCTTCTTCGCCTTTTTGGTATCATAATCATTATCATATTATTATCAATATAATTTTCATTACCGTTTGTAGTAGTACCATTATCATCATTACTATCATCTTTATCATTAACATTCACATTATCATTATTATCGTTGCTATTATCATCGTTATTCTCCTTCCACCCATTTTTCTCCCTCCCTTTATGTTCCTTCATACTCATCGCTATTTCCTCTCCCACTGCCTTCTCACCCACCCCCCTCCCTCCACTTTCTACTCCACCTCTTCGTCCACATCAATCCTCTCCACCTGCTCTCCTTGCCCCTCCAACATTTATTCCTATTGGTTCCCTTCCCTTTCTTCTCCACCACCTTCCTTCTTTTCCTTCTTCTTCTTCTTTTTGTCCTTTTCCTTTTCCTTCTTCTTCTTCTTCTTGTCCTTATCCTTTTCCTTCTTCTTCTTTCTTTCTTTTTCTTCTTTTTTTTCCTTCTTTTTTCTTGTTTCTTTTCTTCTCCTTCTCTTCTTCTCCCCTTCCTCCTCCCACACCTTCCACCGCCTCAATCCTCCTTCCTCCACCTCTACCTCCTCCTCTTATTCCTCCCCCACCTCTCGCCCCGCCTCCAGAAACACAGGGATCAGCTGTTCTAAGCAAAAAGCAATTTCGCTGCCGGGTCTAATAGCCCATAAAACGTGCATTTTATTAGGAGAGTTGGAACCATGCTAACCGTCTTTATTTTGATGGCGATTCGAGAGCTACTATCCCCACCCCCCTCCCTCCCTACATGCTACCCCTCTCCCCCTCCTCTCCTTCCTCCAATACCCTTACCCCTCCCTACATGCTACCCTCTCCTCCTCTCCCTCCAATACCCCTTACCCCTCCCACATCTACCCTTACCCCTCCCTACATCCTACCCTTCCCCCCCCTCTCCCTTCCCCCCATCCCCTCCCTCCATAGTTACTTTCTGTATGATTCTATGCCAATAAGGGAAAAGTTTTGACGGATGGGATTCGTTATTATCGGTATGATTGGGATGTTTTTTGTTTTCTTTCTTTCTTTCTTTCGCTCTCTTTTTCTCTCACGTCTCCCGTTTTCTCTTTCTCTTTCTCTCTCACGTTCTCTCGTTCTATCTTTCTTTCTCTTTCTCCCTTCCTCTCTCCTCTCTCTCTCTCTCTCTCTCTCCTCTCTCTCTCTCTCTCTCTCCTCTCTCTCTCTCTCTCTCTTCTCTCTCTCTCTCTTCTCTCTCTTTCTTGAAGAAAAATCCATTAGTGACAAGGCATCTAAAAATGAAATATTTATCAAAAACAATATTTAAGGATAATAAGATAAAGTCGACAATGACACTAAAACACAACTACAAACAGAGTAATTACAAACAACTTCTTTACCCCCCTTCCCCCCCCTCCCGCACCTCCCCTCCTCTCTCCCTCCCTCCCCTATACTCCCTTCACACAACCCCCTCCCCTACGGCCCCTCACCCCCCCCCCATCCTTTGACCATGGACTCACCTCTACCCCCTTACCCCCCCCTGCCGCCCCCTTCATTCTACCCCCCCCTCTGAACACCTTGTTATGGATGTATACGAAATGACGGTTTAGGCCCTGTGCTAATTAGGGAAATGTGGCATGTCATGGCATGTTGCATGACACTCGGTATGTTAATGGCACATGGCAATATGCTAATGCCATATGACACAGTTTGCTGATGACATATGACATGTCGATGGTGCATGACACTGTGCCGATGGCATATGACACGTTTCGATGGCATATGACACTGTGCCGATGGCACATGACACATGCGATATGACACTGCCGATGGCATATGACGCATGTCAATGACACACGACACAATATGTCGTTGGCACATGACAATATGTTGATGGCACATGATACAGTATGCCGATGGCATATGACGCATGTTGATGGCGCATGCCACAGTGTGCCGATGGCATATGACACATGTCAATGGAACATGACCCAACATACCGATGGCACATGAAACAGTGTGTTGATGCTTATGACACACGCAAAAAGACGATAACGCATAGAGGGGATGGAGAGGAAGGGAGAAAGGGAGGTATTAGGGAAAGTGATAAGGAAAGGAAGATAGGGAAGGAAGGAAGAAGGAAGGAGGAAGTGATGAAGAGACGATAAGAAGGAGTGAATAGAGACGAATAAAGGGAGAGGTTTGGAATAAGGAAATAAAGTAGTAATGAAGAGCAAGAAAAGAGGAAAAAAAAGA
This sequence comes from Penaeus vannamei, assembly GCF_003789085.1. Lineage (NCBI taxonomy): Eukaryota > Metazoa > Arthropoda > Malacostraca > Decapoda > Penaeidae > Penaeus > Penaeus vannamei. Next base: position 323,771 of record NW_020869758.1, on the reverse strand, counting down.
AGAGTAATGAAGAGAGAGAAGAGATAAGGAAGACTGGGTTAGAAAGAGACGAAGAAAGAAGAGATGAAGGGGAACGAAAATACATCAGCGAAAAGGAAGAAAGAGAACGGAGAGGAGAGAAGAGAGGAGGAGGAAAGAACGAGGAGATTAAAAGGAATTTAGGAAGAGAGAGGGAGCGAAGACAAAAGAAAGAAGATTAGGGATAGAAGGGGGGAGGCAAGAAAGGAGGAGAAAGGAAGAGAGGACGGACGGAGAGAGAAAAAGGAGGAAAGAGAAAAGAAAATGATGAACCAAGAGAAAGAGGCGAGAAAGAAAAAAGAACGAGAACGGGAGGGGATTGGAGAGAGAAGGCGATTAAAGAGAGAGAGAGAGGAGAGAGGAGAGAGATTAGAGGGAGAGAGGAGGGTGAGAAGAGAGAGAGAGAGGAGAGAGAAAGAGGTGAGGAGAGAGAGAGAGAGGGAAAGAGAGAGAGAGAGGAAAGTGAGAGAAGAGAGTTTGAGTGTGTGTGTGTGTGTCTGTGTGTATTTGTTGTGTGTGTGTGTGTGTGTGTGTGTGTTGTGTGTGTGTGTGTGTGTGTGTGTGTGTGTGTGTGTGTGGTGTGTGTGTGTGTGTGTGCAATGTGTGTTGTGTGTGTTGTGTGTGCTGTGTGTGTGTGTGTGATGTGTGGTGTGTGTTGTGTGTTTGTGGTGTTTGTGTGTTGTTGTGCGTGCGTGCGCGCCGCGCGTGCGGTCCGCTGGAAGCGTGTGTGTATGAGTGTGCCCGAATAATGTGCAAATAACAACAAAACCATTTATAATAACACACGGATCAATAAGGTGTCCGTTTTAAGTTGCAGAAGTATATTAGCATATGCATAGACTAGACATGAATATACTGCTGAGCACACACATATGGCCATAGCGTAATATGAATATGTAAAAGGTGATCTATAGGCCTAAATGTGTATCGATATAATATGCACATGTATACGTAACAGCAAACCGGCACACATAAATAGCTACAACATAGACGTACATGTATAAGGACACAGACATAGACATAGAGAGAGAGATAGTAAGTATAATAACTATACAAAAGACAAAACAACACAAAGAAGAGATGAACGAAGGACCAGCAGAGGAGGGAGAGAGCGAGAACGGATGGAAGGAGAAGAGAGGAGAGGGAGAAGGAGGACGGGGAAGGGAGAGGAAGAGGGAGGACTGGAAGGGGGGGTAGAGAGGGGGAAGTCCCCTGGGATGCGCTGAGACTCCCTAGGGATGCCAGACTGTCTGACGCCACCACCACCGCCGGGTGTGTGCGTGTGTGCTGGGGAGTGTGTGTGTGTGCGCGTGTGTTTAGGTGTGTGTCTATATGTGCGTGTTTGTGTGTGTGAGTGTGTGTTTGTGTGTGTGTGTTTATGAGTGTGTGTATGTGTGCAAGTGAGTGTGTGTGTGTGAATGTCTGTCTGTATATCTGTATCTATATATGTGTATATCTGTATCTGTGTTTCCATGTATATGCGATAGTGTGTGAGTATCTGTGTGTGTGTCAGGGTGTTTGTACATGTGTGTGGAAGTCCATACGGAAGTGTTTTGGAGCACAGGTGTGTGTGTGTGTGAGAGAGAATTTATTTGAAAATACATGTGGTTCCGGGAAGCAGATTTCATTCGTTCGGGAGGGAGTGAGGGAAGTAGGGAGGGAGAAGGGAGGGAGGAGGAGAGAGGGAGGAGGAGAAAGGAGAGGGAGGGAAGGAGGGAGGGAAGGGAGAGGGGGGGGAAGGAGGAAGGAGGAAGAGGGAAAGAGGGGGGAGGGAGGGAAGGGAAGGGAGTGAGTGAGGGAGGGAGGGAAGAAGGGAGGGAGGGAGGAGAATGAGAAAAAGAGAGGAAGGACGGTAGGAAGGGAGGGAGGGAGAGCGAAAAGGAGAGATTGGGGCAGGGAGAGAGGGAAGAATGGATGGATTGAGGGATAGAGGAAGGAAGGAAGGAAAGAGGGAAGGAGGGAGAACGAAAGAAAAAACGGGAGGGAAGGAAGGAGAGAGAGAGAGAGAGAAGAGAGTGACGTGAGTCACAATGTAGTGATGTCATCCACCATCAGTCATCACCACACGACCTTTATTCCACCGCTCTCCTCCCTCCTCCTCCCTCCCTTTCTCTCCACCTTCCATCTTTCATCTTCCCCTTTCTTCCTCCCTCTCGCCCCTCTCTTCTCTCTCTCTCATCTCTCTCTCTCTCTCTCTCTCTCGTCTCTCTCTCTCTCTCTCTCTCTCTCTCTCTCTCTCTCTCTCTTCCCCTTCTCGATTTTCTTCCTTTACTCTGTCTTTACTCTTCCCTCTTCCCTTCTCACCCCCCCTCTCTTTCCCTTCCTTCCCTCACTCCCTGTCTTCCTCTCTCTCTCTTCCCCCCCCCCTCTTGCTCCTCTTCCATATCTCTACCTTTCTTCCCTTTTCTTCCTTTCTTCCCCTATCGTCCCTTTCTTCCCTCTCTCTATCCCTTTTCCCTTGTTCTTTCTCTCCACCCCTTCCCCTTCGCCCCTTTGTCTTCCACCCTTTTCTCTCTCAGTCTTTGCCTTTTTTGCCCGCGCTCCATAACCCCTACCCATCCCTTCCCCTTCCCCCCCCCCTATCTTCTTCCCCAGCTTCATAAATATATGTGTAGGTTACAGTATGTTAGGAGAAGCGCTGAAGAAACTCACTGATTAATGGGACACACGCACACACGCGCGCACACCACACACACACACCAGAAGAAGAGAGAGAGAGAGAGAGAGAGAGAGAGAGAGAGAGAGAGAGAGAGAGAGAGAGAGAGAAGAGGGCACACGTACGAGCCGCCCACACGCTACACACGCATACACGCATACACACACACACACACACGAGGAGGGAGAGAAGCAGGGAGAGAGAAGAGAGAGACGAAAGGGATAAGGAAGGAAGAGAGAAAGGAGAGGAAGTTGAGAGAGAGAGAGAGAGAGAAAAAAAGAAACATCCAGATCACACGCCCTGCATCGATGACAGAAATATTTATCACGGAAATAATGTACCTGTCGCAGTTTATAGGCCTACCGAGAAGTATGATTTTCCTCGCCACGTAAAAAAAGGAAAAAAAAAACATCTATATAATCATGGAAGGAAAAAAAGTCGTACATTCTATTACTGAATGATAATAAATAGAAAGAAAAAATACATAAATTACAAATATCATAATTTATTTCCACCAAAAGAATGGTTAAAGAGAATTAATAATTTCTTGATAATGAATGCATTTTTCATAATAATATCAAGAATGGAGATTAAGTATATATATATTTTTTTTCTAAATATAGTCGTTCCTTTATCTAATTTGTTAATACGCATTTCTGATTATTTTTGTTTATTTATGCCTCGTGGAAGCTGAACTCAGTGAATTTCGGGTCAATGTTGATCTGACTTTTTCTCGAAAACTTTGACAAAATCTATCTGTTTCAGTGTTTTCTACGATATTTCATACATATACATAATAACCCATGTATAAATGAAAAATTAATATCAAAAATATATATATTATATATAATATATATATATATATATTGTGTGTTATATGTGTGTGTGTGTGTGTGTGTGTGTGTGTGTGTGTGTGTGTGTGTGTGTGTGTGTGTGTGTGTGTGTGTGTGTATATATATACATATATATATATATATATATATATATATATATATATATATATATATATATATATATATATATATATATATATATATATTATATATATATATATATATATATATTATATATATATATATATACATCATACAGAGCGGGTCGCGTGCGTGCGTGTATCAAAATATGTAAACACAAATAGCATGCCATTAGTAAAAATAAAAAAAATCTCTGACTACATGTCAAACCAAAATACAGACGTATCTCCCCCTCCCTCCACACACACACACACACAGGTGAAAGAAGGGAAAGTTG
>NW_020869758.1:245880-248380 GCF_003789085.1 Penaeus vannamei | reverse complement strand
AGATTTACAGTAGGTCTACCGATTTGCATTCAGTCCATCAGCATGTAAATCCGTACAGAGGAGTGCGTATAATGATTACTCTTTCGCGTATTTTAAATGAAAATAATACTGTTGTCAAAAAACCAACGCATAGAGTTTGGGTGTCTGTGTGCTGATGGCGCCGGAATAATATTTTTGTTTTTTTTTTTTTTTTTTTTCCGGGTGTTTGTTTTTTTCTCTCTCTGGTTCTGTTGTTGTTTAATTCGGATATTAGATTTCTATGTGTGGAGTGGCCGGCGGGGATAGCTAAACTTTCTGCGTGTGTGTGTAGGGGTGGGGTGGGGGTGGGGGGGCGTATGTGGGGGGGGCTTGTGTGTGGTGGGAGTGCTTGAGTGTGTGTGTCTGTGTGCTGTGTGTGGGTGGGGGGGGGTGTGGTGTGCTTGTGGGTGTATGTATGTGTGTGTGCTGTGTGGGGGTGGGGGGGCTTGTGTGTGTGGTGGGGTGCTGTGTGTGTGTGGGGGGGGTGTGTGGGGGGGGGGCTTGTGTGTGTGTGGTGCTTGTGTGTGTATGTGTGTCTGTGTGCTTGTGTGTGTGGGGGGGGGGCTTGTGTGTGTGTGTGTCTGCTGTGTGCTGTTGTGTGCTTGTGTGTGTCTCTCTGTCTGTGTCCTGTGTGTTTGTGTGTCTGTGTGTGTGTCTGTGTGTGCACGCGCGTATGTTTGTGTGTATGGTTGCGTGTGCATGTATGTGTGTGTCTGTGTGCGTGCGCGTGTGTGTGTGCTTGCATATGTGTGTGTGCATGTGCGTGTTTGTATGTACGTCTTCGTTTTGATACATTCCCGCTAAGTTATAATCCATTCATCATTTCCCTAATCGCTCCCATTATCATAAAAAAAAAAAAATCATCGTAAACCATGATAATCACCAATATCATTATAGCCATTACTCCAATTTCTCCAGAACAGTCAGACATTGCATGCAACATGCAGCTTCGTGTCGTGCACCCAAGCTCGTGTCAGTGCATGATGTATGTGCAGCTTCGTGTAGTGTATGTTGCAGCTTCGTGTCAGTGCATGATATTTGCAGTGTCAGTTGATGTATTGCAGCTTCGTGTCATTTGCATGTCATTGTGCAGCTTCGTGTCAGTGCATGATGTATTTGCAGCCTCGTGTCAGTGCTTGCAGCTTCGTGTCAGTGTATGATGTATTTGCAGCTTCGTGTCAGTGCATGATGTATTTGCAGCTTCGTGTCAGTGCATGATGTATTTGCAGCTTCGTGTCAGTGCATGATGTATTTGCAGCTCGTGTCAGTGCATGATGTATTTGCAGCTTCGTGTTTGCATGTCATGTGATGTTTGCAGCTTCGTGTCAGTGCATGATGTATTGCAAGTGCAGCTTCGTGTCAATGATGTATTTGCAGCTTCGTGTCAGTGCATGATGTATTTGCATGCAGTGCTTGCAGCTTCGTGTCAGTGCATGATGTATTTGCAGCCTCGTGTCAGTGCATGATGTATTTGCAGCTTCGTGTCAGTGCATGATGTATTTGCAGCTCCGTGTCAGTGCATGATGTATTTGCAGCTTCGTGTCAGTGCATGATGTATTGCAGCTTCGTGTCAGTGCTTCTCAGCATGATGTATTTGCAGCTTCGTGTCAGTGCATGATGTATTTGCAGCGTGTCAGTGCATGATGTGCAGCGTGTCATGATGTGCATTGCATGATGTATTTGCAGCTTCGTGTCAGTGCAGTGATGTATTTGCAGCTTCGTGTGCAGTGCATGATGATTTGCAGCTTCGTGTCAGTGCATGATGTATTTGCAGCTCTGTCAGTGCATGATGTATTTGCAGCTCGTGTCATGATGTATTTGCAGCTTCGTGTCAGTGCATGATGTATTTGCATGTCAGTGCATGATGTATTTGCAGCCTCCGTGTCAGTGCATGATGTATTTGCAGCGTGTCAGTGTGTCAGGTGTTGCATGATGTATTTGCAGCTTCGTGTCAGTGCATGATGTATTTGCAGCTTCGTGTCAGTGCATGATGTATTGCAGCTTCGTGTCAGTGTATGATGTATTTGCAGCTTCGTGTCAGTGCATGATGTATTTGCAGCTTCGTGTCAGTGCATGATGTATTTGCAGCCTCGTGTCAGTGCATGATGTATTTGCAGCTTCGTGTCAGTGCATGATGTATTTGCAGCGTCAGTGCATGATGTATTGCAGCTTCGTGTCAGTGCATGATGTATTTGCAGCTGTTCAGTGCATGATGTATTTGCAGTGCAGTGCATGATGTATTTGCAGCTTCGTGTCAGTGCATGATGTATTTGCAGCTCGTGTCAGTGCATGATGTATTTGCAGCTTCCGTGTCAGTGCATGTATTTGCCAGCTTCGTCATGCATGATGTATTTGCAGCTTCGTGTCAGTGCATGATGTATTTGCAGCTTCGTGTCAGTGCATGATGTATTTTGCAGCTTCGTGTCAGTGCATGATGTATTTGCAGCTTTCAGTGTATTTGCAGTGTCAGTGCATCTGCAGC
>NW_020869758.1:215880-228380 GCF_003789085.1 Penaeus vannamei | reverse complement strand
AAAAGCACGACCAAAGAGGAGACAGAGAAGGGGCGGATTATAAAGCCAGCGTTTAGAGGTACTCAGAGGAGGAGGATGGTGTCCCGTACGCAACGTGGGTAAAAGAAGAAGCTTGGATATCATAGTCACTCCGTATCGAGTTAAACAAGGGATTCGATGCCTCTGCTGAGGAACTGGTTGGTTCATACACCATTTTCTGGTCGCTTAATTAATAACACACACACACACACACACACACACACACACACACACACAAATAATATATATTATAGATAGATATATATATATATATAAATATATATAATATATACATAAATATATACATGTATTATACACGTGTGTGTGTGTGTGTGTGTGTGTGTGTACATGTATATGTACAAAGAGTAACAGAGAGAGAAAAAATCCTGTTGTTTTTACCTTTGTACATTAATCTTTTTATCTCCATCTCAATTTCATTTTCCATTTCTCTGTTTTCTACCCACTTGCTACAAAGACTAGCGCTTGTTTTGATAGCTTTATTCAATATTGCAATATGCTCTTGTAATTTTCCTTGCTTTGAAGCCCAATCCGGGATATCGAGTTTTATTATTCGCCAAAGAAAGTGGTTAAAAGGAATACAATAACCATTTTCTTTGCAGATTAAGGTTTTAAAAGCTGTAATGACAAGTTTGATCGCGTGTAATATGTAATTCAAGCTAAATAGCGTAGTTATATTTGGCGCTTACTGCCAGGCTTAACGAAGAGTATGTTTATCAAATTATATTCAACGGAGGTAAGTACTTATTTTTTATTTCTTTTCTATTGAAATCCTGGAATTATTAACCGGATATTGCAGTTTGATTTAGTACAGAGAAAACGTCATTAGGTAACTTAACTAGAGCTGTAAAAGCAGTTTCAGACTATATTGCGCATTACCTAATACTGTGCCATAGGATATATATCTTATGTAACGTTTTGTTCTTCAAAATCGGCCAGATCTTTGGCAAAGAAAAACGTAAATCTTCGAGGCCGTTCACATTCAATCTACAGTAAAATGGCCTAATCAAAGGTAAAGGATCTGTTTACCAAACGGTATTTTGCTATCGTGATTCAAAACAAAATTGCCAGAACCAATAACAGAAACAGTTCGAGTGCCATTTGTATCGCGAAGAGAGGGTAAAGACGAACGTACGGCGCCCTGTCACTGAGGTACAGGTACTTTGTTGAACTACAATCGCAGAGGGAATCACAGTTGGAAATAGAAATTTTTGGTACTGCTTTCATTACCTTGTGGATCGACCCTCTTTCCCCTATTACTTTTATCTGAAGGCTATACAGACTCTCTCTCTCTCTCTCTCTCTCTCTCTCTCTCTCTCTCTCTCTCTTGTCTGTCTCTCTCTCTTACTCTCTCTCTCGTCTCTCTCTCTCTCTCTCTCTCTCTCTCTCTCTCTCTCTCTCTCTCTCTCTCTCTCTCTCTCTCTCTCTCTCTCTCTCTCTCTCTCTCTCTCTCTCTCTCTCTCTCTCTGTCTTCTCCCTCTCTTCTCTCCTCTCCCTCTCCTCTCCCTCTCCCTCTCCCTCTCCCTCTCCTCTCCCTCTCCCCTCCCTCCTCCCCCCTCTCTCTCTCCACGTACCCCCTCGCTCTTCGCTCTCCCGAAGGCAACAGAAGAAGAGAGAGAGGAATATTAGAAAGCGTTTGAAGGGAACATGTCAGGTGTGTTTGAGGGAGGGGAGTGTATCGAAAGATTACCCGGGATCAGGTGTGTCGCCCTCATGGAAGGGTACGGACAGCAAGACAGAAATAGAAGAGTTTTAGGGGAACAAGTTTAATGAGTGTTCTTAGCAAGGTGTATGAGAGAGTGATCAAGGAAGGAGCGAAGGGGTACAAGCCTGGAGGGAAGATGGGATAACGCATGAATTAAGGTCGTATGGTGTAAACCCTGTGTATAATATAGAGGTTTGTTGACGTGAGAGAGTAGAGATAAATTGTGTGATTTTCCACGTCTCAGATATTGATGGGAAAAGGGTGGTTCTAATTCAAGAGAAGATATATTTAATTTGATTGTTATTTGTATTGTTGGGGAGACGATCACTGATCTATCAGTGTCTTATTACTTCATTATTTATGGTACGAGATAAATGGAGAAACAAAAAGTAAAATCTTTATTTACCTGTACGCTTGTCTCGAGAAGATGAAATATAAGTGATAGATGGAAGTGGTGTATTCAGTGAGGAAGAGACAAAGAGGGAAAAGAGAGAGAAAGAGAAGAGATCAGAGAATGAGGAGAGAAAGAGAATACTAATAATATTATAAAGAAAGAGAAGAAGATTTCAGAGAGTGAGAAAAGAGAATACTAATATTATTATAAAAAGAGAAAGAAAAAAGAGAGATGAGAGAGTGAGGAGAGAGAGAGGAGATCGGAATAACAATATAAAAAGAGAGAAAGAGAAGATATCAGAGACGGAGGATAGAAGAGAACTAATATTATTAAAAGAAGAAAGAGAAAGAGATAAGAGAGTGAGGAGAGGGAGAGAATACAAAAATTATAAAAAGAGAGAAGAGAAAGATCAGATAACGTGGTGAGGACAACACTAACAATATAAAAAGAGAGAGAAAGAGAAGAATCAGAGAAATGAGGAAAATACTAATATTATAAAAGAGAGAGAAAAGGAGAGACAGAGAATGAGGAGAGGAAGAAAATACTAATACTATTATTAAAAAGAGAAATAGGCGAGATCAGATAATGAGAAAAGATACTAATATAAAAAAGAGAGAAAGAGAGGAGATCAGAGAGTAAAGAGAGGAAAAGAGAGAGAAAGAGAGAGAAGAAGAGAGGAAGAGAAACTAATAATTTATAAAAGAGAGAGAAAGAGAAGATATCAGAGACTGAGAGAGGAAGAGAATACTAATAATATTATAAAAAGAGAGAGAAGAGATCAGAGAATGAGGAGAGAAAGAGAATACTAATAGTATTATAAAAAGAGAGAAAGAAGATTTCAGAGACAGAGAGGAAGAGAAAACTAAATATTATAAAAAAGAGAGAGGAAAAGGAGAGATCAGAGAGTGAGGAGAGAAAGAGAATACTAACAATATTATGGAAAGAGAGAGAAAGAGAAGAAATTCAGAGAGTAAAGAGAATAAATATATTATAAAAAAGAGAAAAGAGAAGAGATCAGAGACTGAGAGGAAGAGAATACTAATATTATAAAAAGAGAAAGAGAAAATATCAGTGTGAAGAGAGGAAAAGAGAAGAGATCAGAGAGAAGAAGAGAGGAAGAGAGAAAACTAATATTATTATAAAAAGAGAGAGAAAGAGAAGATATCAGAGACTGAGAGAGGAAGAGAATACTAATAATATTATAAAAAGAGAGAGAGAAGAGATCAGAGACTGAGGAGAGAAAGAGAATACTAAATAATATATAAAAAGAGAGAGAGAAAATTCAGAGACTGAGAGAGAAAGCGAATACTAATAGCATTAAAAAAGAGAGAGATAGAAGATTTCAGAGAACAGAGAGGAAGAGAACTAAATTATTAATAAAAAGAGAGAGAAAGAAGATTTCAGAGACAGAGAGGAAGAGAAAACTAATATTAAAAAAGAGAAAGAGAAAATATCAGTGTGAAGAGAGGAAAGAGAAGAGATCAGAGAGAAAGAGAGACGAAAAACTAATATATCATAAAAAAGAGAGAGGAAAAGGGGGAAGCCCCGGACCACCGCGAGTATTATCAAGGAGGTCTCCGCAAGTGATGCGATTGTTCGCGATAATGAAACGGCCTCCGGACACGTGCGGCGATGATCGGGCGAGACAACGGCTGATAACCGCACCGCCATCGTCACGAAGGAGGGAAGGGGCGTAACGGGCAATATTTCTTCCGTAAGTTGAGGGGTTTGAGAAGATGGAGGCGGGCGAGACGGAAGAGGAGAAGGGTGGAGGAGGGTGGGGAGGGTGGAGAAGGGTCGGGGTGGAGGAGGGTGGGGTCGAGGGGTGGAGGAGGGTGGGGTCGGGGTTGGGTGGGGTCGGGGGTGGATGGGTGGGGTCGGAGGTGGAAGAGGTTGAGGGGGTGGGGTTGGAGGAGGGTGGGGAAGGGTGGGGGTGGAGGAGGGTGGGGAAGGGGTGGGGGGTGGAGGAGGGGGGGGGGTGGGGGGTGGAAGGGGGGGGGGGTGGGGAAGGGGTGGGGTGGAGGAAGGTGGGAAGGGGTGGGGGGGGAGGGGGGTGGGGAAGGGGTGGGTGGAGGGGGTGGGGAAGTGGAGGCGGGGTGGGTGGGGGGAGGTGGGGAGGGTGGAGGAGGGTGGGCAAGGGGGAGGAGAAGGGTGGGGAAGGGGGTGGGAAGGGTGGTCGGGGGTGGAGGGGTGGGGACGGCGGTGGAATGGGTGGGGTCCGGGGCGGGACGGGGGTGGAGGAGTCGGGGGAGAGGGTGGGCAAGGGTGGGGCCGTGGGTGGAAGGGGGGAAGGGGTGGGGTCGGGTTGTCGGGGACGGCGAGAAAAGGTATGGATCATTCAGTGACTGAGGTTGTTTGTCGTTACGGTGATAATGATGGTACTTGTGATAATAAGGATGATTATAGTAAAATTATATTGTTATTGATAATGGCAGTAGTAGTAATTAATGCTAATACAGTGATAATAATGATGATAATAGTGATATTATCCTAGATAATGATAATAGTAATCAAGCTAATGTTAACAAAGTAATATATCAAAAGTAGAAATGATATAGAATATGTTAATAATATAGAATATATTACAGCTAAGACATCCATATAAGTTGAAATCATTCAAGAACTGATAATTGGCAATTAAGTTTGTAGAGAATATTGTATTTCTTTTCCCCATTTTCACATATTTTCCACCCCAAGATCCCCTGGAACCCAAATATTAAACAGTTTTTCGAAACTCCTTTTTCCTTGCATATGATTTTTCCCTCCCCTGCTCTTATTACATTTATGCCGTGAACCATATATATATATATATATATATATATATATATATATATATATATATATATATATATATATATATATATATATATATATATATATATATATATATATATATATATATATATATATATATATATATATATTTATATTATATATATATTTTTTTTTTTTTTTTTTTTTTTTTTTGAGGATAATGTGTTAGTCTGCTGATAGCCCTTACAATATCCGGTTGTTATATAAAATGTATATTTATTTCTTAATAACTATAAAAAAAATGTAATTTTTAAAGCTCTGTTCGGTAATGGAAATGCGTACAAAATTGCGTAAATATATACAGAAAATAAAGATAATAATAATAATGATTGATAATGGTGATGAGGATGATAATGATAACAGTAGTGACGAAAATTATAATTTATTGATATTGTTATTACGACAACAAAAACTACTACTACTATTATTACTACTTATATTATTATTATCATTGTTGTTCTCATGATTATTATCATTATTATTGTATTTTATGATTATCATGTTATTATTACCATTAGTATACATTACCATCGTTTATTTATTATTACATTATTATCATTATTGTTATAATTATTATCATTACGATTATTATTATTATCATTATTGTTATTATTATTATTATTATTATCATTATTAATATCATCTTTATTATTTTTATCATTATTATTACTATCATTATAATTATTACCATTATCAGTATCATTTATATTTATCATTATTATAATTATCATTATTAACATTATTATTAACATTATTATTAACATTATTATTAACATTATTAATTACATTATTATTAACATTATTAATATATTATTATTATTATATTTCTCATTATTTTATTATTGTTATACTGCTATTTTAACATATCACTACTATTATTTGTTTAATATCATCATTATAGTTATTATCATCATTACTGTTGTTATTACTATTATTGTTATGATTATTATTAATGCTGTCATGCTCATTATCGCTGTTATTGTAATTACTATTATTTTTTGTATCATTTTTATTATTATCAATATTTAGATAATAATAATTATTATTATTATCATCATGATCATCTTATCTTTCTTTTTATTGTTTTTATTATCATTATTATTATCATCATTATAATTATTATTATTATCATTATTATTATTATAATGTGTTACCTGGTAAAACTGAAACACTTCTAGCTCGTACATATTATGCACTAGGTAAGACAAAAATGATTTTCTAGAACACTAAATTATTATTTCATTCTGTCATGGGGATAATGATATTTTGTTAATATAATTACTCCGAAGGAATTATAGAAACTGTTGATAGGTATATGACAACGAAGATAATACTAATGATAATCATGTTGATACTGTTAAAGATTGGAAGCAAAACTGAGCAATCGAGCACTAAAAAAGTGAGAAATTAATCAGTGGATAGAACGAGAGATTAAAACACGGTAATAATTACAGACAAAGTGATATGTTTTGTGAGCCTATTGTAAAAAAAATCATTTAAAAAAGAAAAAAATCACATGAGAGGTCAAGGTCTGAACTGCCTTTTATTTTTAGAATCCACTGATACATTTTTAATCCCTAGAAACAAAGAGAATCAGGTGTGAGATAGAAAGAGAAACGTGAAAGGGTGGACTAGGGGATCAGGGAGGAGAGAGAAGAAGAAAAAGAAAAAGAAAAAGAAGAAGAAGAAGAAAGAAAAGAAAAGAAAAAGAAGAAGAAAGAAGAAGAAGAAAGAAGAAGAAGAAGAAGAAGAAGAAGAAGAAGGAAAGGAAGAAGAAAGAAGGAGGAGAGAGAGAGAGTAAAAGGTGGCATAGAGAATGAAAGTGGAAGGTAGGAAGGCGGGGGAAGGTGAACAGGAAGAGATCAAGGAGGGAGGAAGAGGAAAGCGGGAAAGAGGAATGGAGGAATAAGGAATCAGAGAGAGAGAATGAGATAGAGATACAGAAGAAGAGAGATATAGAGAAAGAGGGAGGGAGAAAGAAGGAGAGGGTAAGGGAAAGGAAGGAATAAAGAATCATAGAGAGTAAGAGAAAATGAGATAGAGATACAGAAAAAGAGAGATATTGAGGTAAAGAAACAGAGCTGAAGGAAGATCGCAAAGAAAGAGGAGAGTTAAGAGAATTTGAATGACTGAACTGCAGAAAAATGGATTATCCTCTCTAAACGCGACGTGAAGATCAGAAATAATCCTTATCCTTCCTGTCATCCTTTCCCCTTCCATTCTATCCTCACTTCCCTTTCTCCATTTTATTTATCCTTCATCCCACGTATTTCCCTATTCGATTTTTTTTTTCATTCTTTCTCCTTTAAGATCCACTGTACTTTTTTATTTCCTACTCATCTTCTTTTATTCTCTATCTTTCTTTTTCTCCTTTCTTCCCTTTTGATTCCCCCGCCATTCCATGCCCGACTTCCTTCTTCGTTTTTCTTTAACATATATTTCTCCTTTCATCCTCATTCCTCCTCTTCTTTTCCTCCACTCACATTATCCTCTTTTGTTCTTTCTTCTCTCGTTCTCTTTACTCCCCACCCCCTAATTCCTCGCACTTGCTTGCCCTCCATTAATCTTCATTTTCTTCTTCACTTTTCCTTCGCATCCTTCTTTACTTCCCCATCCTTCCCCCTCTCCCTCCTCCTCCTTCCCTCCCATCCTACTCTCCTGAACGTCGAGTTTCTTCTGATCCGATTAAACCCGCTATACCAAAGTACAAACTTCATGGCTATAACTTTTTTTCTCTCTCTCTCTCTCTCTCTCTCTCTCTCTCTCTCTCTCTCTCTCTCTCTCTCTCTCTCTCTCTCTCTCTCTCTCTCTCTCTTCTCTCTCTTCTCTCTTCTGTCTATCTCTATCTATCTCTATTACTATCTATCGTAGTCTATTTATTTATTTCTATTACTATGTATCTATCTATCTCTTATCTATTTATCTCTATTACTATCTATCCTCTATCTATTATCTCTATTTATCTAACTATCAGTCTATCTCTCACTCTATCCATCTCTCTCTCTCTCTCTCTCTCTCTCTCTCTCTCTCTCTCTCTCTCTCTCTCTCTCTCTCTCTCTCTCTCTCTCTCTCTCTCTCTCTCTCTAACACACACACACTTTCTCTCTATCCATCTAACACACTCCCTTTCTCTCTTTCTCAATTTATCTACCTATCTCTGTCTCAATTCCTATTTTATAATCACCTTTTTTATGGGGTCAGGAGAGTATACGGATTTTCCTTCATTCTCGCCTGTCTTTCCTCATTATCTTGTTGCTAATGAGGATAAGGATGAACTTTCGAAGAGAAATCTTACAGAGAACTAATTACTTTTAATCTTTACCTTGATCTCTCTCTTCATGCACACACACACACACACACTTACACATATATGTGGTGTATATATATATATATATATATATATATATATATATATATATATATATATATATATTATATATATATATATATTATATATATATATATATATATTAATCGTTTCGCAATTTTTTTCATATGCAAACTAAAATATAGTCTTACTGTTGCAAATTTTCTCAAAATCAATTTAAATACACATGATGCAGATGTTACTTCACTATTGCTGCCACCACCCACACTTTTGGAATTTGGAGAAATCCCGAGAAAACCCAATTTTGATTTACCAAATTTTTATACGAGTAGCATGATTTAACAGTCTTAAGATTCATTGGGTGGATCACATTTACTCCTTTATTGAGTGGTGAAGGTAAAAGTCATAAAAACATTTTTGGCCAATTTCCCCTCTATTCTAGAAACAAATAGTAAACAAATTGCATATCATAATAAACATTTTAACAATAAGCATAAAAAAAAACATATATTCTCTTCCACTGTTTAATTCTAGGCTAAACTATACACCCTCTCTTTGCCTGCTAATTATAAATCAATAATAATGATAAAGGTAGATATAATAAAAACAAAAGGGAGAGGGGATAGAAATACCTACCCCTTATTTCCCTGGTATCTTTCCATTCGAATAAAGTAATCAGTCCTCTCCTAACTTACATGGTGTTCCTCTCCTATACTTTGATATTTAGTTCCAATCCTAATTCATTTCTTGGCATAAAAAGAATTGTCTCCATTCCACTGTTAAGAGAGAGAGAAATCAACAAAATCTAAACACATTGGCTGACGAATCGTGGCAAGTTCTCGTCACAAATTTTTCCCCAACCTGTTTCTCTCTATTTGCATGCAGGAGAGAAAGGAAGCCATCACAGGTACCACAAATTAATACAGATTGAAGATTGAATTGTAATTTGGATTGAAGAGTAATTTCAGTTCATTTATTAAGCTTTGTCCCTTTCTATTTCGGATAAGGCACACACACACACACACACACATGTGTGTGTGTGTGTGTATGTATATATGATAATAATAATAATAGTAAATAAATAAATAATAGCAAAACTGCCATTAAAAAAAAAACGATAAGGACAAAAATTATAACAATATTGATGATAATAATAACGCTAATATTAACAATGACAATAATAATAGTAACGATAATATTAACAGTAATGATGATAAGATAAAGATGATTATTATTATGATAGCAATAGTGATAATAATGATGATAATAATAACATTAATGATAATAATAGATTATAGTGATGAGATTGGTAATTATAGAAATGATAATAGTGATAATAATATTAATGATAATAATAGCAATATTAAATAATCATAATGGTTATAATAATAGCCTTGATGATAAAGATTATGATAATAACAGTAATGATGATAAAAATGATAATGATGATTAACAACAATGTTAATGATACTAATGATAATGATAATAATGATAATGATAATTATAATAATGGTGATAGTAATGATTGTAATAAGAATAATAACATCGATAAAGATAATATTAATATTAACAATAATTGTAATAATAACAGCAATGATAATAATAATAACATTGATAACAACAACTACAACAACATTAATAATGATTGCAATAATAATAATAACAGTTACGCAAAGAAAACAGTATAAAAAGCGATATTTAAGATATAGATTACCAAAATCCCAAAAAAGAAACACCACCAAATTATTACGTTATTCTTTCACAATTCAACAATTCGTCTTTCGTCTAGAAGAAGAATAAAGTAAAATAAATAAGAATAAGAAAAGGAAAAAAAAAGACAATGAAATATCGACAGTAGAGACGAATCCATAAAGGTGAGTATTCGCACATACGCACTGCGGAGTGTGCGTGAGATATACCTGTATTAATAGCACCTCAATGGCGTCGCCGATGTTAAAATGGCATTGATTATCGACACGTCAGGGGGTAGGGGCCCTAAGGAGGGGGGGAGGGGGGATTCGCAAGGGGTTGGGGGTGAGGAAGGGGGGGGGAGGAGGGAATATTAAAGGGGGGGAGGGAGGGAGGGATTGAGTGGTGAGGAGGTAGGGGAGGGGAGGAGGGGGGAGGGCGCAGGAAGAGGCTTTTGAGAGTTTAACTTTGGGACGGGGGGGGGGAGGGGGGAAGGGGTTTGAACGTTTAACTTCAGTCTTAGTTTAGGGTACGAAGCACGGAGGAAGAATTAAAAGGAGAAGCGGGAAGACGGATAAATGGAAAGAGGGGGAAAAATGAAAATAAAAAAAAGATGTGAAAGGGAGAGATTAAGGAAAAAGTGTGAGAAGGAAAAAGGAGAAAGACGAGATAGCGGGAGAAGTAGAAAGTGTTGATATTATTTAAATAAGATCCTAGACTTCCTTTGAAAGTGAATATTTCATCTGAGTAACGTTATCACATTGCGCCAGATATAACATCAAACTCAAGTAGCTTTTTCAGTAATGACATAAAAATTAATATTTCACTTCAGAATTCGATAACACGTATTATAAAAACATGACATAATATCATAAAAACTTGACATAATACTTATCTGTGTCGACCCCACATTATGCATTTCAAAGACTTATATATAGTTCACATTATATTCTGTATGTCTCAGGTTTCGTGGCGTTATTGGTACTTCAACTCGACAGTTTCATATTCGTATTTATGTTAGTTATGTGGAGCAATTATATAATACCTTTTAGTTATAATTTCCAAGCTTACGATCAGGTGATATTTTCAACACAGCAATATATTTGGATAAATCTTCATTAGTTTGTGTGTACAGTAATTTGCTGTTGGATATTTTCACAATAACACATATCAGGAGGATAGTGTACCATAAAACGTATAACCCTTTATCCTACATTCTCTCCTTTATTGCATTTCTATTTAAGGCCTTTTCTGTGTCAATAGTCACCTCGGGCATGTCGTTCTCTTTATAAAAGCCGCATATTTGTCATCTCACACTGCAAGGTTAATGATTATATGTTTGAGTTATTTCGAGCTTTGCAAATATGATTATGAAGCATTTTAATATTTAATACTTCGATATACATAATTATTTTTCTCTCACACTGCAAGGTAATGATATTATGTTTGAGTTATTTCCATCATAGGAGGATTGAAGAGAAGAAATGCAAGTGATGACATGATGATGAAATGAAAAAGATGATGAATATGATGATGAAATAAAAGGAAGGTGATGATGGTGAAGAAAAGATGACGAGGAGGATGAGATGAAGATGATGAAAAAGAAGAAGTAGACGGTGATGACGACGACGAAGAAAAAGAAGAGAAGGTGATGATGAAGAAGAAGAAACTGATGTAATAATATACTAAATATAATAATCATACTAAGTATATATCTGCAAACTCTCATTTACAATATTAGTAAATGAGTGTGAGAAGAAAATGAACGTGGAAGCAGGGATGAAAGAATGAGGAAGAAAGAGGCAGGTGTGTTTAAGGAGGGAGAGATAGTAAGGATGGGGAAGAAGAGGTGAGGTGGATAAGTAGGTAGAGGCATGTGAGATGGGGAAGCAGAGGCAGGTGGGGTTAGGAGGAAAAATTGGGAAGGATTAGGACAGAGGGTGAGAGAGGAAAGAAACACAAATGAGAGGATGTGGAGGGTAAATGGGAGGATAAAGATAGAAGACGTTGGTGAGATGAGAAATAAGAAAGGAAAGTGAAATAGTTTATCAGTTCTAAATAGGTTACAATTATTTCCATATATAGTGGTTGCAGTCATACTTTTTTTATGTTTCTGAATACCTTAAAAAAACTTAAATGGAAAAAATAGAGAGAAGAGAGAGAGAAGAGAGATATAGAGTGATAGAGATAGAGAGAGAGAGAGAGAGAGAGAGAAGAGAGAGAGAGAGAGAGAGAGAGAGAGAGAGAGAGAGAGAGAGAGAGAGAGAGAGAGATGGGATAATGAGAGTAGGAAGGATCAGGAGAAAAAGGAGGGAGGGTTGAGGAAAAAGAGGAGGGAGACAGAAGAAGATGAAGAGGAAGAGGGATAAGTGCGATGGGAAGTAGGATTGTAGGATAAGGAGACAAAAAGGAAAAAGGAGAGAAAAGAGATGACAGGGATAGGAGGAAGACACAGGAAATACGAAGAGGAAGAACAAAGAGAGAAGGGAATAATTAACAGACCTCATCCTTCCATCGTGATTTTATCCCTGTCT
>NW_020869758.1:205880-208380 GCF_003789085.1 Penaeus vannamei | reverse complement strand
TTCATGTATGTATATACATATATACATGTATGATTAGGTATATATATATACATATATATACATATATATATATATATATATATATATATATATATATATATATATATATATATATATATTATATATATATATATATATATATATATATATATATATATATATATATATATATATATATATATTAATATTATATATATATATATATATATATATATATATATATATATATATATATATATATACACATATATTTAAACATACAAAAGATATATCAACTTCAGGATCCGACTCCCCCTGAGGTGCAGATGCCTCCCCGCACAATAAACCGGCGAGCGTGGCACCCGACGGCACTCAGGGGCCAAAAGATCATCAGTAGGCCAAGAGGCACCCGAGCGACAGCTGCTCCGCGCCTGCACTAATTCGCTGTGTAATCACTGTGCGAGAGGCTGCGGCTCCTGTGGCTCCTGTGCGCGAGGTCACGTCCAATCAGACAGCGAGACAGGGCTACATAGGTCTTCGTCGAGATGAGCGAGGACGGGTTGAAATATACTCGCGGTAGATACGTGAAAGATATTTTTTTTTCTCTATCTTATTTTTTTACTTTTAAACTCTTCATTTTTTTTTTCTTCTTTTTTTACTTTTTATCTTAATATCCTTGTTCATTTGGGGTAAGACCTGATAAGTGTCAATTATCTAGGAGTATAATATAGATAGTTTATGCTATTATATGTGATTTAGAGAGCGAATTTAGAGGCTAATAATTAAGTATTGCGTTAAGAGACGCGACAAGATCTTAAATACATCAAAAGACATGGATGTAAGAGGATAATCCAATGAACGAGATATAAAAAATAAACAAATATATAGCCAGGATATATTTACATAACGAACCTCAACAGCACCGTCTGTAGAAACAAGGATATATATAACCTGAAGACGCATTAAAACTTCTGACGAATTTCATTTTGGTTTATATACATTTATTTACATACTTTCTCTCAATCACCACAAGTCCAGTTGAATTTCTTTTTTGTTTCTATACATTATTACACACTTTCTCTCAATCACCACAAATCCTGACGAATTTCTCATTTGCTTATAAACATTTCTCACACACTTATCTCTCAATCACCACAAATCCCATTACCCTCACAGGGGAGAAGCAAGAATCAGCGACAGACCAACACAAAGACAGGGACAGAGAGACGTACATACGAAGCGAACTGAAGCACTGATTGCTGTAATCAGGACCAAGATTAGCGGCATTACGTATCGACTCTCAGAATTCGACGTGGATCAACGGAGTTTACAGTGGACTGATTGCATCGACAGAATGACAAGTGGATCTGATAGCGCTGAGGGGAGGTGAGAGATGTGGAGGAGGAGGAGGAGGAAGGGAGATGAGAGGAGCAAGAGGAGGATGGAGTGAAGAGGAGGAGGAAGGAGGTGGAGGAGGAGGAGGAGGAAGGGAGGTGAGGAGGAGAGAGGAGAAGGAAGGAGGGGAGGAGAAGAGGAGGAAGGGAAGTGAGGGAGGAGAAGAGGAGGAGGAAGGAGGAGGAGAGGAAGAGGAGGAAGGGACAAGAGGAAGGGAGGTGAGGAGGAGGAGGAAGGGAGGTGTGAGGAGGAGAAGAGGAGGATAGGGAGAGGAAGGAGAAGGAAGAAGCTAAGAAGGAGGGAAGGGAGGTGAGGAGAAGAGGAGGAGGAGAGGAAGGAGGGAAGGGAGAGAAGAGGAGAGAGGTTGATAGAAGGAGAAGAGGAGAGGAGAAAGGAGGAGAGGAGGAGAGGAGGAGGAAGGAGGTGGAGGAGGAGGGAGGGGAAGGAGGTGAGGAGGAGAAGAGGAAAGAGGAGGGAAGAGAGGAGAGTAAGGAAGAGAGATGTGAGGGAGGAGGAAGGGAGTGAGGAGGAAGAAGGAAGGAGGGGGGAGAGAGAAGGAAGGAGGAAGGGAGGTGAGGAGGAGGAAGAAGGAAGGTGAGAGAGAGAGGAGGAGGGGGAGGAGAGGAGGAAGGAGGTAGGAAGGGAGGTGAGGAGAGAAGAGGAGAAATGAGGAGGAGGAAGGGAAGGTGAGAGATGTGGAGGAGAAAGGAAGGGAGGAAGGAGGGAGAAGGAGGAGGAGGAGGGGGATGAGAGGAGAGGAGGAAAAGGAAGTGAGGAGAGAAGAGGAGGATGAGGCGAGAGGAGAAGGAAGAAGGGAGGGTTAGAAGGAGAAGAGGAGGAGGAGGAGGAAGGGAGGTGAGAGAGAGAAAGAGGAGGAGGAGGAGGAAGGGAGGTGAGGAGGAGAAGAGGAGAATGAGGGGGAGGAGAGGAGGAGGAGGAAGGAAGGTAAATGTGAGGAGAGGAACGGAGGTGAAGGAGGAGAAGAGGAGAAGAAGGAGTGGGGAGAAGGAGGAAGGAGAGGAAGAGGAGGAGGAGGAGGAGGGCGGAGAGAGGAGGAGGAGAAGGAGGAGGGAGGAAGGGAGATGATGAAGGAAAGAGGAGGAGGAAGGGGAGAAGAGGAGGAGGA
>NW_020869758.1:175880-185880 GCF_003789085.1 Penaeus vannamei | reverse complement strand
TATATATATATATATATATATATATATATATATATATATATATATATATATATATATTATATATATATATATAATAATGTCGTTGGTTTTGAAAGTATTGCTCCCTGACTAAAGAAACTGTCAAGGAAAAAAGAAAAAAGAAAAAAAAAGTCAATTATCAGTTTAACCTGTTTATATACTGATAACTTGGCTGTATATGTGAATATATCTAATCATTACGTATTTATATGACTCTATTGCCTAAAACTCTAATATTTTGACTATAATATAGGTTCATTTATTTATATGCCAGGCGAAGCAGTTTTTTTTTTTTTTTTTTTTTTTTTACTTTTGTCAACAAAGTATTTGATTGGATCGCTGATGCATAATGCCTGTGTTTAATAATGCAAGACTGGTTTTAAAGCCTAAACTGTGTTTTTTAATATATTCTAATTCAAGATAACTGTGCAATGTCTAGATCAATTACTTACTGGTTTTGTAAAGGAATTGGTTCACCGTAATAGATATGAACATGATTTATAATAATGTATATGGAATATATATGGACATTCCATATATATTCCATAACATATATGGAATATATGGACATGATTTATATTAATATATATGGACGTGATTTTGATAAAATATATGGATATGATCTATAATAATATATATGGATATGATTTATAATAATATATATGGAATATATATCGACATGAATATATATGGAAATTCTATATATATTCCATAATGTATATGGACATTCCATATATATTCCATAATATAGATGGACATTCCATAATATAATAATGTATATGGACATTCCATATATATTCCATAATAAATATGGAATATACATAGACATGATTTAAGCGCGTTGCACAAGAAGGTAAAAGACAACTCATGAAGACAGTACACCTGAACGTACTGTAGTGCCAGACTCCCCTCTGCAAGACATATGTCTGGCTTTGGCTTCTCGACTCCGATTGATTAATTATTCAAAATTATCTACCGCGCCGAGAGCAAAGTTCAGCTTAGTTGATATGCAGCACGAGTTGGCATCCCGTCTGATTAGGGCAGCGCAATCAAAGCCAGAACACCGAGATAACACTGTCTTTATCTTTGAATTGTTCACTATATCGGGGTTCCCTTCAGGTTTTTCTTTTGTTTTTTTTCTATGCGTCTGAAAGTATGTTGTATTCTGTTTAAAAGGGTCAATATTGCTTAATCTATTCTATAGTGTTAATTTAGTTATTCATAATTATTATAATATTATTATAATTAATAATAATATTATACATATATATATATATTAGCTATATATATATAATATGTGTGCTTGTGTTGTGGTGTTTCGTGTTGTGTGGTGTTGTGTGTTGGTTGTTGTCTGTGTGGGTGGTGTGTGTGGTGTGGTGTGTGGTGGTGTGTGTTTGTTGGTTGTGGTGTGTGTGTGTGTGGGTGGGCGCGTGCGTGTGTGTGTCGTGTGTGTGGTGTGTTTGTGGGTTGTGTGTGTTGGCGGTTGGGTGCTGTGCGTGTGGGTTGTGTTGTGCGTGTGTTGGATGTTGGCGTGTGGGTGCATCTATAGTGAGTTTTTTTATAGGGTAGTTCACTCTATGCTGGGGATTGGTGTTGCACCGGATCAGTCGTGGACGCGTGATAAGGGGTCTTTTTGCTTTTTTACCGCTTTCATGTATTTCGGAAGTCGTTCACTTAACATAACACTGTTCCGGCAGAGAGGGGCTGGCTCGAAACTTTTGGACGTTCTCACAATCCTGGGTGTTAAAGTATGTTCGAGGCGTCCTGGCCTCTTATTCTTTGCTGCTTGTGTTGTTGATCCTCCCCGATTGAGCGCCTATGCCATTGGGGTTCTGTGCCTATTCATCACATTTAGGCGTTATGAGACTCTGTCTCTCTGAGCGCTATTGGTCGTTGCTCGAGATTGCTGGAGTATGGAAGCAGGATCTTTGAATCTAGTGCTGAAGAGATGGTCGAACTGTGCATAGTCTGTACTACGCTTGCGTCTTCTTGATCTTAGGTATTTATACCTTTACGCATAGCGTATCGAAACGTAACCAGGATATCCAGCAGCTCGCGCAGTATTCTATGATTATACGTTGATCGATTACATGATATGTTAACGGTCGTCGGTTGGCACGTGTGACTCTTTCGCTCGTCGACATGTCAGCACTCATTGCAGTTGAGCGTATTATTTGTGAGTTAGTTGTTGTGGATGATACACTATGACTATTTCGATTGATGTTATGCAGATTAGCTGTGTATGATCGTGCGCACGGTGATCACGATATAGGTGAAACGAGGTTATTTTTTCTATGAGTATTTAGTGAGACCTGGGAAAACCGAATGTTGTAGATCGTACGTGTTCGTAAGTGTGCGCTTAAGGTGCTGCTGACTGCTTGTATTTTTCAATACCGCGCTCGCGTATGTATTGTACTTGGCTGTTACGGCTAGCGTGCTCTTTTTTATTCATACGGAAAGACTCTATTCTGTTCGCTGTAGGGTTTGATGTTGTGTTGCGGATGTTCTGATTACATAGTTGGAATATACATTCTTCTTTAGCGCGTATCTATTATGCGCAGTGATTGTCATTGTTTTTTTGTTCTTCAGCGTGCTTGATGAGTGCTTTCCTGAGTATTCGAGTATTCGATTTATTTTCATTTACGTGTCTTATATTCAGCTAGGTATACTATCTTAAGTGAAGTGATGTTTTTTAGTTTGCAGTGTTAGTCGACTGTGTTCAATATGTGGTTGAGCTTGAGTGATTATCGCGTTTGTATGGCGGAACAACACATCTTTAGTCTGTATTACATCTCTTCTATAAGCGTTAGCGGATTCTTTATAGGATATAAGTGATGGCACATGTGTAAACATAGCGGCGTGCGTAATAACAGGTGTGCATGGCTGCCTGTCCTTCGGCTTGTTAGAATCAAGCATAGGGCGTGTAGCGCTCCATTAGGAATCAGTCTTTGCGAGAGAGAAAAACCGATGTGTTGTGTAATTCGCAAGCGATTTAAAGTAATGAGAGGGCGTTGACGGTTTATTGAGTAACTCGGCTCGTAGTTGTGCATGATTGATAAACGAGCTTGTCTTCTGAGGGGTGAGTGTATGCGTTACTGGATAAGCTGTGATTAGTAGTGCATCAGATAACTGCATGTTGGCACCTGGCACTCTTGTCTATTTTCTTACTGGCTGTATGATTTCTCATTTGTGATCCGTAATTGCTCTGATCTTTTATGTTTCATTTTCAATGTGCTGTTCATTTTTTTCTAGTTTTTTATAGTGTTTTTTTTTATTTATGTTTAGATTTTTATTGATTTCGTTTTCTTGATTAATTTTCGTGGTTGGGGCATATGTTTTTAGATGAGGTGATGTGGTTTTGTGGCAGCCATGTGTTGCCCTTTTGACTTATACCTAAGGAGTGAGGCAGCGCCGTTTCGTAGAGGTGCTAAACGAAATTTACAGACCGGCACGACACTACACTCACACACAACACACACACACACACACCATATATAGTAGTAATAATATATATATATATATATATAATATATTAATATATACTATATATATTATATTACATATATAGTATATTATATGATGTATATATACATACTTTAATAATCAGTATATATATATATTTAATAATATGTAGTAATGATATCATTAAAATTATATACTAGTCATGTATATATATGAACTATATATTATACTATAATGAAAAATATCAGATAATATATAAAAATTTAGAACTTTATAACCGTATGTATATATATATAGAGTTGTAGTTTATATTAATATATGTATATAGAGTTAATATAACTATCAATACGTAGGTATATATATGCCCCCGGGGTATAGTGTGTGTAAGTGTCGTGGTGTGTGTGGGTGGTTGAGTGTGTGAGTGTGTGTGTGTGGTAAGGGGTGTGTTGTATTATATGATTATATAAAGTTAATGGTATAGGGTATACATTATGCATAACAACCTTTGGCACGAAGACACACAGCACCGACACACGTTAATATATATATATACATATAGTATATATAAGATATAATATGTATAATTATTATATATACTAGAGTACGTCCTATATATATATATTATTAATATATATATATAGTATAAATGTATATATATAGCCTTATAAATTTCATTATCATAGTTTATATATTATAATATAGTAGTATATATATCTAGATATATTGTACTATTATATAGTTATATATATATTATACTATTTTCGATAAATATGATTATTATAATACTAAATATAAATTAATATTTAATTATATAAAATAATAAATATAATAATATTATATTATATATTGTGTGGTGTGTGGGTATGTGGTGGTATGTGTGTGTGTAATCGTGTGTGTGTGTGTGTGAGGTGTGTGGTGTGAGTACTTATTATGTTATTGTATATACGTGTGTATATATATATATATATATATATATATATATTATATATATAATATATATAATATAATTTATATATATATATATGTGTGTGTATATATGTAATATATACATATATATATATATAATTATATATATACATTTATATATATACATACATATATATTCATAGATAGATATATATATAGATAGATAAATATATAGAGAAAGATAGATAGATAGATAACATATATAAGATAGATAGACACAGATAGATAGATAGATACAATAGATAGATGGATACACAGAATATATAGATAGCATGAACAGATAGATAGATCCGCAGATAGATAGGATACAGATAGATATATACACGGATAGATGAATGAACAGATAGAATAGAAACATAGATATATGTATGTATGTATATAAAATCATGGAGTACTGTGAATCCAAAGGTTTTGTCGTCATTGTTCTCCTTAGTTTTTACTATATTTTCATTAAATTCTTTCTACTAAAATCATGTTTTTAACGCTCGTAGATAAATAACTGAAATCGATATACTCTGACATTTTTTTTAAGTAATATACTGCTGGCCTGTGACATTCATTATAATCTGCATCGTCCATGGAAAATGTTAGTACTTTAGGTACATAATATTATCTAAGATATGCATTTACAGCTTTGATAATATATATCAAAATTATCATTACTGTCGGATTAGTCAATTCGGCGAATATCCTGTATTACACATAAATCATTTAATATCATACCCTTTGTTGCTGATAATGAAACTGAAAAAATAAAAATCATGTACTTTGAAATACTGTATCTCCTTTTCTTTATATTGTGATGCTTCCCTGGAAAAAAATGGAAAAAATCACGGATGTATATTTCATATATTTATTCACTTATTTACATGCATTGGAAAAGAAAACATGTAATATTTTCTTGAGCTAATTCAACCAGATGAGTCTCTGCTTGCAATAGCTATTTTTGTTTGTTTGTTTATCCATCTAAATACTATACTTTTAAAACATTTTCTCCTACTAGCTTAGTCCCCCTTGCAACCATGGATGGAAAATAAAAACTGGAGGAGTGCAAAAGCAAATCATAAAAAAAGAGTTGAAAAGCTTTGTTCAGTAAACGAGTAATATGAAAAATGCAAAGACTAACTTTTTTCCTTTTTTTTCCCTCAGTGGGTTCCCACCATCTGCATCCCAGCTGGAAGAGGTATAGGGGGAGGAGGGAGGAAAGGGGGAATGGAGAATAGAATAGAGGGAGAGAGGAAGGAAGGGAGAAGAGAGAGAGAGAGACGGAGGGAGGGGGGAAAGGGATGCATACGCACGCGATCTCCCTGTACCAACAATAACTGTTTACTCTGCAAAGAATTCTCGACTCCCGTTTGTTTACAGGAATTCTTTGTACCGTCAGTAACAGGTGGTCGCCGCGATCCACTGCTCTCAGGACCAACGTTTCATCCACGGATACGACAGCGAGTTCGAAGGCCCTAAGGCTGGTATTTCGTGCCGCTGGATGCCGGCTCAGCAAGCCCTTTTTTCGTCATTTTCTTGTCCTTTTCGTTGGACTTTGGTATTTATTTTTTCACGTACTTCGGTTGGATGGTGGGGCGTCGTTCTTTTTCTCTTGTTCTTTGGGTCTTTTAGTCGTCCTCTTGTTCTTCGATTCCTTTTAGTCGTCCTCTTGTTCTTCGATTCCTTTTAGTCGTTCTTTTGTTCTTCGATTCCTTTTAGTCGTCCTCTTGTTCTTCGATTCCTCTTATACAATTCTTGGTCGATTTTCCATCCCTCTCTTTGTCTAATTCAATTCTTGCGAAAGGACTGACGGAGGAAAGGATAAAAGTCCTTTTTTCAAAAAAAAAACAAGAGCGAGCGTTCCATCAGGTGGCTGGGGGGGGAGGGGGGCAGCCTTTTATCCTTTATTGAACGCAGGGAGAGATTCGTGGGGGGAGGGGGGGAGGGGGTGTATCCTTGGGTGTTCAGCTCACCGAAACACCCGAGTAATTTCCAATCAAGGGCATTTCGAGATTAAACTTTTTCGA
The DNA here is from genome assembly GCF_003789085.1 of Penaeus vannamei. Taxonomy (NCBI): domain Eukaryota; kingdom Metazoa; phylum Arthropoda; class Malacostraca; order Decapoda; family Penaeidae; genus Penaeus; species Penaeus vannamei. The sequence continues at coordinate 179,422 of NW_020869758.1, read as the reverse complement.
TTATTTCTCTCCCGGTCGTTCCGCCGCCGCGAATTCTCCTCATTCCAGCGCTGAATATGTTATCAAGCACTTGAGGCCGCGCGCATGTATTTATTCTCTTCTCTATTTACACATTGTGGATGTTTATGCTGAGGAATGAACATATACTGATGGAAAAATAGTTGGATCAAAAGAGAGCGAAGCCGTGTTTTCTCCCCCCCCCCCCCCGCCTTTTTTTTTAAACCTAGCAATGGCGTTTTATTTGCGTTTGGTTATAGATTTTGGTGTTGTGTATTTGTATATTTGGAAGCTGTAATCTGGCGTCCCAGCAGGTAGCACTTTCCAAAATTTAGCAAAAATAATGTATAAAGTTATATTAAACCGATTATAGATCTTAATATGGTCTAACACTTTCGATATTTAAAGTATAATTTGGTCTTCGATGCATCATGAAGTTCACAATTTCAAGATAAATTGATCAAAAACAGAATAAAAACTTCGTCTTGATTATGGATATCTATCAAACATCTCTCTGCTATATTATAAGATTGGGTTGTCGTGTTTTTGAGACTGTCGGACTGGGCAAGTGTTTCGAGTATTATCATTGTTTTTTTTTTTTTTATCATACTGGGTAAGAACGTGCAAATCTGGCTGGGAAAATACAGTCAAGGAGGAAGAAATTTCCCCCAATCATATATTTTTTTTTTTTTTGTATTATTCATTTATCTTTCATGTTTAATCTAGGAGCATTCTAAAGCTACAACCAGAACTAGAAAGGTGTAATTCATGCAAAAAGATCGTGGGAGAGTGGTCCTTAGGGGGGCGAGTGAGACTCTGAGGGGGGCAGTTGTCTTGGGGAACAATTGCCCTCTCAACAGCCACCCAAAAATGACGCCACTGACCAGGGCCTTCTCAAAAAAAAAAAAAAAAAAAAAAAAAAAAAAAAGCAACAGAAAATAGAACACACACACACACACACACACACACACACACACACACACACACACACACACACACACACACACACACACACACACACACACACACACACACACACATATTATATATATATTTATATGAATGTCAGTAACTAACTGAAACGATCTATACCTTACCAGCATGGATATTTGTGCTACTATAATGAACTAATAACAACGCCATCTATATTTTCGCCGAACATTACAATAGCAGGCTAGTTTAGAAATCCGCAGTGTTAAGTCTTGAAATAGGCCTAAGGGATTCCAGTATATTAAGAAGTATTGTTCCATTTCAATGAACAATGAATGCTATCGTGCTATCAATAGATTTGCGAAATACACTAACCACAATTTCACAATATATGGTTTAGGTGAATACAGAAGTTCTGCGAATGTAGACAGTGAATACTAAACTGTAGTGTTGCCAGGTTGTACCAAACCTGTAGATATATATAAATTGTTTGAAAGAGGGATTCTCTGTCTTTCTGTTGGCGGGCCTCTCTCTCTCTCTCTCTCTCTCTCTCTCTCTCTCTCTCTCTCTCTATCTATCTATCTATCTATCTATATCTATCTATTCTATCTATCTATATATATATATATATATATATATATATATATATATATATATATATATATACTATCTCTCTTCTCTCTTCTCTCTCTCTCTCCTCTCTCTTCGTATATATCCTATCTCTTCTCTCTCTTTCTCTTCTCTCCTCTCTCTCTCTTCTCTCCTCTCTCTCTCCTCTCTCTCCTCTCTCTCTCTCTCTCTCTCTCTCTCTCTCTCTCTCTCTCTCTCTCTTTCATCTCTCTCTCTCTCTCTCTTCTCTCTCTCTCTCTCTCTCTCTCTCTCTCTCTTCTTCTCTTTCTCTCTCTCTCATCTCACTCTCTCTCTCTCTCTTCTCTCTCTCTCTCCTCTCTCTTCTCTCTCTCTCTCCTCTCTCTCTCTCTCTCTCTCTTTTCTTTCATCTGTTGTTATTTCCGTATCCACTAATCTTCAACAGTAGGGTAAGACTTTTTTTTTATTATCCATAGCATGCATGATTACACAAAGCTTATATTATAAATCTTTCCCTTTGACATCCTTTTGCATCGCTATAATGCCTCGCTTTATATTGTCTTTATTTCCCCTTTTCAACATGAACATAAAAGTCCCATTTGCATTATACCTGAACGATCTTTGTCTATTGGCGTCAACAAAAGCGGAAATAAAATAAGAGGAAAAAAGATCCTTTCACCCTTTCTCACTAAGGTGTTGCTCAGGGTGTTGGGTCACGCCCTCCGCTCATTACGGCAGGTGCCGCACCTTGCCTCCCTGTTGCGGCGTTTGGGGGTGATAGATATAGGTAAGTACATCCAAGCATTGCACCTCACTTACACACACACGACACGTACACACACACCACAGACACATGCACACACACACACACACACACATACAACACCACACACACACACACACAACACAACACACACACACACATACACACACACACACACACACACACACAACACACATATATAACATATATTATATATAATATATATATATATAATATAATTATATATATATATATATAATAATATAATGTATTATGTATGTATGTAGGTGTATGATGTATGTCTGTATGTGTGTGTGTGTAAGTCAAGTCATATATTACGTATCCAAATTAACTTTTACTCGCTCTCTTAATCATATTTCTCTCTCCTTATCCCCCCCACTCTCTCTCTCTCTCTCTCTCTCTCTCTCTCTCTCTCTTCTCTCTCTCTCTCTCTCTCTCTCTCTCTCTCTCTCTCTCTCTATGTATGTCTCTTCCTATTTTTTTCTTCCTTATTTTTTCCCCTCTTAATCCTCTTTGTTATTCAAGAAGACCGAGTAAGGAAGAACAGGAATAAAAAAAAAACATTTCTCTCTTCACTTTTCTCCCAAAACAAAAGACAAAAAACATCACTAGGCAACATGAGTGCGATGGCAACTATACCTTCATAAAAATAATAACAAAACAACCACTCAACACAACAAAAGCCGCCATGGGTGCGTGTGTGCGGTTCTGCGGTTGTAACGAGAAACATTTAAATGCAAATTAATATCCAGCCAGAAGCAGGGAGGGGGAGGGGTGGAAGGGGCAGAGAGGGAAGAGGTTGGGGGAAGGAGGAAGGAGGAGGGAGGAGGTGAGAGGAGAGGAGGAGGGGTGAGGGAGGAGGAAAGGAAGGAGGGGTGAGGAGGAGGAGGAGGAGGAGGAGGGGGCGGGTATAGAAGCTGTTTTAATTTTAACGGTAATGAAGCTCGTTAAAACTTTATGGTCTAGAATGATTACCATATTTGGCGAACATTAATTTCTCGGTTTAATACAGATGTCGTTCTCCGCTTCAACGATTTTAGCGAGGAAAAGTGTCCCCTATTGTGGGAGGAAGCTTACTGCGCACATTTATGGTCACAAATACAGCCAAAATCGGGTTCGCGTATTTTAAAACTAAAATGTATGCTATTGCTATATATTCTGTCTCTCTCTCTCTTTCCTTTCTTCTTTCTTTCTTTTTTTTTTTTCTTTCTTCTTTCTTCTCTTCTCTCTCTCTCTCTCTCTC
>NW_020869758.1:149236-159236 GCF_003789085.1 Penaeus vannamei | reverse complement strand
ATTTTCGCCAAATATTTACTTTTATGGCTGCATGGCAATCAGGCACTGCCATGTTAAAAGAAATGATGTTTTATATAAATTAATAGTAAGAACGAAAGGCAACTGCGGCTGACTGTCAACATGAATGATTGCGACAATTGTAGATATAATAATGATGTTCATAATAGAAATAATGATGATTATAATAGTAATGATGATGATAGTGATATTGATAATCCTAATAGTAATCAATCATGATGATAATGATGATTAAAAAAGTAATCATAATGATGATGATGATTATATTACAACTAATAATGATAAAAATGACGATGGTGATAAAGATGATGATAATGATAATGAAGATTATGATAATAATGATAACGATGATGATAAAAATAAAAACGCCAACAACCATAACTTTACCACCATCGTTCTTTACAAGAAAATAAGCACAAAAACACCACCAATCCCTCACCCAACCCGCACGCCCATCGCCACCGCCCTCACGCCCTCACGCCCGCACTAAACGAAGCCAACCAAGTCCTTGACCGCCAAACCTCGAGGAGCCCAGGTTACCCACGCCACGGTAGCTGATAAGCGCACGGCAGATTAGCCTCTATTGTGCTCGGACGCAAGGGCCATTCTCTTAAAGGAGGGAGAAAATAGATCGGCGGTGATCCCAACAGACCTGTATGATCGTAAATGTTTTTTGGAATTATAAAACATGATATTTTGCCGCGACCCATCATCATCAGGGGGCCATCTCCGGACATCATATTTCATGAGGTCAGAGATATGCGAGCGCGAGACTTCGGCCGCACGCCATAAAAACCCTGCTTCGCTTATATAGATATATGTAGTTTGTACAGGGTGTGCGTGAGTATATATACACGCATGCACACACGCACACACATACATACACACATAGTATACAACCATGGTACGTATGTATTACTTAAAGACACATATACTACATGCATACACACACGCACATAGACAGAAAAGATAAGAGATATTAGATAGGATAGTGGTATTTCTTTTTTTTATACATACGCACGTATACGCACACACACACACCTTCCCCGAGATATATACGTTATGGATGGCGCCAGAGCAAGGTGTGCGGGCGCTGGCTAAGAGCAGGTCCCTGGGGTAAAATGATCACACTTTGGTAAAGCTATAGCGCCGCTCCCTCCCTCTCGCGCTCACTCGCCCTGACCCTTCTCTCTCTCCCTGTCCTTTTTTCTCTCTCTTTCTCTTTCTCTCTCTCTTCTCTCTCTCTCTCTCGTCTATCAAGCTGTCTCTATCTCCTTTCTCTCACTCTCTGCTTCATTTCTTCTTTCTCTCTCTCCCTCTATTTTTTTCTCTTCTCCCCCCTCTCTCTCTCGTCTATCAAGCTCTGTCTCTATCGCCTTTCTCTCACTCTCTGCTTCATTTCCTCTTTCTCTCTCTCCCTCTAATTTTCCCCCCCTTTTCTCTCTAAATCTATCTATCTATATATCTCTCTATCTCTGTCTCCATCTCCTATCTCTCTTATTCTCTTTCTCCTTCCTCCCCCCTCCCTCTCTTTCTCTCTCCCACATTCCTCCTTCCCATCCATCCCATCCTTAACCTACTTCCTCGACCTCCCTCTCGTTCTCCCCTTACGCCCTCTTCTCCCCTCCTCCCCCTCCCCCCTTTCTCCCCTCCCCCCTTTCCCCCCTCCCCCCTCGGCTCGACATGGCTCCCTCTGGCATCGTTACACCTGCGATTATGAATTAATGAAATAATAAGCAACCGTTATGACCGGTCAGACGCCTTGGTCAGTCGTCTCTATATCTTCATTATGTACTTGGAGGAACCGGGAGGGATGGAGGGAAGGAGAGGGTGGGGAGGGATGGAGAGAGGGAGAGAGAGGGGGGAGGGGGGTGGTAGAAGGATGGAGGGAGGGATGGAGAGAGGGGGAGGGGTAGAAGGAGGGAGAGGGGGATGGATGGGGAAGGAGGGGAGAGGGGGAGGGAGAGGGGGATGGATGAGGAAGAAGGGTGAGGGAGAAGGGGAGGGGAGGATGGAGGACAAGTGAGGGAGGAAAAAGTGTGGGAGAGGGGGAAGAAGGTAGAGGGAGGAAGAGGGGGTGGGAGGAAGGAGGCATGGGGAGATGGAGGGAGAGGGGATGGATGGGGAGACAGGGGAGGGTAGAAGGAGGGTGAGGGGGTGGATGGGAAGGAGCGGGGAGGGGGAGGGATGGAGGACAGAAAGTGAGGAGGGAAAAGTCTGGGAGGGGGGGAAAGGATAGTGGGAGGAGGGTGGACAGGAGTGAGGGAGGAAGGGAGAGGGTGATGGAAACGGGGAAGGAAAGGCGAAGGATGGAGAGGGGGAAGACGGGAGAGAGTGAAAAAAAATGAGAAAGAGACATGAAGGAAGAAAGAAAAGGAAATTAAGGAAGGAAAGGAGAGAGGGGGGTAAAGAGGGAAGGAGGGGGGAGAAGGTAAAATGGGAGATGAAGAAATGAAAGAATAAAAATAAAAATACGAGTATGAATAATACTAATATGAAGTAAATGATAAGACGACGAATACGACAATCATGAAGAAAAGAAGAAGGCAAAAACAGAAAAAAAAGAGAAAGAGGAAGAAGAAAGGGAGATAAGAAAAATTAGGAAATGAAAAAGGAGAAGACAACTAGAGAAGAAAGAAAAGAAAAAACAAAAGAAAATAAAAGACAAGCACCTCCTTATTAAAGTTCAAGAGAAAGAAAGGAACGGGAAAAAATAAAAAATGTATATCGTCACTTTTCCTCTCAAAATAGCTCCCCTTTTATATCTAATTCGTTCACACGTTTCACGTTTCATATCTTTTCATCAATTTCTGATTCTTGAATGTAAAGAACTAGAAGGGTAGAAAAATTAACAAAAATGAAAACACAGTAAAAAAAAAAAAAAGCTTCTAATCTTAAAAAAAAAAAAAAAAAAAACGCTATTTCCTCTTTATTAATTTATTTTCTACCTTTAATTTTTACTTCCCTCTTCCCTTTTTTCTCCATCTGACCTTGCTTCCCGTGATCACTTCTTCCTCTTTCTACTTCGCCTTTTCTTTCATACTACCCGGTCTCCGTTCTCCCCCCTTTCCTTCGTCTTTCTCTTTTTCCACTCCTTTGTCCGGTCTTCTTTTATTCTCATTTATCGTTTTTCTTTCATATCTTCTCTTCGTTTTATTTATTTTCCGTTCTTTCTCCTTCGTCCTTCTCTCTTTTGCCTTTTCCTTCGTGCTCGCATTACCCACCATTCACCTTCTCTCCCTTCTTCACTCTTCCTATTTTCCTCACCTTTTTTTTTTCTTTGCTCTTCCCTTTACACATTATCCATTTCTTCCTTCTCTTTCTCATATTTCTTTACCCACTCCTCTTATCTAATAATTTCATTTCTCTCTGATTATTGTTCGTCACACATTCTCATCTTCTGTCTCTCTCTCCCCACCTTCTTCCCTAGTTCTCCAGTCTCTATTTTCCACTCTCCCTCTTCCTCCTATCTACCCCTATTTACACTCTCTCCCTCACCTTTTACTCCTTATTCTTCCCCCTCTCTCCCCTTCATCCATTCTCCCCCTCCCCACCCCAATTTCCCAACCCATTCTACCCTCCCCATCCCCCTGTCCTCACCTATTCTCCCCACCCCCTCCCCCTCCCCAATTTCCCTATACGTTTTCCCCCTCCCCATCTCCCACTTCCCTACCGTTCTTCCCCTCACCCATCCCCAATTCCCTAACATCCTTCCTCCCCTCTCCATCCCATCTTCCCCTCCCCATGCCCACTTTCCCTCCCATCCCCAATTTCCTTCCCTTTTTCTCTCTCCTCATCCCCTACACTCCACTCCATTCTCCCCACCCTCCTCCCCATTCTCCCATCCCTACTTTCCCATCTATTCTCCCCACCTCCCGATCCTCTTCCCCTTTCCCACTCCCATCCCCCTCCCCTCCCCACCCACCCTCCCCATCCCTTCCCCCGCCCCAACCCTCACTTCCCCATACCCATCCTCATTCCCCAACCCTCCCCTCCCCTCCACCCTCCCACCCTTCCCTCCCATCGGTCATCGCGGTGATGTAGAGCGCGGCGCCCTCCTCCGGCCGGCGCCCCCCTCATAAAACTGTCCGGGGAGGCTGGCCGCCGCCCTGCGTCATCCCCGCCGCCGCTTCTTGGCGATGTTGGCTTCGTCTTCGGATTTTTTCCTTATTCTTTTTTTTATTATTTTTCTTCTTTTGTTTCGGTGTGTTTTTCTTTTTTTCGTTGTGTTTTTTTTTTTTTTTTTTTTTTTCGTTGTGCTTTTTTTTTTTCTTTTTTCTCGTTGTGTTTTTTTTTCTGTTTTTTATTTTTTCGTTGTGTTTTTTGCTTTCCTCTCTTTCTTTTCTTTTTTTCTTACTCTACTTCTTTTAATTGTGGTTGTTATTATCATTTTTCGTTGTATTTTCTTTCTTTTTTTCCTTACTCTGCTTCTTTTATTTGTTGTTATTATCATTATTTTTCGTTTTGTTTTTCTTCTTCCATTTTTATTAGTATGCTTATTATTATCAGTATTTTTATTATTATTACTTGCCGTTCTTTTTCTTCTCCTTTATCTTATTTTTTATGATAATTATCAATATTCCTCTCCAACTTCTCCCATTTCTTCTTATCATCATTCTTTTCTAATAATCATTATCCTAACCATTATCATTCTCCTCATTCCTCGCTCTTCTGATTTACTTAATATCTGTTATATACATGAATAATTTGCACATTTATTTTCAGCATTTTTTTCTATTTTCTCCCGTTCTGAATCCCAAACTTGTTTCATTCTTATATTCACATATATTATTTTTTATATATATAATCTTCAGTACTATCGTCGAGACTTTCCATCTAAGCCACTCAACGCCTCGTTATCAACTACACTATTCCCCTCCCTCCCCTCTTCTTCTCTTCTCTCTCTCTCCCTCCCCTCCCTCTCCCATTCTCCTATTACACTATAAACTTCACCAACTTCACCCTTTTCTCCACCACCAAACTCATTATTCTTCATTCTTTCTCCTTCAAAATTACATCTCCTTCGCCACAACCTTTGCCATCTTCTCTCTATCCCTCACCTTCAACCTCACATTCTCTCTCTTCTCTCCTCTCCCTCTCCCCTTCTCCCTTCTCCCTTCTCCTTCCTTTCTCCCTTTCTCTCCTTCTCTCTTCTCTTCTCCTTCTCCCTTCTCCTTCTCTTCTCCTTCTCCTTCTCTTCTCCTTCTCTCCCTCTCCCTCTCCCTCTCCGTTCCTCTCCTCCCTCTCTCCCATCTTTCCCTCCCTCCATCTCCTCTCTCTAATCCCCTCCTTCTCCCTCTCCTCTCCCCCCTCTGTCCCATCTCCCAAATAGGATACAAACAACGGAAAAGAGATAGAGAAAGATAAATACAAAATAGATAGATAGATAAGCACACAGATAGAAGGTTGGCAGGTAGGTAGGAAGATAGATATACAGCCATAAAGATAGATAAATATATAGATAAGTAGATAGACATACAGACAGATAATCAGACAGATAGAAAGATTGATAGATAGATAGATAGATAAATAGACAGATCGATAGATAGATAGATAGATAGATAATAGATCGATAGATAGACAGAGACACACAGACAGACAGACTGATGAATAGAGATGGATAGATAGATAGATAGATAGATAGATAGATAGATAGATAAACAGATAGATGGATAGATAGATACATACATAGATACACAGACAGATTGACAGATAGAGAAAGAGTCAGAAACGAATCCGAAAAGTCATAGAAGACAAGAGAAAGGAAAAGGGAAAGATCAGATAAAACAGAAGAGATAAGAATGAGCGGACGCACAAAGAAAATGATAAACACAGGTAAACAGGAAGAAGCCAATAAAAAGAAACTTACGGCCCGCGACCCTCTCACCCCCCTTTCCCCTCCCTTCCCCTTATCCCCCTAAACCCCCTCCCCTCCCTTACCCTCCCCCCTCTCCCCCTCCATACAATATCGTCGATGGACAAAGACGACATTTTTCTCGTGTCTATAAGAAAATTGCTTTATTATGGCACGGTCGTAAACTTATGAGTTGCTTTTTTCTCTCTTCTTTTTTTTCTCTCTCTCTTTCCGTCCTATTTTTTACCTTCTTGAAATAGATCGTGGGCTAATTGGCCTTTCTATGGATGAGGTATTTGTGGAAAGAAGTGAAAGGAAGAAGAAGAAGAAGAAGAAGAAGAAGAAGAAGAAGAAGGAGAGGAGGAGGAGAGAAGAAGAAGAAGAAGAAAAGAAGAGGAGAATGAAAACAGGAGAAGAGAGATGATGATGATGATGATAAGGAAGAAAAGAAATAGAAATAGAAGTTGATAAGAAAAATAGAACAGGAGAAGAAAAGAAAGGAGAACAACAAATAAAGACAAGGAAGAAGAATAGAGAACAACTGAGAAGAAGAAAAATAATAATAAGAATTGAGAACAACAACAATAATAATAATAAAGTAATAATAACATATGTGAACATAAGAATAAGAATAAGAGCAAGAACTGAGAATAAGAATAAGAATAAATAAATAAATGAAGAAAACGAAGCCAAAGAAGAATAAGAAGAGAGGAAAGAAGAAAGAGAAGAAAGAGGAGATAAAGAAGAAGAAGGAGAAATCAGAAAACCATTAAGACAAGAATTCCTAAACTGATTATTTCTTTGTGAGAAAATATCACAACGGAAGCGTACGTGACAAACGCTGTGAGAGCGAATGTGAGAGAAGGAGAGGGAGGGAAGGAAGAGGGGGATAAAGAGGGGGATTGGTGAAGAGGAGGAAGGGTGGTGTGAGGATGATATGGACGGATGGATAGATCGATGGACAGATGGATGGATGGATTGGCGAAGGGAAGAAGATGAAGAAGAAGAAGAGAGAGAGAGAGAGAGAGAGAGAGAGAGAGAGAGAGAGAGAGAGAGAGAGAGAGAGAGAGAGAGAGAGAGAGAGAGAGAGAGAGAGAGAGAGAGAGAGAGAGAGAGAGAGAGAGAGAGAGAGAGAGAGAGCGAGAGAGAGAGAGAGAGAGAGAGAGAGAGAGAGAGAGAGAGGAGAGAGAGAGAGAGAGAGAGAGAGAGAGAGAGAGAAGAGAGAGAGAGAGAGAGAGAAGAGAAGAAGAGAGAGAGAGAGAGAGAGAGAGAGAGAGAGAGAGAGAGAGGAGAGAGAGAGACAGAGAGAGAGAGAGTCAGAGAGACAGAGAGGCAGAGAGGCAGGGAGAAAGTGAGCAAAACAGGCGAACAGCCAGACAGGAAAAGCTAACAGATGTAAAGATATGGAGCGTTACCTCTATTAAAATAAACTTCAAAAGATGCATTAAAGGTCTATTCATGCAAATTAACAGACAGAGAGAGAACGATTCATAAATGTATTTCCGAAAAACTGTAAAACTGTGTAAGGAGTTAATTGTGTGTTAAAAAAGCATCTGGAGTGCTCTTACAGGTCAAAATCCCAGCAGATGTTAAGTGGTCCGTCGACCATATTGGCAGACATGCAAGGCTAGGCAAGAGAGCCCGGAGGGGGATGAAGGGAGGTGGGGAGGGGAAGGAAAGGGAGAGAAGGGGGAAGGGAGGGAGGGGGAGGGAGGGAAGGGGAAAGGCGGGAGAGGGGAGGGAGGGAGGAGAAGGGAGAAGCAAAGGGAGGGGATGAGAGGGAAAGAGGGAAGGGAGAGGAGGAAGGGAGGGGTAGGGGAGAAGGTAGGGAAAAGGAGAGGGGAGAGGAAAGGGGAGGGAGGAAGGGGGGGAGGGATTAGCCAGTCAGTGACTCTCAGGGCGAGACGAGCAAGGTCGAGGGATTCACCTACGCCCACACGCCCACCCACGCCCACCGTAAGCCGTATTATGATCGGTTGAAGGTAAAGCTCGTACTTAAAGAAGGTTTGATGTCGTGACACACTCCTAAGACTCTTGGCGAGGCGCTCACATGCATATACACACACATAGACACACAAACACACACACACACACACACACTGGAGAGAGGGGAGAGAGGGAGAGGAGAGGGATGGAGGGAAGAGAGAGAGGAGAGAGAGAGAGAGAGAGAGGAGAGAGAGAGAGAGAGAGGAGAGAGAGAGGAGAGAGAGAGAGAGAGGGAGAGAGAGAGAGAGAGAGGAGAGGAGAGAGAGAAGAGAGAGAGAGAGAGAGGAAGAGAGAGAGAGAGAGAGAGAGAGAGAGAGAGAGAGAGAGAGAAGAGAGAGAGAGAGAAAAGAGAGAGAGAAGCAGAAACACACACACCCAACCACAAACGTACACATGTACGCACACGCACGAGACGAACCACAGGCACGCACAAACATCAAAATAAAAAACCTTAATTTTATCTCACTCTTTTTCTGTTTCTCATATTCTGTTTATTTCTCTCCTCATTTTCCTTCTCTCCTCTCCTCCTCTTCTTGCTCCCGCCTTTCCTTCTCTCCCTGCTCCCTTCCTCTCTTCTCCTTCTCTTCCTCTCATCCCCTACCTCCTCCTTACTTGCCCTTCTCATCCTCCCTAATCTCATTCAATCCTCACTCCCCTACCCTAAATTCCTTACCCCACCCCCTAATCTACCTCTATCCCTCTCCCAAACCCGCCTCCTCCTCCCTCCTCCCAAACCCTAGCCTACTCCATCCCACCTTCTCCCCCCACCCTCATCCCAACCACCTCTCCCTCCTCTTCACGCCCCCCCCCTCCTCCTCCGCCCTCCCCAAACCCTTCCCATCCCGAACCCCTCTCCCCTCCCCTTACCCCTTCCTCCTCCCCCCACCCCTTCCCTTCCCCCCCTTCCCATCCCCAACTGCCCTCTATCTCCCAATTCCTTTACGTCTTCCTCGATAACTTCATCGAGAGACAATTAGCCCAGAAGGTCCGCATCCACGCCATTATCGACGGTAATTAAACGGGAATAAACTGGCGACAACTTCCTCCCTTGTCACTCATGTCCATCGAAATCAACCCTTCTTCCTCCCTTACTTCGCGGTCCTTGGGCGACTGACTCGCTCGCTCTCCAGCTCTCTCTCTCTCTCTCTGCTCCTCTGTGTGGGTCTCTGTCTTCTCTCTCTCTCTGTGGTCTGTCCTCTTCCTTCTCCTCTCTGTGTCTGTCTCTCTCCTCCTGTGTCCTGTGTTCTCTCTCTTTCTTCTTTCTTTCTTTCTCTCTTTTTTGTTGTTTCCTTTCTTTCTTCTCTCTCTCTCTCTCTCTCTCTTCTCCTCTCTCTTTGTTTCTTTCTCTCTCTCTCTTACTTTGTTTCTCTTCTCTCTCTCTCTTTGTTTTCTTCCTCTCTAACCAGAAGAGTGAAGGGACACAAGAAGGAACAAGAAGAGAAGGAGAGAAGCAGAGACACTCAAGATAGACAGGTGTGTTGAAGAATGTGGAATGACGAAATATTCCTCGAATACTCGGTGTGCTTGCTTGTTTTATATTTCTTCTTCTTCTTCTTTCTTTCTTTCTTTCTCTCTTTCTTTCTTTCTTTCTTTATGCGTGTAAATATTGAGACTTCCTGCAGGTAAAGGTGATAGCGATTGCATGATTCTGAAATTTCCGTATAATTGAATATCATTGTGCTTTTCCGTTTAAACCACCCGCACACACACACGTTCATACACACACATACATACACTCACGCACACCGACTTAAACACTTACTGTCCTCGCCCTCTTCTTTCCTCCCCCCCCCTCCTCTCTCTCTCTCTCTCTCTCTCTCTCTCTCTCTCACGCACACACACATGCACACACACACACACCACACACACCACACACACACACACACACCACGTCCCCCAAACACACACAGACACACACTCACACCCCGCTTAACCCCACCCACTGATCCTCCCCTCCTACCCCCCCCACACACACACACATGAAAACACGTCCTGAACGCGTCGCAAACTTGGCGAGCGGAACTCTCACGTGACACGCGGCGAACGTGACAATCATATAGAAATGTAATAAAGCTTCCCTAATTGACGTTTTTGTGTCACCTGGGGAGTCACGGCGGATATCTTGTGCCTTAAAATTTTTAT
>NW_020869758.1:141736-144236 GCF_003789085.1 Penaeus vannamei | reverse complement strand
GCACACACACACACACACACACACACAACACACACACACACACACACACACAACACACACACACACACATATATATATATATATATATATATATATATATATATATGACATACATACATATAATATATACATATATTAATATACTATAATATATAATATATACATACATATATAAACATATATATACACATACATATATAAACATACATACATACATACATACATAACATACATACATACATAACACACACACACAGATATATATATATATATATAATATATATATATATATATGTATATGTATATATATATATATATATATATATATATATATATATATATATATGCGTGTGTGTGCTTGTTCATGTACGTATGTATGTACTAACATATCATTTCGCATATGTCCACATACTCACACGCACACACATACAAGAGAAAAGAGAAAGTAAGAAAGCCCAGAGAGAACAACCAAAATATTTTCTCCCAAAAATACGAACAGAATAACCAAGAAAAAAAACGAAAGATGAAAGAAAAGAAACTTCGACGAAGAAGAAGAACCAGAAAAGCATCTTGCAACGTTAATGCAACGCGAAGAGAGGCGAAGATTGCAAAAAGCAGAGCAAAAGTACCGTAAACAGAATGACCGTGACTAATGGCGGACAAAACAGATGAAAGTCGCGAACAGGAGTTGGAAAAAAAGGGAAAAAAATATAGCCAGGAGGAAAAATAAATATTGTGAAGGCATGTGAAATACGCCAAAGAAAAGACACTGCACGGAGATGAATAGAAAACGGAGGTCGAATAAAGAACGTGAAGTAATTATGATCAAAAGTGTCTCTTTTTTCGGAATAAAATGTGTGATGGAGAGAGGAAGGTCGTGAGGAAAGGAAATAGGCCAAGACGATTAAAATTTAATATAAAACAAAACGCGTTTCTACTAAATAATGAAAGAAAGAAAGAACGAAAAAAAAGAATTGGCCAAAATAATAACTAAGATAAAAACAAAAGGAAACAATATGGTATAAGAAGGTGTAAAAAAAGAAAAAGAAAAAAATCAGAGCCAACCCATTAAACATCAATAAACTGCCACCACCTGCTCGGCTCTTGCACTCTCAGACATTAAATGCACGGTGACCCCGATCCACCCCCTACCCCCTCCCTTCCTCCCTTCCCACCCCCTGCCCCCCCTCCACACCCTTTGCATCCCTTCCCCATTCTCCTTTATCACACGTTTCCATCTCAAACCCTTTTTAATCCCATCCTTTTCTATCCCACTCTTCCTTCCCTCCTTTCCCATCCCCAGCTCTTCCCCTTTCCTTCCTCCCCCTCCTTTCACTTCCCTTTTTCTTCTTTTCCTATCCTGCCTTTCTATCCCCCCTCTACAATCCCCTTTCCTAAAATCCCCATCCCCCTCTTCTTTATCTCCCCTCCTCCTCTTTCTCTTCTTTCTTCTTCCTCCTCCTCCTCTCCCCCCCTCCCTCTCCGCCTCTTTCCCTCACACACAAGCGCCCTCCACGACAGCGCGTCCTCCATAAATCAAACCAAAGAGACAGACGCGGTTCGGAGCTTCGGAAAGAATTCGAAGCGCACACCCGGCCATGCTTCGGAGCTTCGCCAGACCACGTTTGCTCCAAAAGAAAGACAAATATGACAACACGCGCGCACTCCGTGTCTTCGTGTCCGCATTCTGTGTGTGTTTACGTTGACGCGCATTTGATATTAGATGCGGGTCGCTTAAGCCGCTAACACGGTGGACTTTTTTCTCCCCCCATCTAATTTTTATTTTTGTTTATTTTTTTTTCTTTCGCTCTGGCAGGTTAATACGTGCACAACCCGTACGAAGCGGTGGCCCCGAGCGCTGACCTGCTCGACATCCATCATACAAAAGCGAGTTTCTGCTCCGCTTGCCCTGCAGGTATTAGAATCGTTACCATCAGAGCCATCACGACCATCATAAGTATTCTTGTTACTTTTGTTCTTATTCATGTTCTTATTATTCCTATTCTTACTCATTATTACCATTGTTATTACTATAATAATCATTATAATTATTGCTATTAACATCATCAGTACTTTTTGTTGTTAATCAGCATTCTGTCACGCCAACGACATGACCTTCATCCACACCGGGAACAGAAGTCAGCCGAATGTGTCGTGGCGAAGGGAAGGCGAGGGCGGAGAGGAAGAGGTGGAAAGAGAAGGATGGAGGAGTGGAGTAGATAAAGGGGGGGGGGAGGAGACGTGGAGAAGAGGAGAAGGAAAGAGAGCTTGGAAAGGGGGAAAAGGAAGGAGGATTGGTGAAGGGAGTGGAATTGGAAGGAGTGGGAAAGGGAAGGGAGGATTGGTGGAGGGAGTGGAGATAGAAGGAATGGGAAAGGGTAGCAGGGAGAAGATAAGTGGAGTGAAAAAGAAGGGAAGGTTGAGGAAGAAATGGAGAAGAGGGATAGAGGAAGGAGAAGGGATGACAAATGGAATGGAGAAGGAGGAAAGGATGAGGGAA
>NW_020869758.1:122333-124833 GCF_003789085.1 Penaeus vannamei | reverse complement strand
ATAGCCCTAGTAATAGTAATAGCAGTAGTAGCGGTAGCATAAGTATCAGCAACAGTAGCAACAGTAGCATTTATGGGTCTCTCGTACTGTCAATATTAACAGTCGCAGTACAATTATTACCGATAGTAGTTACAGGTAGACCTACTGTACCTCTTTCGCAGTCGTGGCAAAGAAGCGATTGGGAAACGCCGGGCAGGAGACAACAAAAGCAAGGCAGATGAAAATCGCCAACAGGATGTAGCCTCCCGCGCCGGACGCATCTCCGTCGCCGCATTTCGTCGCATAATGAAAATCGTAATTCCCTGAAAATTGCCTCCGGACGCCTCAAAGGGCACTCGTGTCCCGTGGGCGCCGCTGCCTCGCTTTCCCCGCGGCGCCTTATCATCGCACACAAATGGAGATCTCAGCGCCCGTGATGGAGCCGTTGTGTGGAAATAAATAGGCCTCGAATGGGCGATGATAGGCCGAGGCGTCCCCCCGCTCGCCGCCGTAAGGTCGAGCGACACGTGGCAACTCAAGGGTAATGTGACCCCTCGAGGCAGCACGTGCGAGGGATGGGAGGCTCGGCCCGGCCGGCGCAACCCCTAACCTACCTTTGGTCCCTTTCCCTTTTTCCCTTGCTACCTCCCCCTCCCCCCCCCCCCG
Organism: Penaeus vannamei; assembly: GCF_003789085.1. Classification (NCBI taxonomy): domain Eukaryota; kingdom Metazoa; phylum Arthropoda; class Malacostraca; order Decapoda; family Penaeidae; genus Penaeus; species Penaeus vannamei. Next base: position 124,188 of record NW_020869758.1, on the reverse strand, counting down.
TCTTCCTTCCTCACACCCTTGCACCTCCTCCGCCTCCTGTTTCCACCTTTCTTTGCCTTCCCCTCCTCCCTTCCTTCCTTTCAGCCCTGTATCTTCTCCTTTCCTCCATCTCCCTTTCTTCCCTCGTTTCTCAGCCTCCCATTTCTTCCTTCCTCACACCCTTGCACCTCCTCTTCCTCTTCTTCCTCCTTCCTCTGTTTCCCCCTTCTTCCCTTCCCTCCCTGCGTAAACATCTGGCAGGACCGTCCAGTTACTTTGAGGAATGACCACGTGACTGCCATTACAGACTTGGCTTTGTGAACCTTCAGTTGTTCCACCCGGTTAGCTTAATTATGCAGTCGGTGGAGCGTCTCCTTGCCTCTCTGCTCCACTCCTGTGCGGGCCTAATAATACGTAACGAATGAGAAGAACACAGCAAACCCACTCGTTTTGTTTCCCAGCGACCGAAAAGGACGACGCGAACTCACTCTCCGACAGGTATGACCACTGCAGTCGGCGTGTGTCCGCGGGAGGCTCAAAATAAGGAGGTTCTTATCCTCTCCCTATTACAGTGGTTTAAATTAGGTCCGGTTAGTTAACTTTACGTTTGTTTGTCTGAGTTCACGGATGCCGGGTATGACTGCTCCCCTTTGGCGTCTTCCAGCTACTGATTTTGAATGGCCGGTTCCAACCGTTTTAAATGGTGTTAAAGGCCGTTCACAATGCAGCGAACGTGTTATCATTCAAGAGTTCATTGTTACAAATATCGAGAGAAAAAAAATTACGAATGAAAATAAATGAACATACAAAGCAATCTGTGCAATTTACTTTTCTTCAGAATTACGCAATTCTGAATTAACTCTATTTCTTTTTTTTTTCTTTTTTCTTTTTTTTTACCGACAAAGCTTACATTTCACTCGTTCACGAAATCACAGCGAATTCACTGTAACAAATAAATGCAAAAAAGGTATGGAAAAGAATGACTCTGTACTGTAAGATTTACGATTGGAATTGATCAAAGAAATATACTTTTTGATGATCTAATATCGATACGATATATAGGAATATGTATTATGTAGTAGTTTTTATTCTTGCTCTTTCTACACATCACATCTATGAACCCTCATTGTAGGAATGATAGTATGTAAATAAAAACGAAAAAAATATATATATAATGTAATAATGCTGATAATGATGATAAACATGATGCTGATAATGTTAAAAACAATAACAATGAAATTGATGATGATAAATATAATAACTATGTTTATATGAAAAAATGATGATAATAAAGGATGATAAAAAATGATAAAAAAGATAAATATAATAATCTGATGATGACCAAAGCTCCGAAAAGAAAGCAAAGCAAAACAAAACAAAAGCGCGGTGCAGACTAACAAGCTCTAACGCCCACAAGTAAAAACAAAAAGAAAAAAATAAAGAAAAGGAAAAGGCAAGAAGAAAAGAGAAAGGAAACAAAGAAATAAAAGAAAAACATAAAAAGGAAAAGAAAAGGAAAGCAAAAGAATAAAAACGAAGAAAACAGAAGAAAAAGCACGGAACAAAAAGAAGAAAAGCAAAGAAGAAAAAGCACCCAAACACCTCACGCAAGACCCAGTAACAAAAGAGACACAGATACGCCTCGAATTACACCCCCCATCTGGCGGCATCTCAGCCCCCCCCCACACGCCCGCACGTCCCCCACACGCCCTCACGCCCACACCTCCGCCCATCACTGCTAGTCATCTCGCGTTACCGTGAATTTCCAGATGACACAACATGGTTATCGTGTGACGGTCGTAAAGAAATAACATCATTGTTTCTGGAGTTGTTTCGTCTCCGGCTTTATGTGCCATTAGGGTGAGTGTGTCAACCC
>NW_020869758.1:107333-117333 GCF_003789085.1 Penaeus vannamei | reverse complement strand
CGTCCCAAAAACAAGTACAAAAAAAAAGAAAAAGAAAAAAAAGACGAATTCAAAGCGACGTTCGACACCGCTAAAAGACCCCGAGAAAATGTCTCCCGCGTTATTTAACCTGCAGGAGAAAGTGCGGAAAATCGCTAATTTTCAAGCCTTAATCTACCTCCGTTACACGTCCCCTGACAAGAGTAAATTCCATAACCCGGATATAAAAAACCCCAACTCGGATATAAGAAAAAAAATAAAACAAAAAAACAACTACAGACCGAAACGCACCGCCAGTGGGAGACGGACGAGCGCGCGAAACTGCATTCTACCTTTGTGGGTTTACCTGTTACTCCGAAGCGCATTCTGGAAGGTTCCGCGGCAGTATTCCTTTCATTTCTCTATTTTTTTCTCCTTTTTTATATACTTTTTAAAAATTCCTCTTCTTCTCTCTCTTTTTATCTTCCTCTTTTCTCTCGCCTTGGCACCTTTTCTCTCTTTTTAGAAGGAGAAGGAAGAGGATGAGACGCATGTGTACCGGAGGGAAAACGCGGCAAAAGACACACGCAACGTACAGAACGCTCCCGACCGAAGCGTTTTATTTGGATACGCTTTATCTCCGGCGACAAAAGGAGGACTCAAGTGCTGCGGGGCCGGTATACAAGCGCTCGGAAGAGGAGCGGGGAGGGAGCAAGGAAGAGGATATAAAGGAGAGAGAGGCGAAGAGAAGAGAAGAAGAATGGACAAAATGGGGAAACAACTAATTGAAGATGGAAGAGGAGATGTAAAAAAAAGAAAGAAGGGGAAGTAATAGAAACAAAAAAAACAGGCAAGACCATGAAGATTAAGATGAGGGAGAAGTGCGTCAGGAGGAGGGGTATCAGGGGGTTAAGGGGTAGAAGAAGGGGAAAAAAAAAAAAGGGAAGGGGGGAAAACAAAAAAGGCGAGGGGAGTTAGGCGTATAAGTAGAAAGAAGAGGAAGGCAAGGGGAGGGAGGGAGGGAGGGAGAGAGAAAGCGAAAAAGAAAATTAAAAAAGGATGCGATAAATAAGAGGACTAATAATTAAAGGAAGAGAAACCAGGAAGAGACGAGGCGGGCCTGAGGAGAGGAGTAGGCTAGGACGAGTAGGAGGAGAGCGAGCAGGAGACAGTTTTTTAGGAACGAAGTAGGAGAGGAGGAAGGAGAAAGAAGAAGCCAGGAGTGAGGAAGAAGAAAGGAATAAGAAGAAGAAAAAGGAGGAAAAGAGGAAAAAAGAAAGGAAAAACGCAAAAAAAAGAGGGTAAGAGGCAAGAGGCAAGGAGGAGGAGGAGTGGAGGAATAGGAATGAAGGAAGAAAATAGAAAGCCAAAAAAAGACATAGTAGAGAAAAAAAAAAAAAAAAAAAAAAAAAATGGGCAAGACAGGAGAGAAAAAACAAGACCTAAAAAGGAAAGGAAAACAAATGAAAAAAGAACGACGAAGACAAATTAGAAAGAAGAAGAGAAGAAGAAGACACAGAAAGAAAATAAAATAAAAGAAAAAAGTGGCTCCCAGAAAAGCAATTCTCACTGTGATCTTTCAATCTGCATTTTTCTCCTCTCCCGTTTTCTTTTCCCTTTCTGGGCTGAACTTCCGGTCAGCAGCCCCATGTACTGCGAACTAACAAGTGAGAAGCGAAGTGCGTCTGGGCCTCAAGCGGGGAACATTTAGCGCCACATGCCCTGTCGCGTCAGGCATAGCGCCATGACTTCTGGCATCGGGAAATATCAGTTGCAAAAATCTAGCGAATTTAGGAATCATCTTTTACATTTGTGTATCTGAGTTATTTATTTTTTTTAGCGCAATTAGGATCTTTCATCTTTCATATTTCTTGTATCTATTCAGGTGCATTCGTCGTGCGTCTGTGAATCTAGTCTGAGTCATTTCTTTTTCTGTTTTTGCACATATTTCCTTTTTATTTCTTTCCTTTTTTATTTTTTCTCGTATAAACGATATGTAGACAGTCTTTCTTACACGAGTATTGTGAACAAACACAGGCATACAGACACTGAAAAAGCCCACACATACAGACATAAAAATCATACATACATACGCACAGATACACACAACACCGTCGCACCCACAAATCCTTCCTCCCTCCTCCACTCTCCCCCCCTGTCTCTCCCTCTCTCTCCTCCTCCCTCCCCTCTGTCCCTCTCCCTCTCCTTCCACCCTCCCTCCTTCCCTCTCTTCCTCTCCCAAGCACACACCACAACACACACCCTCACACCATCTTCCTCTACCATCTTCCTTCGATGCCGTTCCCTCCCCCAGGGTAATATCATCAGGTATAATGAATTCACTCATTCCCTACTCTTTTGCTCTGCCCAATTTCCCACCCTTGGCCATTACCTTCCCCGCGCGCATCTCTCACCGCTGCCATAACGATATTAAACAGAAGTGAGGGAGCTCAGGGTTCAAGATTTTCTTCACACTTGTGGGGAATCTACTGGGCGCGTTTTTTTTTTTTTTTTTTTTTTTTTTTTTTGAGGGGGGAGGGGGGTTGCTAAGGCAAGGCTGGCTGGGAAAGAGTGTGATAGATAGAGATAGAGAGATAGACAGATGGAGAGAGGAGAGAGAGTTTGAGGAGGAGAGTTGAGATTGAGAGAGAGAGAGGAGAGAGAAGAGAGAGAGGAGAGAGAGAGAGAGAGAGAGAGAGAGAGAGAGAGAGAGAGAGAGAGAAGAGAGAGAGAGAAGAGAGGAGAAAGACAAGAGAGAGAGAGAGAGAGAGAAGAGAGAGAGAGAAGGAGAGAAGAGAGAAGAGGACAGAGAAAGACAGAGAGAGAGAGAAAGACAGAGAGAGAGAGAGAAAGACAGAGAGAGAGAGAGAAGACAAGACGAGAGAAAGACAGAAGAGAAAGAGAGAGAGAGAGAAAAGAACAGAGAGAGAGAGAAAGAGAGAGAGAGAAAAGACAGAGAGGAGGACAGAGAGAGAAAGAGAGAGAGAGAGGAGAGAGAGGACGAGAAGAGAGAAGACAGAGAGAGAGAGAGAGAGAGGAGAGAGAGAAAGACAGAGAGAGAGAGAAAGACAGAGAGAGAGAGAGACATGAGAGAGAGAGAAAGACAGAGAGAGAGAGAGACAGAGAGAGAGAGAGAAGACAGAGAAGAGAGAGAGAGAGAAAGACAGAGAGAGAGAGAGAAAGAGAAGAGAGAGAGAGAGAGAGAAAGAGAAAAGAGAGAGAGACGAGAGAGAGAGAGAGAAGAGAAGAGAGAGGAGAGAGAGAGAGAGAGAGAGAGAGAGAGAGAGAGAGAGAGAGAGAGAGAGAGAATGAAAGAGAGAGAGAGAGAGAGAGAGAGAGAGATTAACAGATCGATAGAGGGCGCGTACTGCACTTCATCAGGTTAATATGCATATACATATTTTAAACACCTCTCCCTTGATTCCTCTCTCTGCTTCTGTCTGCCCACGCGATCCTTCCTTCTCCTTATTCATGTTTACCTCCTCCTCTTAATGTGCGTCCATCCTCTTTATTGTCGTCCCTCTCTCCTTCTCTTTATCCACGTCTTCCTCTTCCTCTCGTTCTCTTCTTCCTCCACCTCCCACTCCCTCCTCCTCCCTCTCCTTCAGTCTCCAAGCATGTGAAAAGACGACCCCCACCAACGAAATAGGTCCTCCCCACCTCCCCCCCCACCCCATCCCCCCCCCCCCCCTCCCCTCCTCCCAAAACACAAACAAATAAAACAAAACCCTCCCCTCACCCCCCGCCCCCTTTTAAAAAAAATCTTCATTCAAATTGCCTCACCTTCGCTTTCGGGAGAGCAACGACCTTTGCTTGTACTTACCTGAACTTAAAAAAAAGAATAAATAATAAAAAAAGAAAAAAAAATCTCATCTGGTTTGATTATGATACAAAGGTCAATACACACAAAACTCGACTTAATTAGATCGGCCACAACGGCACGCTTCCCTAAACACTAATTAAGTTTTGGGGGGTTTATATACACATATATCCCTTGATACTGCGGGACAGCGGGGCCCTATAATGAAATGAAAAAAGGCCTTTATAACGCGGGGGACATTATTGCATCCTCTTGGCGCTTGTGGGAAGACGGTTAGTGGCGTCGGCTGCGTCCGGCCGGCTGGCTGCGGCCTCGTTCCGGCTTTACGCCTCCGCCCGCGGGCATGCGCCGGCCCCGCTGCATGCACGCCAGGCTCGGTGCAGGCGTCGTAAAAGCAGTTTACACACAGGGCACAGACACGTACACATATAGATAAACATACAGATACAGACACAAACACGTACACATCCACACAGATACAGTTTTACACACACAGACACACACACACACACACACATATATATATTTTAACACATATAGATACAGCCCAACACACACATACATTCAGCGATACACACATACTATACCATACACACGCAGATAGATCCACTTTACCTTGCCGCCACAGAAAAAGGTCTCGCTCCTCCCCACATACCTGCAAGAGAGAGAGAGAAAAAAAAGGAATGAATTAACAATATCACACAGCGAACAGCGCCACATAAACTATGCCCACACACCGTACTCTTTATAAGCGTAATATCATAAGGCCGTGAATTACAAGCGCCAATTCACTATTCCTACAGAGGGGAACTCCCAACTCCGGCCAGTTTATCAGAGCGAGGGTTGAATTAGAAAAAAGAGAGGTAGATAAAAAAAAAAAAAAAAAAAAAAAAGCTTAGAGAATATCATTTATTGCGTGGAAATCTTGCAATGGAGGAAAGCGAAGGGGAGAGGACGGGGGAGGGGGAAGGAGGGAGGGGGTGGGGGCAATTATAAAGGGGGAAAATTCGGTGTATAGGTAATAACGCAATCCAGCTGATAAAACAACGCTCTAAAACACCGTCGATTGAAACAATTAATTCCCAAAACTCACATCTTCCTTTTACATTTGTGTCAAAGCTGTTAAACAATCCTTGGACATTTAATCTATTTGGGAGCTTATACCTGTTTCAATTAATAGTTTATTTCTGCAGCTGTATAATTCCTTGATGGAATTAGGGGGGAAAGGTAGCAAAAGTTGAGCTAAATCTTTGCGAACTGAACCAGAAATTAAATGTTAATTAATCTGGATGTTTAGATTAAGAGACACACGACATATTTTCCGAAATGTTTTAATCTTATAAATCAATAAAAGGTGGACGAATGAGGCTTAATTTCGTCGGATTCTTTTGTTCTTTCAGTATTCTTGAACGAAACTTTTTGGAACGATCATACCAACACATTTCCAAGTGATGGTGCTTTGCTGAGATCAAAATTAACTGTACATTTTTCACTGATTTTCGTGTCGTTAATATCATGGACGAGACTTAATCAAGTTTCAATAAAGGAAATTTAAAAATGAGAAAGGAAATGAAATATCTTTATGGAATAATTCTCTGTCGTGATCAAAGAATAACAATTAACAATGATGAAGATGAAGATGAAGATGAAGAGATGATGATGATGACGGTGATGAAGATGGTGATAATGACGATGGTGACGGTGATGTTAATAAAAATGATAATAGTAATTATGATAACGATAACAATGATAACAATAATAGCAGTAATAAAAATAAATAATTATAATGACTAAAATAAAAATGACAATGATAAGGATAACAATAATAACAATAATAATAACAATAATGATAATGATAATAATAACAATGATAATGATAATGATAATGATAATTAATAATAATAATAATATAATAATAATAATAATAATAACAATGGCAATGATGAGATGATAATAATAATAATAAATAATAATAATAATAATATAATGGCAATAATGATAACAATAATAATGATAATAACAATAATAATGATGATAATAATAACAAAAATAAAATGACAACAACATTAATAACATATCTATCACGTTTTATTAAGTTATCTGTCAATCAACGCACATTATCCATCTATTCACCCATCAACATTGTGCACTTGATATCATACATCATTTACACAACCGTATAATCTGTTTCAACTAACCAATCAATCCAAAAAGAAAGAAAGAAAGGAAATAAATGAAGAAAGAAAGAAAGAAAAAAAAAGAAAGAAAAAGAAAGAAAATCAGTAAACAAATATAGAAAGAGAAAAAAGAAAATCAATACTGAAATAAAAAGAGAGAAAGAAAAGGAAAATCAATCAATAAAAAAAGAAAGAGAAAGAAAAAAATAAATAAAAAATAAATAAATAAAGAAGATCAAATAAACAAAGACTGAAAAAGACAGAAAGAAAAATGTAGAAAAGAAAGAAAATAAATAAATAAACAAAGAACGAAAAAGAAAGAAAAAGAAAATGTAGAAAGAAAAAAATATAGAAAAAGAAAGAAAGAAAAAAGTAATATGTTCAATCCTTTTCCATTACAACCTAACTGGAAATGTATTACAGTGACAGTATGGAGAAAATGGACACGTAACTTGCCTTTGGAATATGGTGGCGAGATTAACACCACACTTACAGACACGCGAAGTAGAAAGAGAAGAGGAGGAGGAGGAAGAGAAAAAAAGGGGGTGATGATGAAAAGAAGAAGAGAAGGAGGAAGAAAAGTGATGACGAAAAGAAGAAAGGGAGAAGAAAAAGTGATGAAATAGAAGGAGGAAGAAAAAAAAAGGGGTGATGATGAAAATAAAAAAGGAGGAGGAGGAAGAAAAAGGTGATGATGAAAAGAAGAGGAGGAGGAAGAAAAAGGTGATGATGAAAAGAAGAAAAAAAAAGAAGGAGGAGGAGGAAAAAAAGGTGATGATGGAACAAAAGAAAGCAAAAAGGATGAGGAGGTAAAAGTGAAAGAAGGTGATGATGAATAAAATAATAAAAAGAAGAGAAGGAAGAAGGAAAAGAAAAGAAGAAAAATAAAGGAAAAAGAGGAGGAGGAGGAGGAGAAAGAAAAAGAAAGTGAAGATGAAAACAAGAAGAAAAACAGAAGAAAAGACAGAAAAAGAGAAAAAGAAAAGGAAAAAAACAAACAAACAAGAGAGTGATGGTGAAAAGACGAAAAAAAGAAATAGAGAAAAAAGGAAAAGATTTAAAAAAAATAAATAAAATAAAATAAAAAATAAGAAATAGGTGAAGAAAATGGCGTCGGCATTTTAGCCTTTGGGGGATTAAGTGAGTAAACCTTATTAATAACACGTGACTTGCGGGAAAGCTGCGGCGCCAGGAGCTGTGTCATATCTACGTAAGCCTAAGGTATCTGTCTGTCTGTCAGTCTGTCTGTCTCTGGCGCTTTGTCTGTTGGTCTGCCAGGCTGTCTCTTCTGTTTGTGTGTCTGTCTGACTGTATCTCTCTCTTTTTTATGTCTGCTCTGATTCTTTCTCTTTGTATGTTTGTCTGTTTATTTGCCTCTTTCTGTTTGCTTTTTTACTTGTCTGTCTCTATGTATACTTGTTTCTCAGTTTATGTCTATCTGTCTCTATCTCTGTCTATCCCCTCTCTCTTTCTGTTTTGTTTTGTTTTCGTACTATTTTTCTTCTCTCCTCCTCCTCCTCCTTCTCTTCTTCTTCTTCTTCGTGTTCTTCTTCCTCTTCTCCTCTTCCTACTCTTTCTCCTTCTCCAGTCCTCCTCCGTCTCCTCTCTCCTTTTCTTCCTGAGGGCACCTGATAGTCCTGAAGGCAAAGAGCCCTCTCACCCTTTGCTGGAAAGAGGAGAAGGAAGAGGAGGAAGAGGAACAGGAGGAGGGGGAAAACAAAATGAGGAAGAGAAGAGAGGAGTAGGAGTAGGAGGAGGAACAGCAGGAGGAACAGGAAGAGGAGAGCAGGAGAGAGGAGGAGGAGAGAGGAGGAGGAGGAGGAGGAGGAGGAGGGAGGAGGAGGAGGAGGAGGAGGAGGAGGAGGAGGAAGGAGGAACAGGAGCACCAGCAGCAGCAGGAGGAGGAGGAGCCCTTTGTCCGGCCGTGCTTCCTGCCTGGTTCCGCCCTGACGATCCTCAAAGATCGGCGGACGGCGCCCTTAGACATGGGCGGCGTCCTGGCGAGAACACGCCACAGGAGGCGTCGGTGGCTGGACGTGGGTGCATGAGTGGAGGTGGACAGGGTAAACGAACGAGGGAGAGGAGGCAGGAGGAGGTGAAAGGATAGGAGAACGAAGGTGATGGTTGAGATGGAAGTGGACGGAAGAGGAGGAGGGTAGGAAGAGAGGAAGAGGAAGAAGGAGGAGGAGGGCAGGAGCTAAGGATGAGAAGAGAGGAGGAGGGCAGGAGCTAGAGAGGAAGAGGAGGAGGGAAGGAGCAAGAGGAGGAAGAGGAGGAGGGAAGGAGCAAGAGGAGGAAGAGGAAGGCAGGCAGGAGGTGGAGCTGGGTAGGAGGTGGAGCTGTGTAGATTAAGTGGACTGGGCGAGGACACTAGGTGGAGGTTGGAGGGGTAGGGCGGTTTTGGGGGGACAAGAAGTGGAGAGGGACGGCCGGAAGTGGAGGTGGAGAGAGTAAATGGTGCGAAGGCGGAGAGGATAAGTGGACCGGAGGTGGAGAAGGTGAATGAACCGGTAGTGGAGAAGGTAAGTGAGCCAGGGGTGGAGGCCAGGTGGTGTAAGTAGAGAGGGTAAGTGGCCATCGGGGTTGAGGAAATGAGGTGGAGATGGAGACAGAAGTGGACAGGGAAGATAGAGTGGACGAGTGGATGAGCTGGGGTTGAAGAGAACAGATGGAACGAGGGGGAAGGGGTATAAAGAGGTGGAGGTGGAGCAGGTTAATGGCTACCCTCCGGTTAAAGTGGCCAGGGATGGTCGACTCATAATTGGGTTGTTTACTTACAGCGGGTGGAGAAAAAAGGTGGTCCTGGGCATGGGGCGCGAGACGGGGTAGGGGGGGTGGCGGCGGGAAAAAAATGAAATGGTGTCATGCGAGACGATAAGACGGACAAGACAAGAAGACAAATGTTTCAGTAACTTGATCATATTTGGAAATAAATTGATGGAATGTGAAAATGATGAAAATCGCAGAATGTCACTCTTAATGATTATTATTCTATTATGATAATACTAATAACAATACTAATAATAATGCTGTTGCTGATGATATCAACAACAATAATAATAATTAATTAAATATAAAACATGAATAAATAACGCTTCATCAGATGACATTAAAACAAACAGAATACAATAAACATTGCACGAATGTGAGCAATAATGGCTAAACTAACGTCCACCTTTACCTCCCTCCCCGTTTCTTCGTTCATCTCTCTCTCTCTCTCTCTCCCCTCCTCCTCTTCTCTTCTTCTCCTCCTCCTCCTTCTCCTCTTCTTCATCATCGTCTTCTCCTCCTTCTCCTCTTCTTCATCATCGTCCTCCTCCTCTTCTTCTCTCCTCCTCCTCCCCCTTCCTCCTCCCTTCCCCCTCCCTCGCCCCGGATGCATGATAGCGATAACGACGTCTCAACTTAGTGGTGTAACCGACTGATTGCTAGAAGAAAAAGGGGTAAAAAAGAAGAAAAAGACAAAGAAAAAAGGAAAACACTTTTAAGAAACTTCCTCCGCGCTGACGAGTTAAAACTTCCAACTAACAAACCCAAAAACAAAGCTTTATCGGCGACGCTAATGTAAAATCTATCCCCCCACCCCGCCTCCCCCCCCCCCACTGCATGAGCGGCCGAAAAGCGATTATGGTGCATCGCTCTAGGAAAAAAAAAATAAAATAAAATAAATAAAATGTGTGACTCTCCAAGACTCCATCATCTAGAAGCTTCCACGAAGAGGAAGGGGGGTTTCAAAAGAGGTGAAAAAGAGGAGGAAAGAGGAGGAGGAGGAGAAGGGGTTCCAATGTTGCTTGCGGATGGCTAAGAAAGGGGGGGAGGGGGTCAGAAAGGCAGCGCGGCGGGCAGGGGGCGGGGCTATGGGGTTGGGGGAAGGGGGTGAGGTGGGGTTAAGGCCTTGAGAGGAGGGGGGGAGGGAAGGAGGGGGCGGGGGTGTCGCCGAGCCACGCTGACGGGCCCGGGAGTGAGTTAATTACTTTGTCATGTTAAGGAGTCGCTTCTTTCTCTCGAGGTCTGTCCGGTGGCTCTCGGATCCTCTTTGTGGAGG
>NW_020869758.1:94833-102333 GCF_003789085.1 Penaeus vannamei | reverse complement strand
AGAACGGAGAAAAGAAGAGAATAACACACACACGACAAAATACGCAAAGAAAAAAACCTCACAACACACACACACACACACACACACACACACACAACACACACACACACCACACAACACACACAACACACACACACACACAACACACACACACACACACACACACACACACAAAAAAAAAAAAAAAAAAAAAAAAAAAAAAAAAAAAACGAAAATACCCGCACCCCGTTCCCGGATTCCTGCTCCTCCCAAGATGGTGATATTGATATCCGCTTAAGCCACAGGTCGAAGTCCATTAGATCCCCGGGGCCGATGGGGGGGAGGGGGGGGGAGGCGGAATCAGGAGTCAATTAGAGCCGAAGTTACCGAGGAGCCGAGGTCGAAATACGGGAGGTTAATGAATGGCGAAGCTACTCTGAAGGGGAGAGGTCCTGGATTTGGGCGTGCGTAGGGGGAATCCGTTGAGGAATTGCTTTTTGTTATTCGGAAATTGCTATGATATCATTGGCTAGAAATTGTTATTGTTATTCTGAAATTGCTCTGATATCATTTGTTAGAAATTGTTATTGTTATTCTGAAATTGCTCTGATATCATTGGTTAGAAATTGTTATTGTTATTCTGAAATTGCTCTGATATCATTGGTTAGAAGCAGCTGATATATCATTAGTTAGAAATTGCTGATATCTCATTGGTTAGAAATTGCCTTTCGTTATTCGGAAATTGTTCTGATATAACTGATTAAAAATTAATGATATATCAATTATATATCATTTTTTAATAATTACTCAATTTTTGTCTTTTTCATTTTTTTATTGTGCTAATGGGACCGAAAACATGTATGAGTGTGTGCATGTATGTTTGCTGTGTTAATTTGCGTGTATGCATATATGTATGTATGTATGTATGTATGTATGCATGTATATATAATATATATATATATATATATATATATATATATATATATATATATATATATATATATATATATATATATATATATATATATATATATATATATATTATATATATATATATATATATATATATATATATATATATATATATATATATATATATATATATTTATATATATTAGTATGTGTGTTATGAGATGCGAATCAGTCCCTAAAAAGAAAGACCTTGGCCTCTGAAGACCAAGATATTTATAGGCGTTTGAAGAACTAGCGACTGGTGTCAGGAGAACCACAGATAAATGCCCGGAAAGCCGAGGACATACGTCTGGTGAATTAGAGGTTGGTACTTGGAGAACCAGGAACCAAGAGGACCATGGCCGTCCGGGAAACCAAGAACCAGCATTTGGAGAAGCAGAGACTTGCGTTTTGAGAACCAGAAACCAAAGCATATAACAAGAAACCTAAAACCAGAGGAAAACAAAGAAAAATAAAAAAAAAAATAAAAAAAAAAGAAAAGAAAAGAAAAACACCTTAAAAAAGCACCAAAGAACCAGAGAGCCAAACTCAGAAGAATCACACACCTTGAAGATTCAGGCTCGTCTTGACCCAAAGCGCCCAAGCACCGAGATCGTGCAGAGGCTGAGAAGTCCTCGGGGCATAGGGGCATGGGGCAAGACCAGCTGACTGAGGAGCGGGCATCTGTCCCCCGTCAGCGTCCCTCGGGTGTCCCACGCCCGTCACAAATATTCTGAATATCGAATTTCTAGCAGCGGCGCCCCCAAGGAAGATTTATTTGCGTGTAAAAGACACAGCGAAAACCACCCATAAAGCGTAGTCACATAATGTGTTATTTAGCCTGTCACGGCGTAAAATATTTCTACTCTTTGTTATAGCTTATGCTAAGGGTATAATCTGGAATTTTTCTTTAAGCTGTAAAACGAAGAAATTACTGAAGATTGTTCTCTGATTTCACAAGGCGGCCGGGCTACCTGGTCCTTCGGGCGGGGCGCCATACGGGTCATAATGGCTCCGCGGCAAATCCTCTTACGCCAGTTGTTGCTTGACTTGTTTTTGAGGCACATCAACTTGGAACATAAATCAGAAAACCACAAGAGTGACCACAGAGCTGCCTGGGCGACGCTGGACGGCTGGTGCTCCTCCACTTCTCCTCCGCGCTACTCCACTTAAGATCCGGACTTCTGGTCCACACTTACTACTCCACTTACTATTTTACCCACTACTTTACTTGAGATACTCTATTTGACTAGTCTCCACTTTTACTCCACTTCTGATCCATTACTTTACTCCACCTGCGATCCATTTTTTTACTCTACCTGAGATCTTCTATTTTACTCCACTTGTAATCCACTGTTTTACTCCACTTTAGATACTCTGTTTTACTCCACTTGTGATACATTATTTCACTCCACTTGAGATACTCTATTTTACTCCACTTGTGAATCTCTGTTTTACTCCACTTGCGATCCACTACTTTACTCCACTTGAGATACTCTATATTACTAGTCTTGTGATCCACTATTTTACTCCACATCTGTTTTACTCCACGATCCACTCCACACTTCCGACCCACTATCTCACGCCCCTCCAAGACCCTTCCTTCTGATCCGTTTGCTCTCACATCTGATCCTTTTCTGGCATATCTCCTTTCTTCTCTTTTCTGTCCATCTCCTCTTCTTCCTCCATGTTCATCCTTTCGTCCCCATTTCTCTACTCTGTTCGTGATTCTTTGACCGACATCTATTCCCGTTTCGCTAGAAGAAAGAAAAAATCTGATTTTTTTTTTTTTCATATTTCCATATTTTCCTTACCTCCTCTCTTCCACTTTGCCTTCTGCTTCTCTTTTATTTATTCTCCTTTTTTCTCTTCTATTTCCCTTTCTATCCTACCGTATATTTCCCTTCAATTCCTCCCGTTCTGTTCTTATTTCTTTTTTTTTCTAAATCCCCCACTCTTCTCTTTTCTTACTCTCTCTCTCTCTCTCTTCCCTTCTCCCCCTCTTCCTAGCTTTTTTCTGCATCTTTTTTTCTTCACAATTTCGTCGATGCTCTTTTCGTTCCCTCTAAATTCCGTAGACGAAAAGAGATAAGTAAGAAATGAGAGAGAATGAGAGAAAGAAAGAAGAAGAGAAAGAGGAGAAAGAAAGAGAGAAGAAGAAGAAAGGAGCGAGAAAGAGAGAGAAGGAAGAAAGAGAGAAATAGAGAGAGAAGGAAGAAAGGAGAAAGATGAAAGGAGATGAGGAGAAAGAAAGGAGAGGAGAGAAAGAGAAAGAAGAAAAAGGAGAGGAAAAGGAAAGAAGGAAGAAAGGGAGCGGAGGAGGAGGAGAGGAAGAAAAGGGAAAGGGGGAAGAAGGAAGGAGAAGGGGAGGAAGAGGCGAGGACAAGGGGAGGAAGAACCGGAAAAAAAAGGGGAGGGGCCGAGAAGAAAAAAGGAAAGGGAAGAAGGAAGAAAGAGAGAAAGAGAAAGAAGGTGCAGGAAGACAGTAAAGGCAAGGAGGAAACGACCGATGAGAAGGAGAAGAGACAGAAAGGTTAAGCGAGGAAAGATGACGAGAAGGAAGAAATGAGAGAAAGCTTAGAGAGAGACAGGAAGAAAGGAGAAAGCATAAAGAGAGAAGGAAGAAGAAGAGAGAGAAAGAAAAAGAAGGAAGCAAAGGAGAGACAGAAAGAGAAAGAAGAAGAAAGGAAGAGAAAGAGACCCAAGGAAAGACAGAAGCAGAGAAAGAAAGAAAGAAGAGAAAAGAAGAAATTAAGCGGAGAAAGAGAAGAAAGAAACTTTTCGCCGTCATTCAATCTCAACCAAGAGAAGAAACTTCCATGCCACCAATCACACACACAGACACGCTCTCTCTTTCTCCCTTCCCTTTCTCTTTTTCTTCCTTTCCTTCTTCTTCGCATGCAACACGCCACTTCCAGCCGCTTCCCATATCCAACAGGCCCTCTGACTGTATCCAACCATATCCACCTGACCTCACCCCGACCGTATCCCCCCACACCCCCCCATGGGCCGTTTTAAACCACGCCTCTTAATGATTTCTCGTTCAAACAAGTTCTTTTCTCTCCCCCCCCCCTCCTCCAAGTCCTCCTTTCTCTCCTCTCTCTTCCCTCTCCTCTCCCTCTCTTTCTTCCCTCCCCCTCCCTTCTTTCCCACCCCCGTCTCTCTCCCCCTCCACCAAACCTACCCACCCCCTCCCTCCTCTCCTCCCATAACCCCCATCATCCAACCTTCCTGACTCCCCGTCCCCACCAACCTACCCCCCTCCCCCTCCTCCTCTCCCCCATCCTTCAACCTCCTACTTCCCCCACAACGCTAACCCCTCCCTCCCCTCCTCCATCCTTCAACCTCCCTTTCTCCCCCCTTCCTTCCCTCCTCCTTTTCTTCCTAGACTCAAATTAGGTCCGGATGGCTGATACATGGTCAGTGAGGGAAGCCTTCCACAGGTGGCGTTATTCCTTTACTCCTGAAGAGGACTCCGGTTTTTTGATGGTTTTAATCCATTGTACTACTATCGATGCTAAAGGTTTAGTGTTATTTTCATTATTATTTGTATTATTATCATCATGACTATTGCCATTATTATCATGATCGTTATGATCTATTATTATCATCATTATTATTTATTTTATTATCATTATTATAATGATATTATTTATTATGATCATTACTACCATTCATCATTATCATTATTACCATTACTATTAATCATCATTATGACATTATTGTTACTAACTATCATCATTATTATCATTATCGTCCTTATCATCATCATTATCATTATGACCATTATTGTTACGATTATCATCATTATCATAATTATCATCCTTAACATCGTCATCATGATTATCATCACTTGCATTAGCATCACTATCATCTTTATCAAATCTTACTTTTTCAGTCCATTCATCCCAATTTCGCAATTAAAAACATCTTTGCCAATAAATGGTTCTTTCGTATTACCATGCACTTTAATTTTAATTTGGTATGGGAGAGGGAGCACAGTGATGGGGAATGGGGGAAAAGAGGGGAAAGAGGGGGAGGGCTAAGGAGAGAGGCAGGGGGAGAGGTAAGAAAGAGGATAGACAGAAAGGAGGGGGAGAGAGGGCAAGAGAAAGAGAAGAGGGAGGGAGAGAGATGGAGAGGAGGAGAGAGAGATAAGAGAGGAAAGACAGAGAGAGAGAGAGAGGAGAGAAGAGAGAGAGAGACGAGAAGAGAGAGGACTGAGAGAGAGAGAGAGAGAGAGAGAGAGAGCACGAGAGAGAGAGAGAGAGAAGACGACGAGGAGGGAAGGGAGAAGGAGGCAGAGGAGGCGAGGAGAGAGAGACGAGAAGAGGAGAGAGAAGAGAGAGGAGAGAGAGAAGAAGAGAGAGAGAGAGAGAGACAGAGAGAGAGAGAGAGAGAAGAGAGAGAAGAGAAAGAGAGAGAGAAGAGACCAGAGAGAGACGAGAAACGAGAAGGAAAAAGAGAACAAGAGAAAAGACGGAAGAAGAGGGAAAGAAGGAGGGACAAGAGGAAAGAGAGAAAAAGAGAAGAGAAATGAAAAGAAGAAAGAAAAGAGAAAAGAGAAAGAAAAGAGAAAGAGAAAAGAGAAAGAAGAAGAAAGAGGAAAGAGAAAGAGAAGAGAAGAAAAGAAAGAGAAAGAGAAGAGACGAAAGAGAAAGAGAAAGGGAAAGAGAGAAAGCAGAAAGAGAAAGAGAAAGAGAAAGAGAAAGAGAAAGGATGAAAGACAAGAGAACGAGCAAAGAGAAAGAGACAAGAGAAAGAGAGCAAAGAGAAAGAAAGAGGGGCGGAAGGGAAAAGAAAAAGAGGAGAGGGAGGCAAAAGGGTCATGTGTTTGACGTCCACACACACATCCGTGACGTAGCTGGGTATGGTGGCGGAGAATGTGCGTGAGCTCTGACGTTGTGGTGAGCTGTGTAACGTGAGTCTCTCCGTAGAGGTTGGCGTGGGGGAAGGGGGAGGGGGAGTCCATGGGTGGGGTGTGGGGGAAGCAGGGGGGTCCATGGGGGGGCGTGGAGGGGTGGAATTGGGGTTATAGTGAGGGGATCGAGAGGGGAGGTTTGCGACGAAGAGGAAGGACATGGTTAAGAGGGTAGTAGGTTGGGGAGAGAAAAGGGGATGAGGAGTTGGGGAAGAAGGGAGGCTGTGAGGAATTGGGGAAGGAAAAGCTTATGAGGAATTGTGGACGGTGTTGTTTAGTTCATTCTTATTTATTACATATTTATTTATTATTATTACTATTTTTCCTGGGGGGGTGATAATGAGGGATTGGAGAGGGTTGATGGAACCAAAAGTTAGAAGGAGGCTAAAGGGGAGGAGAGAGGGGGAGGGAGGAGGGGTGGGAATGCGGATGGGAAAAGTTGAGAGGGAAGAACAGTAATAACAAGACTAATAACAGTAACATACCACAAGTGAAAAAAAATATATATAACAGAAAAATGCACTGCCTATAAAAGAGGTAGTTTATGAACAATTAATTGCATATACAAAGATAAAATACACAGACTAATGTCCCGGCAGGAATCTTATGTCATTAACAGTACATTAAAACCTTTGCCATGTAAACAAAGTGAATGGAGACAACAGACCTATACGTTTTTAGAATAAATTTGCCTCATTCCGAAGGCGCTGCTCAAGAAAATGACACGTTTGACCTTAAGATGAAACGAAGAAAATTATTCACATACAAAAATGAACAAACGAAAGATGAATAAATAAAACTTAAAAATCATCGTTTCGTTTTTTTTCTCGGGTCACATGTTTTCCATTGAGAAATATCTTTTCTAAAGAGAAAAATATCAAAGCTTTCGGAACGACAGAAAGAGAGACGAGAGAGGGGGGAAGGGGAGAAGGAGGGAAGGGAGGGAGGAGGGAAGGAGGGAAGAGCTGAGAGGAGGGAAGGAGGAGAAGGGATGAGGGAGGGAGGGGAGGGAGGGAAGGAGGGAAGGAGGAAGGAGGGAAGAAGGAGGACTGAGGAAGGAGGGAGGGAGGAAGGAGGGAGGGAGAGAAGGAGGGAGGAAGGAGGAAAGGATGGAGGAGGGAGCGGAAGGGAGGAAGAAGGAAGGAGGGAAGGAGGGCGCGAAGGAGGGAAGGCAAGGAAGGAGGAGCGAGAGAGAATAGCCCGTAATTAACACGTTTTTTTCTTCCCAAGAGTCATAAACCTTCGCTCATTAATTCATAGCGGGCAAGCAGAGCTCAGAGGGCGGCCTGCATCATAAGTCCGTGCCTTCCAATACGCCAGCGATACAAAGATGAAAATGTCCCTTTCCTTGTCGGCGTCTCTTTGACTGCCATAAACTTCTCTCTCTCCCTTTTTCTCTCTCCTTTTTTTTTCCTCTTAAGTCATCCCTCGTCTCCCTCTCCCCCCTCCCACCCCCCTCTTCCCTCATCAGTAAAAAAGGTATTCATTTTGAAAACGTAAATTCATGTGAGAGCGAGTGTCGGCCATCCGTCACACGACCGCAAGGATCTGACTGGCGCTGTGTCCCTCGACCTACACCGCCTTCTTTCTGCTCTCTCTCGCTCTCTCTCTCTTTCTTTCTTCTCTATCTATCTACCCATTTCTATTCT
>NW_020869758.1:87333-89833 GCF_003789085.1 Penaeus vannamei | reverse complement strand
CACATACATACGAATCTATCAATTTATCTGTCTATCTACATGCACAGATGCATATGGTGACTTATTGGAGTAATTTCGATCAAAGTGAATCCATTAATAACGCTATCCATTTTGATTCTCTGTGTGCCTATTACTCTCTCCTCTCTCCTCTCTCTCTCTCTCTCTCTCTTTTCTCTCCCTCTCTCTTTTCTCTCCCTCTCTCTTCTCTCCCCCCCTCTCTCTCTCTTTCTTTGCCCATCTATTCCTATCTGTCTTGCTTTTTCTCTTTCCGTCTCTCCTTTCCGCTTATGCTCTCTGTCTGTCTGTGCTCTTTTCTGTCTGTCTGTATATATATATATATGCATATCTGTTTGTAGAAAGCTATGAATGAGACTGGATATCTTCATAATACAAGAGATGTATTTGACCGGTTTCGATTAATTACGTCTCATTCATACCTTTTCTACATTTGTCAACATGGATACGGTTCATATTGTTTTCTTGTATTCCGTCTCTCCTTTCTCGTTTGCTATCTGTTTGTCTTGTATGTCCGTCTCTCCTTTCCTCGTTTGCTGTCTATCTGTCTGTCTCTCTTTGTCTGTGTGTCTGTCTGTCTTTTTCTCCTTCCTTCCTTTCCCTCCTATGCTCTCTCCTCCCTCTCTCTCCATACACACACCCATCCTAACCATGAAACATCTAGTACCGAGAAAAAAAACAAACAAACAAAAATTAGACAAGGCGTGTGGGTGTGTGGGCGTGTGTGGGGGAGGGGGGAGGGAGGACATTAGGGAAGGAAAAGTGGGGGGGGGGAGTCTGACCCCACGAGTGTCTCTCTTAGGTTCAGGCGGGAGGCATCAAGGCAGTGTTTGGGTCGTGACCAAGGGAGTTTGTCCGTCGACCAGATATACCCTGGGTCTCTCTCTCTCTCTTCTCTCTCTCTCTCTCTCTCTCTCTCTCTCTCTCCTCTTCTCTCTCTCTCTCTCCTCTCTCTGTGTGTGTGTTGTGTGTGTGTGTGTGTGTGTGTGTGTGCAGGAAGGAGTGGGTCGTGTGGCGTGTATGCGGGTTTAAGTCATTTGTGTGTTTCTGGTGGAGGGGGGGGGGGGTTGTGAGGGGAGGAGGGATATGTGTATGTGTGTGTGTGTGTGCGTACATGTGTGTGTGTGTGTGTGTGTGTACGTAGCGTGCGTGCGTGCGTGCGTGCGTGTGCGTGTGTGCGCGCGCGCGGTGTGTGTATTATATACGTGTTTCCACGATTGTGTACGTAAGCGTGTAAACATTCAAAGCATACATTCTTTGCTTGGACGTAAGAACGAGCACTTACGCTAATACCTGTACACACACGCCCCCTCAATACACATTCTATATCAAATACATATATCTACAGCCAACGACAAAACACACCTCACACAAACAATAAAACAATTAGCAAGCACAGCTCACCCGCCAATCCACACCTCACACAAACAAATATTATTTTCCATCGCATTAACGGACCCCTCCTCCCCCTTCCCCCACCTATCCCCACTCTACCTAAGCCCATCCCCTCCACCACCCATACCCCCCCCACCCCCCCTTCTCACCGGTGACCCTCTCCCGGTCGAGGTGCTAAGTGTGGCAGATTTACACTCACCTGTAAGTCGATATCCATATGTTTAATTACCTGAGTGTGAATATAATTATAACTTCATTACGGTTTTCTATAGGGACCGTTTTTCCGCGACAGAACGGCGAATTACAACAGGTGGGCGTTCAATGACATACCTGCTATTTTTGAGCTTTCTCTCTTTGCCGATCGCATCCTGTCTCTCTCTCTCTCTCTCTCTCTCTCTCTCTCTTCTCTTTCTCAGATCTAAGACCTCGCCTCTTTCTCATGCTTCTCTTTTCGTCTCTCTTCTTCTCTCTTTCTCCTCTCTCTCTCCCGTCTCTCTCTCTTTCTCTCGTCTTCTCTCTCTCTCTCTGCCGTTTATACATGTATGTAGAATTGCTCCATATATATACATATATGCATATATATTCTATAAAAAGATTTTATATATATATATATATATATATATATATAGTATATATATAGACAATAAACACATATATGTATGTATATATACATATAAATATATTAAATACATACAATATTATATTACATACATAGCATACATACATCATACATACATACATAACACAACACTCATCATATATAAATATTATGTGTGGTGTGTGTGTGTGTGTGTGTGTGTGTGTGGTTTGTGTGTGGTGTGTGTGGTGTGTGTGTGTGTGTGTGATAATGATGTGTGTTATGTGGTGTGTGTGTGTGTGCTGTGCGTCTGTGTGTGTATGTTGTAATGGCGCACGCGCTGTGTGTGTGTGTGCAATATATGTTATATATGTGTATTATATATACACATATGTTTTGTGTAATATATATATCTATGTATGTATGTTAATATATATATATATATATATATATATATCTATATATATATAATATATATATACTTGTGTGTGTGGTGGTGTGTGTGTGTGTGTG
>NW_020869758.1:77500-80000 GCF_003789085.1 Penaeus vannamei | reverse complement strand
TCATCTTTATTCTTTCCTCTCCCTCCTTCTCACATTCCAATATTACCTCATAATTCTAGCTTCCTAACTTTCCTACCAGGCGGCCTACCCACCTGTCCATCTACCCATCTACTTGCCTATCGCCTCTGTCCGTCTGCATGCTCCTTTGTCTATCTACTTATCTGTCCATCTACCATTCCATCTCTCTACCTGCCTAAATATATCGTTCCTTCACCCTCACTCCCCCCCTCCCCCTCCCTTCCTTCCATCCCCTGCGTGACCTCTCCCACCGTCCCTACCTCCCTTCCCTTACTCCCCCTTTCCCCCTCCCCCTCCATTCCTCCTTTCCAATTGTCATCCCTCCCCCTTCACTCCCCCCCTCACCATCCTCTCTCTACCCCTCCCCCTTCCTTCCCTCCCCCCCTTATTCTCTCCTCCTCCCTCTCCTCCTTTTCATCCGGGGAATTCGAGGATTTGAAAATGCCAATAATACTTGTTGATGTGCTGGCACGCCGGAATGCCAGCTGAGGCTTCCTTCGTAATTGTGGCATCATTACAGTGCCACGTAAATAGCTTGGGCATCGGCAGCGTGGCACCGTGAGTGGCATGGCTCCAGCGCCGTTTGGAATCGTGACTATAGGATTGGTGGTTCTGTCTTCTAGGTAGTGCTTTAATAATCAAATTTCTTGTGAATCATCTTTTTCGTCATGCCATCATCTTTATTGTTGGTTTTGCATGCCAATTCATTATCATTTCCATTATCTTCATCATCTACGACTATTAGCATCACCACCACCACTACTACTAATACTACAACCAACTACTGCTGTTAACACTATCTTCACTATTCTTCGATAATAAAAGGCATGAACATAACTCCCAGAAACTAAGAAAAAATTATAAGCAAAGCATTTATATAACATCTATTACCAACACGAAAAGGAAGAACACGAGACAAAAACACCCCAAATTCCCTCTTCTACTCTCCTCCCCCCTCCCTGCGACCCCCACCCCACCCCACTCTCCTCCACGCCCCCTCCGACCCCTCGCTTTCCTCCGGTCCTCAACATTTATACAAACAAACACAAAGATCAATCACATGTCTTGGACACACACAGGGATGAGCAGACCATCTTGTTGGGTAATCTCTCCTCCGCCCGTCTTTCTCTCTCTTCCCTCTCTTTCTCTTTGTCTTTCTAATTCTCTCTCTCTCTCTTCTCTTTTTCTCTTTCTCTCTCTCTCTACCTCTCTCCTCTCACTCTCTTTTCTCTTTCTTTCTCCCCCCCCCCAAAAAAAAAAAAAACAAAAAACAGAAAGAACAATAAAGAATAAACACGAATCGAAAACAAAACACAAATGAAAACAGACCCCCCCCCCCGAAAAATGAGCGAAAAACTAAACAACTAAGAAAAACAAACAAACACTACCAAACAAGAACGGCGAAAGAGAAAGAAACCTAACGAACGAATAACAACAAAACGCACGAAAAAAAGCCCCCCAAAAACACGAAAAGACCGAAGACGCCTCCGCCAGACCCAAGACCTCCCCAAGACGAAGACCGTGTGACGTCATCGCAAGGTGGCGCCTCTTAGTCTCGTCGCGCCCTTCTTGCCCTCAGCCTCCGAGAAGTTTTTTTCAGGGAGCTCGTATATAATATTGCGTTTTTTAGGGAGCTCGTATATAATATTGCGTTATTTTTGTGTGTTGTTTGTGAGGTGTGTATATATGCTTTACGGACAAGTATGTTTTAGTGTGTACAGTCCGTGTATAATGGTGAGAGTGTATGTTAAATATGCGTAAATTAATGAGATTATATTTGAATATATTTCATGTGTGTGTATCCTGGAGTTTATACTTAACTGCACATATCCTTTACTTATCTTAGTATATGATTATATGCTGATTTTCTGTCATGTATTGTCGGTCATACATAGAATAGTTGTAGAGCAAAGAACTGATTAATTTATATTTATAACCCTTAATTGCTTGTATTATTCTTTTATCCAGTCCTATATTTCTCCTACCTCTTCTACTTCTATTTCTTCCCAATCGTCATTACCATCATCTTTTTCTTATTCTTCCTCCTCATTATATTTACTCTTTCCTTTATTTTTCTTCTTCGTCTCCTCCTCTTCCCCTTCCTTCTCCTTTTGTTTCTGTTTCTTCACAAAAACAGGCACGCATATCCATTATCCTTCAACAACAACAGAATTACAAAATATTTTATCCACGCACAACACACACACCACACGCACACACGCACACACACACACACACAACACACACACACACACACACACACACACACACACACAACACACACACACACACACACACACCACACACACACACACACACACACACACACACACACACACACACACACACCACCACGCACCACCACCCACACCCACACGAGAGAGCAACCCGAAGCGATACCCCCTCCACGGCCCCCATATGCATGGCGACCCAGTAAGAAGCATTTAAGTAGCGAGTGAGGGAGAAAAAGGGTGGAACGGGA
>NW_020869758.1:60000-65000 GCF_003789085.1 Penaeus vannamei | reverse complement strand
GAGAAGGGAGGAAAATGAGGGAGGAGGAAGCAGGAAAATGAGGGAGGAGGAGAAGGTGGATAATAAGGAGGAGGAGGAGGTGGAGGAGTAGAAATAGGAAGAAAAGCAAGAATAGACGTAGGTGAAAGGGATTAATCAAGAAGGCGAATGTAATAAATGCTAAAGAAGACAAAAACGAGAAGCAGAAGAGAGAAAGGCGAAAGCAAGGAACCAGATAACCAAAAGACACAGTGGAGAACTGAGAAGAAAAGACAAAGGCATAAGGAGAGACCGATAATAAAAGAGAGAGAGAGAGAGAGAGAGAGGAGAGAGAGAGAGAGAGAGAGAGAGAGAGAGAGAGAGAGAGAGAGAGAGAGAGAGAGAGAGAGAGAGAGCTTTTTTGATCATCACCATCATTTGACCCACGTAGTCAAGAACACTCAAACAAAAGGAGTTTAAAAGAATATAAGAATATAAAAACAATGTAAGAAGTCCAAGTATAAATAATATAAAATGTATGTAATATAAAAGATAACATTTCATACAAGAATTTGAAAAATATAAGTAATCTGGGAATATGTTATACAAAAATATAAGTAAAGCAAATCCATTAGATTATAAAATATATGAATATAAGTACTATAAAAAACCTATAGGCTATAAAACCCTCGAAATGTATAGATTTCAACACACGAAAGAAAGAAAACAATGCAAATGACAGAAATAGAAGAACTGGAAATAGAACGGAAAATATCACAAATGACCAACGAAAAAGAAAAATAAGAAAACAGGAAATCAAATACATGAATCCTTTCCTGATAACAGAACGCACTTAGGAACCATGCAGATAACTCCTCCCAAAATACGAAGCATCCGGAATCAAGATGAACCATCCGAATTCGCCAAGAACCAACCGCGGGTTCTCAAGATTCTTAAAGAACCACTGACCCAGGAGTCTTGCATTGTAACTTCCTTCACACAGACAAAATACGCGACCTTGCCTACACATTCTCGAGAGCCAAGGTCAGCATGTATACCTTCCTCGAGTCCAGCTGAGACGCGCCACCATCTGCATAGTGAGCCACCTGATCTCTCAAACCAATTCGTCGGGATATCGAGCCATCTGGCACACCCCAGCTGTTATTCAGGTGGTTAACCCTCACTTGAGAGATTCCTCAGCCGGCGTAAGGAGCATCTCACACCTGAGGACGACGCAACACGCGCTATAAAAGGTGTCATTTAGATTAGGGTTACCACTGAGAGAGAAAGAAAGAAGAGAAGAAAGGAAAAAAGAAGAGAAGAGAAGAAGGTGAAGAGAAAAGAGAAAGAAAAGAAAAGAGAGGAGAAGAGAAAAGAGGAGAGGAGAGGAGAGGAAGGAAGGAAAGGAGAGAAAAGAGAAAGAAAGAAATTGAATGAAAAGGAAAGAAAAGAAAAGAAGTGAAAACAAAAGAAAAAAGAACAGAAAAGAAAAGCGAGATAACGAGAAAAAAAAGCAGAAAAGACTGAGAGCGAACGAATGCATCCAAAGCCAGCACAAAAATGGCAGGGCAGCGGACACGTGCCCCCTTTGCCCACAGTGACAAGGTCAGCAATCCATCTTGAGGAGACGCGCCGTGCTTGCAGCCGAGCGGGTTACGGCAGATAAGACCACAGTGGCGGATAACACAGATAAGAGCGTGGAATCTGCCAGGCCGCGTCACAGCTGTCGAGATAATGCATAACCTGCCGACCCGAGATGGCAGATCATGCGCGGGGGTTATGCGTGACATCCGCCTAATGTGGAGATCGCGCTGGCCCTCCTGGATGTACTCGTATGCGGCATCTGCAGTTCGTGTGTGATTATTATTCTATTCTTTCTCCCACTCTTTGTTTCTGTCTGTCTGTCGATCTCTCTTCCCTCTCTCCCCCTTCCTCCTTTCTCTCTCTTCCTTGCCCCCGCTCTCTCTCTCTCTCCTCCCCCTCTCTTCCTTGCCCCCCTCCTTCTCTCTCTCTCTCCCACACTTGTTTCTGTCTGTCGATCTCTCTCCCTTACTCCTTCCTCCTCTTCTCTTCTTTACCCTCCCCTTTCTCTCTCTTCCTTAACCCCCCCCTTCTCTCTCTCTCCGGCGTACTCACCTCAACCTAGCAACCTGCCTCCATAAAGTTCACCTGCAGAATGTTTCCCTCGTGTGAGAGGAACAATAACACGCGGCGTGAAGAAACAGCATATATGCGGCGGCGATATAAACTACCGGGATTGGGTGTAAAGTGCGCCCCTTTGCGTCCCATGTGACAGGTATTAGCCTAATGTCGGCTTTTAACTACCCGCCGCTAACTACCTTTCCGCTACGCCGACTGATCGTTGTTCCCTAACTACCCCAGTGGCACTAGCACTTGGCACTCGCGGCGTGGCTCTTGGTACTTGGGTGTTGATGACCGTTGCACTTGGTAGCACGGAGAGAGGCAATTAGTGTTGGTACTGGCACTCGGGGCTAACTTACTAACACTTGAGGGCTGATAGCTTGAGAACTTGAAGGTGGTTCTGGTGCCCGGATTTAGTGGCACTCATTGTAGATGGTAGAAGCACTTTATGGGCGAAAGCGCTGGCAGTTGGGTTGATGATAGCGATACGTGGCGTTGTCAGGGTTGGCACCCTGTTGACTAGCTCTGGCACCCTAGTGTTGGCAATGCTGGCGCTCGATGGAGCCTTATGCTAGCAGTGATGACAACCGATTGGCGGCGGTAATGGCAAACTCTTGCACGATCTACGGGGAAAGGAGAGGACCAAAAAAGAATAAAACAAAAATAATAAGAAAAAAAGGAAAACAAAGAGATTGTCTTCTCTAAAGCCACAACAGAAGGGATTGTTTTGGTAACCTGTGTTGGATCTCGGGAGTAAAACCTGTAAGCATCCATTCGCAACAAAAACCATGAGCAAAAACCAAAGATTTAGAGAGTGTAAGGCGTTAAATCAGAGCCATTAAGCTATCCTGAATTGATAACACGAATCGGAATGGGCCTGTATCGAACGTATAACCAATATCCCCCAAATAAAAGAAAACTGAAAAGAAATTACGCTTTTCTTTTAAACATAAAAATAAAAAAGAGAAAAAATAATCTTTACGAGTTTCTGAAAGGTAAGAGCACGGGGGAAACACAGTCGCCGCCGTCGCTCATCGGAACAGGAGCGGGAACCATCACTTCCGCGTGAGTTCGGAAGCGCCGGCGAAGGCCATTAAAGGCAGGAACAACCCCCCAACAACCAGCCATAACTTTTGCTTGTTAAGACGCGCCCGACGCTTCTCTCGTGACGGACGGCAACCCTTCCCCGTGACGCCAACGACCGTCCGTTAGGCGTCGTTACATGTAATGGCCGTTTTTGGTTAATAGTCTGGCTCGTTAGTGCCGTCAGCGATAGTTATCAGTCTTCAGTGGCACAGCTTCTGCTTTTGTCACGCGTCAGCTCACACACATGACGATTAGTGACAGGAGGCTGTTCTGAAGCGGGCACCCGACCTGAGGCACCTGCGGCCATTTGGGAAGTCGATTCAATTAAAACTTACTGTTTCGCATTTGGCTTTCTTCGCACGGCTTTTGTTTCAGTTATTTCATTTAACTTTTCTTCGATGAAAAAGGAGAAAAGTCCCTGTCCGTGATTCACAAAGAAAAAGACTGAATTACTGATATACATCGAAAAAGACCAAATTACTTATCTGCAACATCGAAAAAATTGCTTATCATCGAAAAAGACCAATTTCCTTATCTACATCGAAAACAACTAAATTACTTATCTACAGCATCGAAAAATACTGTTACTTATATACAACACCGGAAAAGACCAAATAACTTATCTACAACACCGAAAAAGACCGAAAAAGACGAAATTATTTATCTACATTGAAAACAACTAAATTACTTATCTACAACACATTCCGAAAAGACCAAATCAACTTATCTACAACCATTAGGATCTCAATTTTGAGAAGATCACTAGAAAGTTAGCGCCAGATGGCAGAACTCAGTCCTTTCCCATCAATAACACTATGAAACAAGGTCACATAGCGGTGACCTCACTTGGCACTGGCAGTCTCCATTGTCCTCTCTAGGAAGGCTAACCTGGCTGTGCTAAAGACGTTAATTCGATATCAGCGTCTATATCATGTAATTGCAGTAAATATCCATGATCTCTGTATATTATCAATTAATCATTTGAATCATATCTACTTTTTTACTTCAAGACTCAGAAACTGGTCATCTCTTGATAATTGTGGTCTCGTGTGATGTCTTTATTTATTTTCCCTTTGAAAAAAAGATATTTGTCTCCGCCATTAACCCGCGTAATTTCCCTCATTAGAACCAATTACCATCATGTCTGTCAGAACGGATTCAAAAAGCGAACTTCTTCATCAGCGCTTCAGGACTGACTCTCCCAATTTTAGAATCGCCGAAGATAAGTTCCTTAAAAGAAAAGAATGCACGCGGCCCGACTCCCGTGCCCGCCTCTCCTCCTCCTCCTCCTCCTCCTCCCTCACTACGAAGTCCCCCATACCCCTCAAAACGTCAGACAACCTCACTTTCCTCCCTAACCCCCCCTCTCCCTCTCCCCCTACCCCCCCTCCTTCGCCTTCCGCTTCCCCACCCTCCTTCCTTCCCCTTCCTTCCCATCCTCTCCTCCATCCTACCCCCTCCTTCCCTCCCCTTTCCCCTACATCCCTCCCCTCACCCCCCCTCCGGCGCGTCGCCTCGGCCACGGGTTATATGCTCTAATATATCAATGTATTTTGGTCTGCGGTCATGAGACAATAGCCCCGCATATACCAGACTTTGAGCGAGCGGGGCTACCGGAATAGGCTACATAGGCTACATAACCTTCTAACGACAGCCAGCGGTGAGAAAAGAGCGTGAATTCTCGGCGGGTNATGAGGAGAAGGAGAATGAGATGAGAGGAGGAGGAGTGAGGAGGGGTCGCAAGAGAAGGGATTGAGAGGAGAGAGATGAGAGAGGTGGACGGGGAGGGAAGAGGGAGGCGGAGAGGGGAGAGA
>NW_020869758.1:50000-55000 GCF_003789085.1 Penaeus vannamei | reverse complement strand
ATACATATATTATATATATATATAACATATATGCATATATATTCCTTTTTCCTGGTCTCCCACCCCACCCCCTTGCCATCTCAAGTCCCCTCTACCCCTATCTATCGCCCCCCCCCACTTCTCCCATCTCCCCCTTCTTCTACAGGTGACCCCCCTCCCCACAGAAATTCCTCCCCCTTTTCCTCCCTCCTGTCCAAATGACCCTCCTTCTTCCCCTCCTCCAGGCATCCCCCAGGAGGGTAGTGGAGCGCGGAGGCCTACTCAAACTCATGCCTCGTCCCACTGGCATGTCTGACGGATGCCTGTCACGCGGCTAGTCTTGGGGGGGGGGGAGCAGGAAAGGAGGGGAGGAGGAAGAGGAGGAGAAGAAGGAGGGGGAGAGGGAGGGGGTTGTCATCGGGAGGAAGAGGGGGGAAGAGGGCAAAAGATGAGAGGGAAGTGGGGAGGGGGGCGATGAAGGGGAAGTGGGGAGGGGAATGGGTGGAGGGTGGAGGAGGTTTGGTTGAGGGTCACTGAGGAGTGGGTTGGGGGTAGAAAGACCTGGTGATGCACGAAATGGGGGAGAGATTGGGGTTGAAAAGAGGGGAGGGGAGAGGGGATGGGGGGATAGTAGCAAAGGAGGGAAGGGAGAGGGTAGAAGGAAGTGAAGGTGGGAGGAGTAGGGGAGGGTACGAAGGGAGGGAAGAGAGAAAGAGAAAAAGAGGAGAACATGAGAAAGAGGGAAAGAGGGGAAAAAGAGAAGGAGGGAAAGAAGGGAAAGAGAGAAAAAGGGAAAGAGGGAAAGAGGGAAGGAGAGAAAGAAAGAAGAAAGAGAGAAAAAGAGGAAGGAGAAAAGAAAGAAAGAGGAAAAGAGGGAAGGAGAGAAGAGAGAAAGAGGAAAGAGGAAGGAGAGGAAGAGGGGAGGGCCTGTTTTGAACGAGGGGTATATGCCATTGTGACGGTTATGGTGATGATTTTTGTTTGTGTTTGCCTGGAGGTGAACGTGGAAATGCGATATGCGTGCGTGTGCGTGCATACCTGTCCGCTTACAATGACTTGTGTGTATTTTGTGCCTGTGTGTGTGCGTGTTTTTGTGCATCTGTGTGTGTGTGTTGTGCTTTGCTTTTGTGCCTGCTTGTGTGCATTTGTGCTTGCGTGTGTGTGTATTTATGCCTGCGTGTGTGTATTTGTGCCTTTGTGTGTACTTTTGCGTCTGCGCGTGTGTACTTTTGCGCCTACGTGTGTGCGTATTCATACCTGCCTGCGTATATCTGTGCCCGCGTGTGTATATGCTTCATGCCCGCGAGGTCCTCCGTATCCGCTCGCACAACGGCCAAATCGCCCGAACCCGCAGCCATCCGTCTCCGAAAATTAATAACCCGCCCATCTCCCACGCCGAAGAGGAAGCACCCCAATTTCCCCGCCTTCGAGACCCCCCCCCCCCCCCCCCTCTCCAGCCGCCGTGGCACTGTCGTTTCAGGGTGTCGGGCCGTCATGGTAATACTGTCACAGGGTATTGTGCCAATTTTGGTAACACTATTCGGGGGATTTGGGCTCGGCTCGGCGCGGCTTTCACACGGGGGCGAATCGGGGGCTTCTGGTCGTCATACCCTGTGGGAATAGTCTCACTTGTTATGAATGAAATTATTTGTGTCGCTTATTCCCCGGTAAAACTTCGCGAAATTTATCAAAATATTGTTATGATTACTGTTATTCTTACTACAACTATTTTTCAATAAATAAGACTTGTCATGATCTTTATGATAATGATAACAGCAATAAACATAATGATGAGAATAATAATGCAAATAATAATAATAACAACAACAATAATAATAGCAATGATAACAATAATAATCATCATTATCATCATTATTATTCTTACTGCTGCTATCATCATCGACCGCATTATCCTTATTATCATCAGCATTTTCGTTATTCTTATTAAAATAGTAATTATATCATCATTATCATTACCATCACCATAATTATCATTACTATAATTGATATTATCATTATCATCATCATCATCATCATTATTACTATTATTATTATCGTTATTATTATCTATCATTATTTTTGTGATTATGATTATATATATCATTATCATCATTACTATCACTATCATAAATATATGATAATAATAATAATCATCATCATCACAAGCGCGCAAAAGCAGACGCAAGCACACCACACACGCACCCCCCCCCAAAAAAAAAAAAAAAAAAAAAAAAACACCAGTGAAAACGAACCTAAAAAACAAAGCAAATAAAGCAAATAAACAAAGAAACAAGCAGACGAGCTCGCAAAATACTGTACAGCAAACTAATCTCCCAATCGTGACTGTAAGGGGGAAGATTAGGGGTGTTTGGGGACGACTGGAGGTGGGGAAGAGGGAGGAAAAGGAGGAGGAAAAGGAGGGGAAGATGAGGGGGAAGAAGAAGAGGAGGGGTAGGGTAGGAGGTGGAAGAGGGGGAGGGGGAGGAGGAGTAGGGGAAAGGGAGGGGAAGGAGGGGAGGGGAAGGAGGAGGGGGAGGGAAAAGGACGATGGGGAGGAGGAGGAGAAGGAGGAGAGGAGGAGGAGGAGGAGGAGGAGGAAGAGGAGGAGGGGAGAGGAGGAGGAGGAAGTAGGAGTAGAGGATGCGGAAGGTGAAAAGGCTGGAATAGGCGTAAAAGTAAAGAAGAGCAAGAAGAAGAAAAGGATAATAATAATAACAATAATGAAAATAATAATACTGATACAACTAATTTTAGTAGTAATAATAATGATAATGATAATAATAACAATAGTAATAATAGTAATAATAACAGGAATAACAATACATATCATAATAACGATAATAATAATAACTATCATAATTAATTAAATAACAATAGTAATGAAAGAAAGAAAGAAAGAAAGAGAGAGAGAGAGAGAAGAGAGAGAGAGAGAGAGAGAGAGAGAGAGAGAGAGAGAGAGAGAGAGAGAGAGAGAGAGAGAGAGAGAGAGAAAGAAGAAGAGAAGAAGAAAAAACAAAACAAAACAAAGAGACAGACGACCTTCAGCCTCAGCGTCTTCAACAAGTCTTAAGATGTTGGCGATCTGAGGGAATCAGGTAGATCTTTTTTTTCTTTTTTTTTAGCATTTCAGGTAAATATTGCAAGTGTTTAAGTATTCCTGTCTTTTTTATTTGTCTTTTTTTATATATCTTTTATCATCGCATATATCCTCTTTCTATTCGTATTGGTCATCATTGCTAGGAAATCTATAATTAGTAATACAATATGATTTTTTTCTTTAATTGATATGAGTACTATTATCGTTATTAAACACACACACACGACACACACACACACACACTCTCTCTCTCTCTCTCTCTCTCTCACTCACATCACACACACACACAATCACACTCACACTCACTCTCTCTCATACACACACACACACACACACACACACACACACACACACACACATAAATCCACCAGTTCATCGGAAACAAAACAAAACACGAGGCAGTGAGTAAATATACCGACATTCTGTGCAGCGACTAAATCCATCACACCTGTCATTACTTCCTCCGCCAAAAGCACAACAGAACATCGGAAACAACAACAAAAACTGCAACAACAACAACAAGAAAAAGTGGAAGACGAACAACAATACCTCCCCGTCACCAACAACAAAAATAAGAACAAGAACAAGAACAAGACAGACAATAATAATACCACCACCAACGACAGAGCAAAGAAGAAGAAGAAGAAGAAGAAGAAGAAGAAGAAGAAGAAGAAGAAGCATGAAAAATCCACCACCTTACAACAACAACAACAACGACAAAGACAAGAAAAAATGCCACCACGACCACTAAAACAACAACAAAAACTTGAACGACAAAACAATTCCACCATCACCACACCAACCAACAAAAAAGGAAGAAAGAAAGAAAGAAAGAAAGAATGAACGAAAGAAAGAAAGAAAATAAAAGAAAGAAATAAAGAAAAGGAAAGAAAGAAAGTAAGAGAATGAAAGAAAAGAAAAGAAAGAAAAGAAAGAAAGAAAAAAATCACAATAGGTGTTTCGCGCAATTCCCCGGTGCTGTGTCACTTGCCTTAAGTATAACACGAGGCCTGGTAGTTATAACTGTCCCCAGCTGCTAGCACCTTCAACTAGAGATTGTGATGAGTCACGTGCGACAAATGATAGGAGGGGGGACGGGGGGGGGGGCTAGCCATCTCCAGCTAGCAACTAGCAACTAAAAATATTAAGAGCAAGAGCAAGAGAGTGCTATGTCTGCGTGGTAGTTGTGTGGGTTGGGGCAAGCAGGGGGGATTGGGAGGGGAGGGTAAAGAAATATGCATGCCTTTTATCTTAAATAATAGCATGACTAAAGGAATTAGGCTTCTGAATGCATGAAACACAAAGCAGCAAGCAAATAGATAAAAAGCAAACGGACAGGAAGTGGTTCTGATGCTCTCTCTCCCCTCTCTCTCTCTCTCTCTCTCTCTCTCTCTCTCTCTCTCTCTCTCTCTCTCTCTCTCTCTCTCTCTCTCTCTCTCTCTCTCTCTCTCTCTCTCTCTCTCTCTCTCTCTCTCTCTCTCTCTCTCTCTCTCTCTCTCTCTCTCTCTCTCTCTCTCTCTCGACCAGCTTATCTTTGTGTCCATCTACCTCTCCTGGGAATCTACCTCTTCCCCTTCTCCCTCCCCTACCCCTCTCCTTCCCCTCTGTCATTTTCTCTCTTTCTCTATTTTTTTCTGTCTAGCCTTTCTCTGTCTGTCTGTCCTTTTCTTTTTCTCTCTTGTAACTTTGTTTCTGCCGTGTCTCTATCTTCGTCTGGGCCTGTCTTTATGCTCCTCTCTGTCTCTCTCTCTCTTCCCCTCTCTTCCCCCCTCTCTCTCTCTCTCACTCTCCATACCCCCTCCCATTGTTCCTCCCACTCCCACCCTTTCTCCCTCTCCTTTCCCTCCTCACTCGTCTCCTCCCGTACCAAAACCCAAAGGAACTTCCCCCTCTTCCCCACCCTCCCCCCGCATCCCCCGAAGGC
>NW_020869758.1:37500-42500 GCF_003789085.1 Penaeus vannamei | reverse complement strand
GGGAATAGGAATGAAAGGTGGGAAAGAGGGGAAGGGGAAAGGGTGAAGGGGGGGAAGGGGGATAAGAATGAAAGGTGGGAAAGGGAGGGGGAAGGGGAAGGGGGAAGGGGGAAGGGGTGAGGGGAGAAGGAGGGGGGAGGAGGGGGGTTTATATATCAGACCATAATGTTTTTTGAAGGAGTAATGTCTTCCGGGTTATGCCTCGGCGCCGTGTCATTAGCGGCCGGAATTTACGAGTGTCCGAACCCGGTTTTGCGCGGATCGGGGGAAAGGGAGGGAGGGAGGGGGCGTTTCGGAGCGCTGTCCATCGGGAGGGGGGGGGCGTTTCGGAGCGCTGTTCATAGGGGGGGGGGGGCGTTTCGGAGCGCTGCCCTAGGGAGGGGGGTCGGGGAAAGGGAGGGGGGCGTTTCGGAGCGCTGCTCTGGGGGGGGGCGTTTCGGAGCGCTGCCCATCGGGGAGGGGGGCGGGCGGTCGGTCGCGCTGCTCGCATGCGGGAATGCGAGCGCGGGAAGGAGGGGGGGTTCTGACGAGGGAGGGAGGGGGAGGGAGGGAGGGAGGGAGGAGGGGTGTCTGACGAGGGGGAGGGAGGGAGGGAGAGGGAGGGGGAAGAGGAGAGAAGGAGGGTGGGGGAGGGAAGGGGGAAAGAGGGATCGCGACAGGAGGCGGGCGAGGGGCGCGATACGTCTTCATATCAAAAAGGCGGTGGGGGGGGGGGGGCGCGAAGACTTTGGAGGCTTTTAATAAGAAACTTGTTTGTCCGCTCCCCGCCCGTGCTGGCTGATTGGGCGCCTCAGCTCGCACGACCGTGAAATTGTTGTATTTTCCCCCTCGGTCTGTTTGTCTTTGTTTATTTCTCTTTGTCTGTCCGTTCTCTGTCTGTATTGTCTTTTTTATTTATTTACGCGTCTCTCTCTCCGGCTTGTTATCTATCTGTATGTTATGTCGTTCTTTTTCTTTGTCTAGATACATCTCTGTCTGTTCCATTGTCTCGCTGTCTATCCATCATTGTCTTTCTATGTGTTTTATGTCTTTCTATAATCGTATTTCTGTTTATATCTTTGTTTCTCTCCCCATCCACCTATCTGTCAAGTCGATCTGTCGGTCTATCCATCCATCCATCTATCTATCTACCTGTATTTGTGTTGGGTAAATATATTTGTTTTTTTTTTTTTTTTTTTTTTTTTTTTTTTTTTTTTTTAATGTCTGCTTCTTCATCTATCTATCTACCTGTATTTGTTTGTGTTGGGTAAATATATATTCGTTTTTTGTTTTTTAATGTTGCTTCTCTATTTAATGTCTGCTTCTTCATCTGTCTATCTCCCTGTATTTGTGTGTTGGGTAAATATATATTCGTTTTTTTTATGTCTGCTTCTTCATCTATCTATCTACCTGTATTTGTTTGTGTTGGGTAAATATATATTTTTTTTTTTAATGTCTGCTTCTTCATCTATCTATCTACCTGTATTTATTTGTGTTGGGTAAATATATATTCGTTTTTTTTATGTCTGCTTCTTCATCTATCTATCTACCTGTATTTATTTGTGTTGGGTAAATATCTATTCGCTTTTTTTTATGTCTGCTTCTTCATCTATCTATCTACCTGTATTTATTTGTGTTGGGTAAATATATATTCGCTTACGCTAGCACTTACGTGTACGTGTTGCGTGCGGCGAATGCATGGGCACGGGTTAATCTCCCGAGACTCGCATTTGCATAGGAATTTGCCCCCAAAGATACATTCTCATAGAGCTCATTGTGGCACAACCGGCTTAACCTGTACTGGATAGCGGCCCGTTTGTGCTACTCCGAACGCGTATCACACAGGCGGAGAACGGAGGAGGAGGGAAGGGGGAGGATGCGCTGGGGATGGAGGAGGAGGGAAGGGGGAGGATGGGGGGGATGGGGGGAGGAGGAGGGAAGGGGGAGATGCGGCGGGGGGGGGAGGGAAGGGGGAGGATGCGGCGGGGAACGGAGGAGGAAGGGGAAGGAGAGGAAGGCGGAGGACGCGGCGCGAAGGAACGGAGGAGGGAAGGGGGGGATGCGGCGGGGATGGGAGGGAGGAGGTGAGGAGGTGGGGAAGGAAGGAGGGAGAGAATGACGGAGGGGGAGAGGCGGCTGGGAGAACGGAGGAGGGAAAGGGAGGATGCGCTGGGGATGGGGGAAGGGGGGGTGAGGAGGTGGAAGGGAGGAAGAAGGGAGGAATGACGGAGGGCGAGGAGCGGGGGAGACGGAGGAGGGAAGGGAGGATGCGCTGGGGATGGGGAAAGGGGTGAGAGGTGGAAGGGAGGAAGGAGGAGAGAATGACGGAGGGGAGGAGGCGGCGGAGAACGAGGAGGGAAGGGGGAGGATGCGCTGGGGATGGGAGGAGGAGGCGTGAGGGGGTAGAGGAAGGAGAGGGGAAGAGAATGACGGAGGGTAGGAGGGGAGGGAGAAAGAGGAAAGAGGGAGGATGCGCTGGAGATGGGAAGGGGCGTGAGGAGGTGAAGGGAGAAGGAAAGAGAAAAATGACGGAGGGTAGGAGGGGAGGAGGAAGAGGATGCGCTGGGGAGGATGCGCTGGGGATGGGGGAAGGGGGGTGAGGAGGTGGGAGGGGAGGGAGGAGAATGACGGAGATTAGGAGGGAGGGAGGAAAGAGGAAAAGAAGGGAGAGGGAGGGAGGGAGATGAAGAGAAGGGAGGGGAGGGAGAGAAGAGAGGAGGAGGAGGGAGAGGAAGAGGGGAGGTAGAGGGGAAGAAGTGGGAGGGTGGGCAGGGAGATGGGGAAAAACGAGAGAAGGGAATGAGAGAGGGAGGAAGGAAGGAAATGAGAAGGATTAGTAAGGAGTGGAGACCTTTGTGACATGACACACGGTACACAAAACAAGCAGACAGACACACAGGCAGGCAGACAGACAAACAACAGACACAGACAGACACACACACAGACAGACACACCACACACACACACACACACACACACACAAACAAACAAACACAAAACAAACAGACACACACCCAACCCGCACGCCCCGGACGGACGCGGAGCCGCGCGCGCGCCCGAGAAGCCTCCTCCTCGGGCTCGCGTCGTCGGTCCGCCCCGCGACGGCGAGAGAGGGAGTGCGATGACGTGCTCCTCCTCCTCTTCCTCCTCCCCTCCTCCCTCCTCCTTCTTCTCTTCTTCTTCTTCTTTCTTCTTCTTCTTCTTCTTCTTCTTCTTCTTTCTTCTTCTTCTTCTTCTTCTTCTTCTTCCTCTCCTCCTCCCTCCTCCTCCTCCCCTCCTCCTCCTCCTCCTCCTCCTCCGCAACTGTGCGTCATCGAACCCTCCATAACTCGCGCCTCGCCTCGCCGTAATTAATGGCGTTGAATCTCTCTCTCTCTCTCTCTCTCTCTCTCTCTCTCTCTCTCTCTCTCTCTCCTCTCTCTCTCTCTCTCTCTCTCTCTCTCTCTCTCTCTCTCTCTCTCTCTCTTTTGTTGAATTCTCTCTCTCTCTCTCTCTCTCTCTCTCTCTCTCTCTCTCTCTCTCTCTCTCTCTCTCTCTCTCTCTCTCTCTCTCTCTCTCTCTCTCTCTCTCTCTCTCTCTCTTCTTTTTTTTTCTTTTTTTTTTTGACGGATCAGCGGGGATGTGGGGGGGAAGGGGAGGGAGAGGGATGGGGATGGGGAGGGTGGGAAGGGGGATTCGATTCGTGGCGGTCGCGATTCTTCTTTTTTTTCATTGGGGGGCTTTTGTTTCGGGGGGGGGGGAGGGGTGACTTCTTTTCGGGTTCGGTCACTTTTGGGTTGGGTTCGGCGCCTTTGCTTGCTGGTTTCTCCGGTCCTTGCGGTTTTTTCTCGGTTCTTCCCGATGTCCTTCTCTCTGTCTTTCTTTCTTTCGCTCGCTCGCTTGCTCTCGCTCCGCTCTCTTTCTCTTTCTTTCTCTCGCTCTCTCTCTTTTCTCGCTTTCTTTCTCTCTTTCTCTCTTTCTCTCTTTCTCTCTTTCTCTCTTTCTCTCTCTCTCTCTCTCTCTCTCTTCTCTCCTCTCTCTCTCTCTCTCTCTCTCTCTCTCTCTCTCTCTCTCTCTCTCTCTTCTCCTCTCTCTCTCTCCTTCCCCCTCCTTCCCCTCCTTCCCTCCTTCCCCTCCTTCCCCTCCTCTCCTTCCCCTCCTCTCCTCTCCCCTCCTCTCCTTCCCCTCCTCTCCTCCCATTCTCTTCCTCCCATTTCTCCTCCCATTCTCCTCCTCCTCTCCTCCCATTCTCCTCCTCCTCTCCCTCCATGCGCCTCTGTCACTCGCTGTGTTTTATATGTCTCTGTGCGGAGAGTCCTCGCCCGTGAATTCCCGGCGTGTACCCTGAGCCAGTAATTGGAGAATATGTTGTGGATCCTCGGCGATAAACATGAGGAGGAGGAGGAGGAGGAGGAGGAGGAGGAGGAGGAGGAGGAGGAGGAGGAGGAGGAGGAGGAGGAGGCGTGGAGGAGGAGGAGGAGGAGGAGGAGGAGGAGAGGAGGAGGAGGAGGAGAGGAGGAGGGGAGGGGAGGGGAGGGTGAAGGAAGGTGGTGGTGGAGGAGGAGGAGGAGGAGGAGGTGGAGGAGGAGGGGAGGGGGAGGGGAGGAGGAGGAGGAGGAGGAGGAGGTTGGTTGGGGTGGTGGAGTGGTGGGTGGTGGAGGTGGAGGTGGAGGTGGAGGGTGGAGGTGGAGGTGGAGGTGGAGGGAGGTGGAGAGGAGTTGGAGGTGGAGGTGGAGGTGGAGGTGGAGGAGGAGGGAGGAGGAGGAGGGAGGAGGAGGAGGAGGAGGAGGAGGGAGAGAAGGAGGAGGAGGAGGAGGGAGGAGGAGGAGGAGGAGGAGGAGGAGGAGGAGGAGGAGGAGGAGGAGGAGGTGGAGGAGTGGTGGTGGAAAGTGAGGGGTGGTGGTGTGGAGGTGGTTGGGATGGAGGAGAGAAGGGTGGTGGAGGTGTGGTGTTGGAAGTGGAGGTGGTGGTGGAGAGGAGGAGGTGGAGGTGGAGGTGGAAGTGGAAGTGGAGGTGGAAAGTGTGTGGAGGGGGTATCCTGG
>NW_020869758.1:20000-22500 GCF_003789085.1 Penaeus vannamei | reverse complement strand
TTTTTTTTTTTTTTTTTTTTTTTTTTTTTTTACGTGGATCTTTATAGAGAAGGAACAGGGACAAGACAAGAAAAAGGGAGAGAGGCAGCGAGGAGAAGACGGAGAAAGGGGGAATGGGTGCAGATAACGAAAGGGAAGAATAACAAAGAGGAAGAGAATGAGGAGAGGAAACACAGGTGAAATTTAATGTAGCAGAGTTGCTTTATTTTTTTATTTTTTTATTTTTGTTACGTTTGAAACATTTTCTGATAATTCATATTGACAGTGTTATTTGTATTATCATAATTATCATTATTATCGTGATCATCATCATCAATATCATTATTGTTATTTTCAATATTAGTATTACCATTATTATCATTATCATTATTGTTATGTCTTTTATTGTTATCATTATTGTTATTAGTATCATTATTATCACTAATATTACTGTTGTTGTTATCGTCGTTGTTGTCATTACCATTACTATTAATATTATCTTTATCATCGTTATTATCATCATTATCATTACCAGTATGATCATTATCATTATTATAAATCATTATCATTATCTATATTACCATTGTAATACAAATTTATATTATTGTCATGATTAATTATATTATAATTATTATTATTCATTATTTATTATCATATCATTATTATTATTATTATATTATTATTATTATTATTATTAATTATCATATTATTATTATTATTATTATCATTATTATTATATTATATATCATCATCATCATTATCATTATTATTATTATTATTATTATCATCATTATTATCATTATTAATATTATCATTATCATAATCAAGTACAGATCACTCCTTCTTCCAAATGTCATAAAGGCAAAACCAGCACGACACCGGTCCTCCCCCTCCCCAAAGCACAGTCACAACAAGGGCCAAAGTACTTTAAAATCGGTACAGGATTCAGCCCTTTTGCTTACTCGGCATAAGGGCCATTGCTCTGGCGAATCATGATCCTAGTAGCTCTAATGACTTCATTATATCACAGCTGTAATGGCGAGTGTGGAAATTCCTGGGTGACGGGTGTATGTTCCTTGTCAAGAGATTTATTTTCCTCTGATTATAATGCTAATGATAAGAAATTGTTTTAAAAGGATGGATCGGTGATGATAATGGATGCAGTGGTGATAATAAATGTGATATTGGTATTGATGAATATGATTTTGATGAAGATAATAATGGTGATATTCGTATTGATGAATGTGATTTTGATAATGATGATAAGGAAAATAATAGTAATGATGATGATGATGATGGTGATAATGAAAAAGTTAATGGTCATGATAATGATAACGAAATAACATTAACAAAAACATCAATAATACTAATGATATTGCTAATGATGACAGTGATAAAAGAATTATATCTTATATGATAATAAAGAAATATATTTTATATGATAATGATGATAATAATGATAACATTAATACTGATAATGATAATGGTAAAAAAGTACTAACAATAATAATAGAATAATACAATAATAACAATGATATTAACAACAATGAAAATGATAATGACGATAATAATAATGACAATAATAGTTATAACAAATGGATGATAAACTTATATTGATAACAATGATAATGAAAAAACAATGATGATAATACCATAATGATAAAGATAGTGAAAAAATGATTATGATAACAACAATGATTTTAATCATAATACTACTGCTGCTGCTACTATTAGCGATAATTATAATGAAATTAACAGTGATAGTAATACAAATGATGATGATGACAGTAATAAAAATATATGATAATAACGATGATAACAATCATGATAATGATAATAATGATAATACTAATGAGGACAATGATAATCATAATGATAATAACAATAATAACAACAACATAATAATAACCAAATAACAATAATAATGATAACAATAATAATAAATATAATGATAATGATAAAAATCATAATAGATATATCAATAATAAGAAATATATAATGATAATATAAACAATAATAATAACATCAAACGATAATGAGGATGAGGATGATGACAGTAATGATAAAGATGATAATGATAATACTAATAAAGTTAAATCATTAAAAATTTTATAACAATGACGATGATAATAACAATAACGATAAAAGTGATAATATTAAAGGGAGTAATGATAGTAATGATAAGAAGAATGACAATAATAATGATAAAAGTAATAATAACAACAAAAATATTAATGATAATGACAATTATAATGGTAATTATAATGTGGTAATAATGATATAGGGAGAAGAATTATATAATAAGAAAATCATTATGATAATAATAATAATAATAACAATAGTGATATTATCATTAATACTATTAACATATTATTTTTTATTTTTATCATTATTATCATCAATATTGTTATCATCATTATCATTTTTCTTATAATTATTCTTATCATCATTATCATCATTATCATTTATTACTATAGTGATTACAATTATCATTATTATCGTAATTTTCACAACCATACCT
>NW_020869758.1:7500-12500 GCF_003789085.1 Penaeus vannamei | reverse complement strand
ACGAGTGCGTGCATGCGTGCCTGAGTGAATGTTTGCACAGATTTATCTCTGCTTACGAGCATCCACGAACACAAAAAAAAACCACAAAGAAAAAGAAATACCACCTACTATTTTTTCTTCTCTCTCTCTCAATCTCTCTAAAGCCAGTCTCAGGAGCTTAAGCGCGGGCGTGGGCGTGGAGGAGCTGGTGTAGGAGGCCTCCCTGTGCGAGTATTGGCGGGATGGGCGGCTTTGTGTACCGTCCCAAGTCTCAATATTTTGACAGGGGCGTCAAAGGCGGGACTGCGCGCCCTGACAAATGGGCGTCTCGGGGGCCCCTTGTTAGTGTTTGTTAGTGTTTGTTAGAGTTACGTGGAGACAGCGGGTCCTCTCTTCTTTTCTCTTCTCTCTCCATCTGTCTGTCTGTCTTTCTTTTCTTTCTCTTTCTCTTTCTCTCTACTATCTCTCTATCCTTTTATGTATTCTATCTATGTAAACTTTCTTTCTTTCTTTCTCTTCTCTTTCTTTCCTCTTCGTCTCTCTCCTTCTCTCTCTTCTCTCTCTCTCTCTTCTCTCTCTCTCTCTCTCTCTCTCTCTCTCTCTCTCTCCTCTCTCTCTCTCTCTCTCTCTCTCTCCGGCTCTCTCTCTCTCTCTCTCTCGGAATTCCTCTATACCTCTTTAGTCCTTTTTTTCCTTATCTTCTCTTTTTCTCTCGATTTTTCCCCTATTTTTTTTTCCTCGCCTTCTGTTTCCAATTTTGCCGGTGGGGGGGGAGGGGAAAGGGACTTTGTTTGTTTATACTTTATGGCGTTTTTTCTGTTTTTCTCTTCCTTCTTATCTTCTTCATCTTCTCAAAAGTTCAAAAAGTACAAGTTTCATGAAAATGTTCATGAAATATATAATGATAAATAATAGAATACAATATGATTACAATGTTATCATTATTATTGTTGCTGGTTATTATTATTGTGTGTTGTTGTTTGCTGTTACTATATTATATATTACTATTATTATTATTATTAAATTAATATTATTATCAATATTACTGATTGAGAGAGAGAGAGAGAGAGAGAGAGGCGGGGGAGAGAGAGAGATTTAAAGATTTAAAGATTTAGTTTTAATTCCTTTTGTACAATGAGTATTGCTGTACATACTGCCTGTTTATTTGCTTCTAATCTCCCCTTGTTACAAGGAATGTCCTAGAGAAAGGAGAGAGAGAGAGAGAGAGAGAGAGAGAGAGAGAGAGAGAGAGAGAGAGAGAGAGAGAGAGAGAGAGAGAGAAGAGAGAGAGAAAGAGAAAGAGAAAAGAGAGAGAGAGAGAGAGAGAGAAGAAGAGAGAGAGAGAGAGAGAGAAGAGAGAGGAGAGAGAGAGAGAGAGAAGAGAGAGAGAGAGAGAGAGGAGAAGAGAGAGAGAGAGAGGAGAGAGAGAGAGAGAGAGGAGAGAGAGAGAGAAGAGAGAGAGAGAGAGACGAAATACATACAGACAGATAAATAAACAACAGGCGATGAATAAATAGACAGATAAAAGATAAAAAACAAGCAAATAGATAGATAGATGATAGAAGAGAAAGAGAAGAGAACGAGACATACAGACAGACGACATAGACAGACAGACAGATGAAAAATAGAGAGAAGAGAAAAACAAGCAAATAGATAGATAGATGATAGAGAGAGAAAGAGACACATAGACAGACGGACAGATGAATAAGAACACAGATAAAGAGAAAAAAAAACAGGCATATAGATAGATAGATGATTGATGGATAGATGCAGATAGATCACAGCCAGTGACAGATCTTCGATTTTTCACATTCACTGACCCACACAAACATATTTTTCTCTCTAAGTTCCTTTCCACTCTCTTCTCCTCTCTCATCACTCATCTCCCTTTCTCTCCCTCCCTCTCGTTCTCCTTCGTATTCTCTCTCTATCCCTCCCTCCCTCCCCCTTTCCCCCCTCCCCCATCTCTTTTTCTTCGCTTTGTGATGTAACGACCGACTGGGTCCATTGCCATTATTTCTCCTATTTATTGGATCGACACCTCAGGTACTGTTGAAATCTCTGATGGTTTCGGTTTTCTCTTCTCTCTTCTCTTCTTCTCTTCTTCTTCTCTCTTCTCTCTTCTTCTTTCTTCTTTCTCCCTTCTTTTCATCTTCGTTTTCTTATTCTCTTCATCATCTCTTCTCACCTTCATCACAACGTCTCCGTCTCTTCTTCCTTCTTCACTTCTCTTCTTTTTCCTTCTCCCTCTTCTCTCTGTTATTTTTCCTTTCCTTTATTTCTTATTTTCTCATCGATTCTCTTTCGCATTCTTCATCTCCATAATCATCGCTCTATGACTGTTGTTGTTGTTATTGTGATGTTGTTGTTTGTTTGTGTTTGGTTTTCCGGTAGTATAGTAGTTGTGTAAGTAGAGTAAAAATAATAAAGTAATAGTAAGTAAGTAATAGCAGTCAGTAGTAGTAAGTAGAGACTGTAGTAGTATTGTAGTAATAGTAGGGTGCTAGTAGTATTAGCAGTAGAGTATAATAGTAGTTTAGTAGTAGTAGTAGTGTTCCTTGTTTGTTGTTAGAGTAGAGTATAGAAGTACATATCATTAGAGCAGTAGTTTTAGTGGTAGTAATAGTAAGATGTAGCAGTCAGAAGTAGAGAAGTAGCAGTAGTAATAGTAATAGTAGTAAGTAGTATAGAGTAATAATTGTCATCATACTTCTTAATATTTTTTCTATTCGTCTTCTCCTTATTCTTCAACTACTAATCAACCATTTTTTACGCTTTCTTTCTTTCTTCACAGTCTGATTGTTGTCACTG
Organism: Penaeus vannamei; assembly: GCF_003789085.1. Classification (NCBI taxonomy): domain Eukaryota; kingdom Metazoa; phylum Arthropoda; class Malacostraca; order Decapoda; family Penaeidae; genus Penaeus; species Penaeus vannamei. Next base: position 9,710 of record NW_020869758.1, on the reverse strand, counting down.
AAAGCATAACAAGTAAAATCAAGTAAATGGAAAGAGAAAGAAGAAAGTGAGAGAAGGAGAGAGAGAAGAGAGAGAGAAGAGAGAGAGAAGATTAGACAGACAGACGAAAGAAGAGAGAAAGAAGAGAGACAGACAGACAGACAGAGAGAGAAGAGAGAGAGAGATAGAGAGAGAGAGAGGAGAAGAGGAGAGAGGAGAGAGAGAGAGAGAGAGAGAGAGAGAGAGACAGACAGAAGAGCAGGAGACAGACAGGACAGAGAGAGAGAGAAGAGAGAGAGGAGAGAGAGAGAGAGAGATGAAGAGAGAGAGAGAGAGAGATAGAGAGAAGAGAGAGCAGACAAAGAGAGAGAGAGAAGAGAGGAGAGAGATATGAGAAGAGAGAAGAGAGAGAGAGAGAGAGAGAGAGGAGAGAGAGAAGAGAGAGAAGAGGAGAGGACAGAAGAGACAGAGACAGAGACAGAGACAGAGACAGGAGAGACAGAGACTGGCAAACAGACAGAGAGAGAAGAGACTGCAGGACAGACAGACAGACAAACAGAAACAATGATAAATGAAAAGGGAATAGGAAAGAAAGAGAAAAAGATCAGAGAGAGAGAGAGACAGAGACAGAGAGACAGGGAGCAGAACAGAGAAAGAAAGAAAGAAAGAGACAAAAAGCGGAGGGGGAGAGTGTGAAAAGGAAGAAAGAAGGGGCGGAGAGGGGAGAGGGGGAGAGGGAAAAGCGAGGGGGGGGGAGGAGCTTACCAAACACCCTGACAATGGTTTCGTTTGACGGTGAATGGCTCGTTTGAATATAAACTGTTTACTTGGTCCCTTTATTGAATGACCGCAGGGGGGGGAGGCCCAAGATGGGGGGGCGAGGAAAGGGGGGATATGGGGGCGGGAGAAAGGGTTGGTTTAGTGGGGCGAGGAAACGGTTGGGATAAGTAGTAGGGGACTGAGGAAAGGATAGGCGAGGTGAAGGAGGGGGGCGGTAGTGGGTTAGAGAGAAGAGAGAATGGGATAGAGAAAGAGAGAGGGAAAGAAAAAAGTTAAAGTAGGAGAGAAAGATGAGGGAGGAGGAAGGTAAGAGGGGAGGAGGGGGGCGGAAGTACAAAGGGAAGGAGGTGGTTGTTAAATGGAGGGAGGCGGATGGGGGGGGGGGGAGGGTTTTGTATCATTGGAGGGAGGGAAGAAAGGAGAGGACAGGGGGGAGGGTCCTCGGTGTTGCTTTATTTGAATCTTCTCCTCTCTCTCTCTCTCCTCTCTCTCTCTCTCTCTCTCTCTCTCTCTCTCTCTCTCTCTTCTCTCTCTCTTTCTCTCTCTCTCTCTCTCTCTTCTCTCTCTCTCTCTGTCTCTTCTCCCCTCTCCCTTCTCTCCCCTCTCTCTCTCTCTTCTCTCCTTCTCTCTCTCTCTCTCTCTCTCTCTCTCTCTCTATCTTCTTCTTCTATCTATCTTATCTATCTATCTCTATCTATCTATCTATCTACCTATCTATTATCTAATCTACCTATCTCCATTCTCTTCTCTCTTCATTCTCTAACCTTCTTTTACCCTCTATCCCTTTCTCTATCCTTCTTTCTCTAATCTTTTCGGACTTGCTCACATTTTCTCTCTCACACATGTCGATCTATCTATCGTTCTATCTATTTAGCTCGTGATTGCCAATCTATTTCATTTTCTTAATTCTAATTTATGTCTTCGATCATATTATTCTCTTCCTCTCTTCCTCCCCTTTCTCCAGCCCCTGTTCTTTGTGTTGTGTATGTGGTGGGTGGTTGTGTGTGTCTGGTGCGTGCCGTGTGTGCGTGGTGTGTGTGGTGTGTGTGTGTGTGTGTGTGTGTTGTGTGTGTGTTGAGTTGCGTGTGCGTGTGTGTGGTGTTGTGTGTGGTGTGTGTGTGTGTGGGTGTGTGTGTGTGTGTGTGTGTGCTGGTGTGTATGTGTGCGTGCGTGTGTGTTGTGCGTGGTCTAGTAGTATGTGTATGTAGTAGACATAGCCCAGCATGTTATATTCATGTCTGTATTTGTGTTTGTGTGTGGTTATCTAAATTTGCATGTACGTTAATGTACACACGTACGCTCCTAGCCATCACAGAGGTCAAAGAGCGACGTAGCCACTCGGAATAATTGTGTGCTGGCGCGCGAGAGCTCCACCCCCCCCCTCCTCCCCTTCCCCTCTCTCCCCAGCACACTCCTCCCCTCCCTTTCCTTCCTCCCTTTCTGGCCTCTCT
>NW_020869757.1:122793-127793 GCF_003789085.1 Penaeus vannamei | reverse complement strand
TTCCCATGAAATATGAGCCCGAATTTGAATCGCATTTTTTTTCTTTTCTCTCTTTTTTTCACTCAGTTCCTTTTAGAAAAGGGTTGGCTGCATAAATTTTCCCAAAGAGAAACTGCCAGACAAATGGCCAACGATGCAGGCAATTAGCAAGAAATTGTAAGTAGAATATTAGTCACCGGAGGCCTTAACAATAGCAACTGCAAAATGAATGTATATTTGTGTGTGTGTGCGTGTGTGTGTGCAATAGGCAAGCACTTCACATTACTCTTATACACGAACACATACTCACACGCAGAGAGAAACACGCACACAAATACACACAAACACACACAAACACAAACAAACACAATCACACACACACACAATTACAAACACACATACTCGCACACACACACACACACACACAAACAAACAAACGCACACACACACACAACACACACAAACAAAACAAACGCACACACACACACACACACACACACAACAAACACACACTTATACAAAGCATAAGGTTATCCAACACATAATGATACAAAATGAATCAGCCACCGGATTTAAATGTGCAATTTTCACGGAGACATGCACACGAAAATTATATTTTGATGAAACGAAATGAGACACGGCGAGCGATCAAACATCATCATAAATGTTGACGAGTTTTCAGAGGCAGATGGAGAGGGCTGCGGCGCCCTGCGACGATTGCAATGGAAGGTCTGGGTGGGTTCTAGGTGGGTTGGTGGTCAGCGTGGAGTTGGTGGGTTCAGGGTTGTGTTGGGGATTAAAGGGTGGTTTTGGGTCTGGGCATGTGTGGTGGGTCAGGGTGGATTCGGTGGGTCAGGGTGCGGTTGGGGATAAGGTGGGTTTGGGTCTGGTTGTGTTGGTGGGTCAGGGTGGGTGGTGGGTCTGCCGGTGGGTTGGTGGGTTCTAGGTGGGTGGTGGGGTCGGGTGCGGTTGGTGGGCGTCTGGGTGGGTGGTGGGCTCTAGGTGGGTTGGTGGGTCTGGGTGGTGTTGTGCGGTTCTAGGTGGGTTTGTGGGTCTGGGGTGGGTTGGTGGGTTGGCGGTTAAGGGTGGGTTGTGGGTACTGGGTCCGGTTTTGTGGGCTGGGTTGGCGTTGGTGGGTTCTAGGGGGTTGTGGGGTCAGCGGTGGGTTTGTGGGTCTGGTGGTGTTGTGTGTCTGGGTGGGTTTGGTGGTCTGGGGTGGGTTGGTCGGGTCTAGTGGTTGGTGGGTCTGGGTGGCGTTGGTGGCGTTCTAGGTGGTTTTGTGGGTCTGGGTGGGTTGTGGGTTCTGGGGTGGTTGTGTGTGGGTCTAGGGTTGGTGGGTCAGGGTGGGGTTTGTGGGTCTGGGTGGGTTGGCTGTGTCTGGGTGGGTTGGTGGGTCTGGGTGGGTTGGTGGATTGTTCTAGGTGTGTCGTTTGGTGGGTCTGGGTGGGTTGCGTGGCGTCTGGGTTGGAATTGGTGGGTCTGGGTGGGTGGTGGGTTGGTGGGTTTGGTGGGTTCTGGGGTGGGTTGGTGGGTCTGGGCGTGGAGGGTGGGTTTGGGTAGGGGTGGGTCTGGGTGGGTGGGTTGGTGGGTCTGGGTGGGTGGTGGTCGTGGGTGGGGTTTGGGTGGGTCTGGTGGGGTTGGTGGGTTTGGTGGGTTGGTGGGTCTGGGTGGTTGGTGGGTCTGGGTGGGTTGGTGGGTCTGGGTGGGTTGGTGGTCTGTGGGTTGTGGCTTGGGGTTGGTGGGTTGGTGGGTCTGGGTGGGTTGGTGGGTTGGTTCTAAGTGGGTTGGGTGGGTACTGGGTGGGTTCTAGGTGGGTCTGGGGGGTTGGTGGGTCTAGGTGGGGCTTGTGTGGGTTGGGCGCGATGCGGGGGTTAAGTGGTTGGTGGGTCTGGGTGGGTGGGTTTGGGTGGGTCTGGGTGGGTTGGTGGGTCTGGGGGGTGGTGGGTCTGGGTGGGTGGTGGCGTCTGGCGTGGTTGGTGCCGGTCTGGGTGGGTTGGTGGTCTGGGTGGGTTGGTGGGTCTGGGGTTGTGGTTGGGTTAGTAGTTCTGTTGGGTTGGGTGGATTTTGGCTGGGTTAAGGGGGGTTGAGGGGATGAGATGTCTGGGAGGGTTGGGGGATTTGAGTGGGTAAGTGGGTCTGGGTGGGTTCTGAGAAGAGTTGGGTTTGGGTTGTGGGGGTGGGTTTTGGGGTTGGGGGTGAGATGTCTGGGTGGGTTAATGTGGGTTGGTGGTGAAGGTGGGTGTGAGTTCTAGGTGGGTGTGGGTCTGGGTGGGTTTAAGGGGGGTTGGTGGATGGTGGGAGGGTTGGGGGATGAGGGATGGTGGGTTAGGGTTAAGGGTGGGTTAAGGGTGGGTTTGAAGGGAATGAGATGGTCTGGGGGGTTTGGGTGGGGTTTGGGTGGGTTGGGGTTGGTGGAATGGGTTTCGGGAGGGGTTGAGGGCGGATGAGATGTCCGGGTGGGTTGGGGTTAAGGGTGGGTTACGGTGGGTTGGTGGTGTGGGGAATGAGGGGTCTCAGTGGAGGGTGGGTTGGGGGTGTGAGTGGGTCTGAGGGGTTGGCGGGTCTGGGGATTGGGGGGGGGGAGATAAAGGAAATTAACAGGAGTGAATAGCAAAAAAATATTATTGAATGATGATAAGAAATAAATAAATAATAATAATGATAATGATAATAATAATGGTAATAATGATGATGATAATGATAATAATAATAATGATGATGATGATATTGATGATGATGAGAGTAATAGTAATAATGATAAGTGAATAAAAGACAATAATAGAAAACGTATATGAAAGGAAGGGACAATGACAAGAATAAAGTGAAGAGGAATTAAGAAAGAAGGGAAGAGAGAAATGCAAATGAATCTTCAGCCAGCTCTTCTTCCTCTGTCAATATCTCATACTCTTCCACTTCTTCCTCCTCCTCCTTATTCTCCTTATTCTCTTCCTCCTCATCATCATCATCCTCTTCCTGCTGCTCCTCCTCTTCCTCTTGCTCTTCTTCTTCTTCTCCTTCTCCTTTCTTCCCCTCATCCTCATCCCATCTTCCTGCTCCCTCCTCCTCTTCCTCCTTCTCCTCCTTCCCCTCCTCCTCCTTCGTCTCCATCTCTCCTTTTCCTCCTCCTTTTCTCCTCCATATTCTTCTCCTCCTTCTCCTCCCTCTACTACCATCTCCCTCTCCTCCCCCCCCTAATACCCCTCTTATTCCTCCTTCTCCTCCTCCTCCCCTCTTCATGCCTTTCCTCCTCTCCCCCCCCTCCTCCTCCTCCTCCTTCCTCCTCCTCTTCCCCCCCTTCTCCTCCTCCTCCTCCTTCTCCTCCCTCCTCCTTCCCCTCTTCCTTCCTCTTCCTCCTTCTTCCTAAAGAGGATTACAAGAGACCATATCATCCCCCTGATTTCCCCTTTAAAAGCATTTTTTACTTGAAATATAGCCCTAAAATATATTTCTAAATATATATCCGGTCTTGTAGAAAAATGTTTTTCTAGAATATACTTCGAGCTATGTATTCGGTCTTATAGAAAATATATTTTTTTCTTTCTTTCTATTTTTTTTTTTTTTTTACGAATATTCGGTCTTATAGAAATATATTTTTTTTCTTTCTTTCTTTTTTTTTTTTTTTTTTACGTATATTCGGTCTTGTAGAAAAATATATTTTTCGAGAAACATATTTACAGACAATTTTGGTCCTGTCGAAATTAGGATAGATTTAGAGACAGGAATGAGAAAAATGACAATAAGAATGATAACAGTAATGATAATTATAATGATGAGTGATGATAATAATGATAAGAGTGATGATGATAATGATCATGATATTAACAGTTACAGCAATGGGAATGTTATTGACAAATAATGATAGCAATAATAATGATAATGATGGTAATGATAACGACAAAAGTAATTATTATAACAATGATGATGATAATGATAATGGCGTTAATAATATCAATAATAATCATGATAATAATGATAGTAGTAGTAGTGGTAATGATAATAATGACAGAATAATGATAACAACAACAAGTGATAATAATAATAATAATAATAATAATAACAATAATAATAATAATGATAATAATAATAATGATAGCAATAATCACGATGATGATGATAATGATAATAACAACAGGAACAGTTATAACAATGATAATAATGATAATGAGGACAATAATGATAGTAACAATAATATCAATGATAATGATAGTAATAATGATGATGATAATTATGATAATGAAAATAATAATGATAATAACAACTGTAATAAAAAGGATAATGATGGTAACAATTATAATAACAATAACGATGATAGTTATAATGCTAATGATAATAACCATAGTAACAAGGATGATTATCCTTATCATGACAACAACAACAACAGCAACAACTGCTGCTGCTGCTGCTACTACTGCCACAATTCGCAACAACAAAATACAACGACAGCAACAACAAAAACCACATCTATAACAAAATACAGTGACAAGCAAAGATCACATCAACAAAATACATCAACAAACAACAAAACTTACAACAACAGCAACAAAATACCACAACAACAAAGACTGCAACTACACCAACCACAATAAAATACAATAACAACAGCAACAAAACAACAGCACCAAAAAATACAACAAAATACATCTACAACAGCAAAAATACAACAACAACAAAATACATCTAAACAGCAAAAATACAACAACAACAACAACCAAAAATACATCTACAACAGCAAAAATACAACAACAACAACAACAAAAAATGAGAAACGCAGCGGCTCCTGGAAACGGGGCAGCTGGCTCTGCGCTCGCTGGAAGACGCACCTGCTGCCCCTCTTCATCTCTCCTTCTCTCCTTCTTCTCCCTCTCCTCTCCTTCTTTCCTTTTTCTCTCCTTCTTTCCTTCTTCCTCCAATTCTCTCCTTCTTCTCTCTCTCCTTCTCTCCTTCTTTCCTTTTTCTCTCCTTCTCTCCTTCTTTCCTTTTTCTCTCCTCTTTTCCTTCTCGCTCCAATTCTCTCCTTCTTC
>NW_020869757.1:112793-115293 GCF_003789085.1 Penaeus vannamei | reverse complement strand
TTCCCCCTCCCCCGCCCCCCTTCGTCTCTTCCCTCGAGTCTGACTATCGCCATACACGCGCGTCCCTCGGGGGAAGAGGCTGTCATGGCATGTCATCGTGACTAATGTCTCCCTGGGCTCCCCCGAAGGCTATGCCAAGGGCCTTATAAAGATAATGTGTATTTTTTTCGACCATTTATAATTTGATTGAGAAACGATACGTAAATATGTGTACGTGTGTGTGTAAATGTGTGTGTGTGTGTGGTGTGTGTGTGTGTGTGCGTGTGGTGTGTGTGTGTGTGTGTGTGTGCGTGTGCTGTGTGTGTGGCGTGTGTGTATGTGTGTGTGTGCAGTGTATGTGTGAAACAAGCGAACATAGAGACAAATACAAAGAAGCGAACATACACACACACACACATATTCACAACACACACACACTACACAACACAACACACCATATATATAATATATAGATATATATATATTATAATATATTATATATATATATATATACTATATACTATATATATATGTAACATACAGTACGCAACACACATACAGATACCGACACGCGGGGCACACACACACACATAAACAGACACACACACAGGCACACTCACATACAAATAAACACACACACACACACAACAGCACACACACATAAACACACACCACACCACAATAAATACAACACACCTGACGCACACCATAAACACACCACACACATATAAACAGAGCACCACACACATGCGTAGCATACAAACAGACATCAACGTAGTATAACAGACACACACACACATACAGCATAGAGGACATCACACCCACGAGGAATCAACCCGAACAGACTCGAAGATAAATGCAATAAACGTGCGCCTTTATCCAAACACACAATGATCGGCGTCTTCTTAAATAAGGTCGACTAGTATATGGAGGGGAGGAGAGAAGGGAAGAGGGAGGGTTGGGAGGGGAGGAGAGGGAGAAAGAGGGGAGAGGGGAGAGTGAGAAGGGGAGAGAAGAGAGGAGAAAGGGGGAAGTAGGGTAGAAAATAGGGTAGAGCAAGAGGGTAAGAAATGGGAGAGAGAAGGGGAGATAAAGAGAGGGAGAAGGGGCGTAAAGAAGAGGGAGGAGAGGGAGAGAAGAGGGGAAAGGAGGAGATGAAGAAGGGGGAGGAGAGACAAAGAAGAGGTAAGAAAGGGGAGCTAAAGAAGAGGAGAGGAGAGGAGGGAAAGTGAGAAGAGGAGAAGGGGAAAGAAGATGGAAGAAAGGGATGAAGGAGAGAAGTGAGGAGAAGGAGAGAAAGAAGGGAGGGAGGAGAAGAAGAGAAGAGGAAGAAAAAAGACTGGGAGAAAAAGAGAGATGAGAAAAGAAGAAAAGAAGAAGAAGGAGAAGAGGGGAGAATGAAAGATGAAAAAATAGAGAATAAAAGAAGAAGAGGAGCATAAGAGGAATTCGAAGAGAGGAGAAAATTTAGGAAAGGAAGAGAAAAAGAAGGATGGGAGGAAAGGAAGAAAAGAAGGAGAAGAAGAAGAGGGGAAGAGAGCAATAAAAGGAGAAAATGATGAAGGGGGCGGGGCCTGAAGGGGGAGGAGCCTCGCATGAAGGAAACAAACAAACAAATTGATGAGTCATCGTTATGGTTGGCTGAGAGGGGAGAAGGGAGAAAAAAGGGGAAGAGATGAAGAGAATGAGGTGGATAGAAAGGAGAGAAAGAGAAGAAAGTAGGAAGAAGGGAAAGAAATAAGAATGGAGTGGATAGGAAGAAGAGAAAGAGTAGAAAGTAGGAAGAGGGAAAGAAATAATGAGAATGGAGTGGATAGAAAGGAGAAAAATAGAAGAAAGTAGGAAGAAGGGAAAGAAATAAGGTGAATGGAGTGGATTGGAATGAGAGAAAGAGTAGAAAGTAGGAAGAAGCGAAAGAAATAAGAAGAATGGAGTGGATAGGAAGGAGAGAAAGAGAAAAATAGGAAGAAGGGAAAGAAATAAGGAAAATGGAGTGGATAGGAAGGAGAGAAAGAGAAGAAAAGTGAGAAGAAATGAAAGAAATGAAGAGAAAGGGGTGGACAGAGAGAGAGAAAGAAGAAAAGTGAGAAGAAGGGAAAGAGATAAATAAAATGGGGTAGACAGGAAATGGGAGAGAAAATAGAAACATGAGAAGAAGGGAAACAGATAAGAGAAGTGGATAGGATGTGGGAGAAAAGATAAATAAAATGGGGTGGATAGAAGACAAAGGAAAAAGGTGGAATAGTGATGATATGAAAGGAGAGAAAGATTTTAAAAAATAGAATGGAGTGGATAGGAAACGAGAGAAAGGGAAAAAATGGAAGAAAATCTTTAGACTGAGGTTGATAAAGAATGGGTGAAATGGGAATAGAAATAAATATATTTAAGTGGAAAGGAAATGAGAGAGAGAAAGAAGAATAGACTGGAGAAGAATGACAAAAAAATAAATTAGAATGAGGACTATAGGAAATATGAAAAAAAAGAGAAAGTGAAAGCGATGGGAAAAAATAGAGAATTCTAA
>NW_020869757.1:92500-95684 GCF_003789085.1 Penaeus vannamei | reverse complement strand
TGAATTACGGACATCAAATATGTCTCTTTTTTATTTAGCTGATATTAAACTTTTTTTTTTTTTTTTTTTTTTTTTTTTGAGGGGTCGAATCCTTGGCACCCAAAAAAACGGCACACAAGGTACGAGTGCCCTTCCGTGGCCTTATTTATGGCACTCGGGAGTTCCTAATAAGTATATTCACTTGTCGAGACCTTGTTTGGACCTTGTTTTTGTTATGCCTTTCCTCTTTGTTTCTTTTTTTCATTGTTGTTCTTGTTTTCAGGCGTTGATTGCATTTGTCCTTTGGCGTGCTGGCTCTAATGGAATTCGTGCTGGGTATGAAAATGCGGTTACTATTTAGCCGAACCAGAATGGAAACTTGCGATAAAAATGGTGTTGATATATATATATTGAGACCAAGAAGGAAAACCTCTTATTAAATTTACTTACAAATTTGTTTTGCTTCCTTGCTTATCTTTTAGTTTATTTTGGTTTTAACTCCTTTTTTGCTGCGTGTGTTATTCCCTTTATAGAAGAAGGAAGGATGTGAATAAATACAATGGAAGGACACGGCATGGAAGACCAAAATGGAAACGCCTCATCTAATTTGCTTACAAATTTGTTTTTTCTTCTAAACTTATTTTGTTGTCTATTGTCTTTTGCCTTTTTTCCTTGTTATCTTATTTCCGTTATATAATTTTACGCAGCTTCCTTCTTCTTTGTCTACGATACAATAATTTATAAAAATTAAGCAAGAAAGTTGAATTTCTCATCGTTCACATTTCGTCCCTGTATTTTTATTTTTTTATTTTTTTTTTCGTCCGTTTCGTTCTGTATTTCAAATTTGAGGCATATATTTATATTCTATACTTCATTTTGCTAATTTCATATCTTTATTCATATTTCTAAATCAAATGTAATCATAATCACCAAAAGACTACGACCCGAAGCACGATCCGATGCTCCGAAATGTACACTATTTGCACAGTTGTCTAAATCCTAACCTAAGGATTTCTTAGCGTACAACAAATCGTTAATCGTTTAAACATAATCTAATGCTGTTCTAAGGCGTACAATGGTGCGTTGTCGTAAACCAAAAAAATGTACAAATGTACATATAAGCAAAGTTGACGATTCTAAAGCATGATCCGATGAAGCTCCGAACTACCCACTATTCGCACAGCAGTCTAAAGCATAATCTCATACGGCCCCAAAGTGTACATTATCCGAGCAGATGTCTAAGGCACACTCTGACGATGTTCCAAAGTGTACATTAGTGTCAGATAAGTGACACTTCCATCGGACAATCTGCTGAAAGCCTTGCCAGTCATCGTTGTCCCGACAGGAGATATTTGGTTATGGGTCGCTAAATGGGTCTCCTCGAAGCTGCGGCTCACTAATGGACCGAGAAGAGGCTGTGCTTGGCTCCGGTGAGGGGGCGAGCGCTCTCTCTCTCTCTCTCTCGCTCTCTCTCGCTCTCTCTCTCTCTCTCTCTCTCTCTCTCTCTCTCTCTCTTCTCTCTCCCTCTCTCTCTCTCTCCTCTCTTCTCTCTCTCTCTCTCTCTCTCTCTCTCTCTCTCTCTCTTCTCTCTCTCTCTCCTCTCTCTCCTCTCTCTCTCTCTCCTCTCTCCTCTCTCTCTCTCTCTCTCTCTCTCTCTCTCTCTCTCTCTCTCTCTCTCTCTCTCTCTCTCTCTCTCTCTCTCTCTCTCTCTCTCTCTCTCTCTCTCTCTCTCTCTCTCTCTCTGTCTCTCTCTCTCTCTCTCTCTCTCTCTCTCTCTCTCTCTCTCTCTCTCTCTCTCTCTCTCTCTCTCTCTCTCTCTCTCTCTTCTCTCTCTCTCTCTCTCTCTCTCTCTCTCTCTTCTCTCTCTCTCTCTCTCTCTCTCTCTCTCTCTCTCTCTCTCTCTCTCTCTCTCTATCTTCTCTCTCTCTCTCTCTCTCTCTCTCTCTCTCTTCAATTTATCTGTCTATCTATCTACCATATATATATATATATATATATATATATATATATATATATATATATATATATATATATATATATATATATATGTGTATGTGTGTGTGTGTGTGTTGTGTGTGTGTGTGTGTGTGTGTGTGTGTGTGTGTGTGTGTGTATGTATATATATATATATATATATATATATATATATATATATATATATATATATATATATATATAGAGAGAGAGAGAGAGAGAGAGAGAGAGAGAGAGAGAGAGAGAGAGAGAGAGATGAGCGATAGATAGATAGATATTTGTCTGCCTGTCTGCTTGTGCATGTAAAACAAGAGAGAAAGGAAAACGAGAGAACAAGGCACGCATAAAAGGAAGAATCTCCGTTATAAACTCGATTGCATTTCTAATCATCCTCCTCTGCAACACGCCAATATTGCAATTCCGGGAACGCATCTCAAACATCTTGAGGTGACATTGCGTTGGTATTCTCATCGATTCTGAATCATTTCGCTTCCCTCAGGCCATAAGGTCCAGGAACCAATAGCGCATGGAGAGATTTCCGCTCTTTCGTGCATCAAGCGGTAAACTTATTCCATTTTCATCCCTTCTTGCGGTTCGGATTTAGGTTTTTTTTTTACGTGTTTATGTTTTTGTTTTTTCGCCGTTTTTTTCATATTTCCACTTTTGATGTTTTGGTTTCCTAATGTTTATTCCGTGTTTTCTTTTTATGTTTTGGTGATTTTTTATTCTCCACTTTTATACAACTTCAGTGAAAGATTCTTATCACGTATTTATGTTGTTGTTTTCTTTCTTTCTTTTCTTTTTTCTGTGTTTGCTTTTGTTTCTGTTTTTTTTTTCGATGTTCACGTGTTTTCATTTGATCTTTTTTCAGTTTGTTCAATATTTTTCAATACATATTTCTACACATTTTTCACATTTCTTTCTTTTCTTCTTTTACTTCACCCTTTTCATGGATTTTTTTTAGAGGGAGAGGCGAGCGGAAGCGAACACGACGAAGAGAAATAACGTGCATGCAAAATACCGCCCGATTCATCACACTTCCCAAACCGTTGCCCGCCCGTTCTATCTCCTTCTCCCTTGTAAACCGTGCCTTAAATCGCCATTAATTCCAATCGTCTAATCTTCCCTTAAATATCTCTTCTCCTACCTTAAATCGTAATTAATCTCCTCTCCTCCCTTAAATCGCCCTCTTCTCCTACCCTTTAAATCGCCATTAATCTTTCTCCTACCT
>NW_020869757.1:67500-85000 GCF_003789085.1 Penaeus vannamei | reverse complement strand
CTCTCTCCCCCCCTCTCTCTCTTCCTACGTCTCCCTCCCCTCTGACCTGCTCCTTCCCCCCTCCCCGTCCTGCCCTCCCCCCTTCCCTCCCACTCCCCATCTGACATGCTTCCCCCCCCCCCCCTCCCTCCTCCTCCTCCCTCCCCCCTCCCCCCTCTCCCCCTCCCCCCCTCCCCTCCCCCTCCCTCCTCCCTCCCCCCCCCCTCCCTCCTCCCTCCTCCTCCTCCTCCTTCCCTGTCTTCCCAACTCCAGGTCCCGGGTCGCCATCTCAGGTCTCATCTTCGGATTATCTTCTCCGGCCTGTGTTTCCTCGTCCGCTTTCTCCTTCCTCTCCTGATAGGATGCTTCGGCGTGATGCGTTTGAGGTAACTTTCCCTTCTTCCCTTCCTTCCGTTTTCCCTTTTCCTCGGTTTCTACGTTTGCTTCTTTCCTTCTCCCTCTGTTCTCTGCCATTTTGTCTGTCGTCTTTTTTTTTCTTTTTAATCTCTCGTGGCTCCTACTCTCCGTTTTCTTTCTCCTTCTCTATCCTCTTCTCTTTAATTCCTTATTTTTTTCTTTCCCTCATTTCCCCTCTCCCTTCTTCTTCGCTCTTCCTTTCCCTTTCTTCCTGCGCCTTTCTCCCTTTCTTCCTCCTGTACCTTACTCTTCATTCCTACTACCCTCCCCTCCTCCCTTCTCCTACTTTGTGTCCTTCCTCTTCCTCCCCCTTTTCCCTTTGTTCCACCTACCTTCCCTCCCACTTTCCACTTGCCTCCCTCGCCCTTCCCTCCCCTTTTCCCCCTTTTTCCCTCCCCGCTCCCTCGCCCTTCCCTTCCTCCCTCCCTCTCCTATCCCCTCTCCTTTCCCCCTTTTCTCTCCCCTTTCCCCCTCCCGCTCCCTCGCCCTTCCCTCCTTCCCTCCCCATTCTACCTCCCTCCAACCCCCTCCCCCCCCCAGCACGTGGTGTTCCCCCCCCTCCCCCAGGGGCTCCTCCTCGCCGCGCCCACCGGGAATGTCTCGCAGCGGGTCTTCCATCATCCTAAGACGGACGGAACATCTTGATTAAATCACTTCCACTCCCCCACTTCCATTCGACTCCTCTCGCCCTCTCGCTCTCCCTCCTTTCTTCCCGGCGGGGAGGGGGTCTTGTCCTCCCTCAGGGGGCCTTCCGAGACACTCCCAGGGAAGAGGAAGGGAGGTGGAAGGCATGGAGTTTTGCCATGAAGTTTTATCATGAAGTTTGATGAAGTTACGAGCGCCCCTTTCCCGCCCGTCATCTCCCGAGGCGTGGTATAATGTGGCAGAAAGCGAGGGCGTATGACCATAACAGGGCAACCGCGGCGTGACGACCTATCTGAAGGAGGCAGAGGGCGTGAAACAAAGGGCGTGCGTGTTGCGTCGCCTTCTCCGTCAACCCTCAACCCGAGGGTCTTCGCTGTCGTCTTGTCTCGTGTCCCGGATGTGAGCGGCTGGATGGTCGTAGGGGCGACGGGCATATATTTATTTTTTTTATTTTAGTTTTTAGTTTTACTTTTTTGTGATTTTCTTTTTTTCTAGTTTTCTAGTTTTCAGTTTTTCTTTTCTGTTTTCTAGTTTTTTATTTTTTCTGCTTTCCTTCTGCTTGTCTTCTATTTTTCTGGTTTACTATTTTTCTAGTTTTCTAGTTTTTTTGTAGTTTTTCTTTCTGTTTTGTTATTTTCTCTCTTTTTAGTCATATTTTTCTCTCTGCTTAGAACTTTTTTTTTCGGTAGTGGCTTTTATTGCTTTTGTATTTTTCCGTCTCTTATAAGTTTTCTCCTTTTACCATTGTTTTTCACTCTCGTTATCACAATTTTTCTCTCACATAATCTTTTTCCTTTTTTTCTCTCTCTTTTTTGTTTTTTATGTCAACTACTCAACCACTTTGCAAGACCGTCATTTAAAGGTGATTGTTACCTGCTGCGACACGACTGTAATGGGGGATTTCCTAGTCCTCGATCAATCATAAGCACACGAACCAATTTTTGGGTAATTGTTGGTCTATAGGATAATTTAGGGGATGTAAGGTCAAAAAAGTGATTGAAAAGCAAGGATACGCGAAGATTATCCACTTGTGAGGTAATTTTAGGATTTTTTTTTCCTCTTCTTCTTCTTCTCTTTCTCTCCTTCTCTCCTTCTTCTTCATTTTCTTTTCCTTCTCCTTTGCTTCCTTCTTTTGCTTCTCCGTCTCTTCCTCATTCTCGTTCGCTGTCCTCTTCACCTTGCATATCCTTTTCCCTCTCATAACCCTCTCCCTCACTCCCTCTTTCTCCCCTTCCCCTCCCCCTCCCCTCTTCCCCTCTCTTCCTGTCTTAGTATTACCCCCATGGCCTTTAGCACTCCCTCCCCCTCCCTTCTCCATCTCCTCCACTCCCCCACCCTCTCCCTCCTTCCTCCCCTTCCCAACCTTCTCACCCCTTCTTTCTTCCCCTCCCCATCTTCCCCTCTCTTCCTGTCTTAGTATTCCCCCCATGGTCTCTCCATCTCCCCTTCCCTTCCCTTCTCCATCTCCCTCCCTCTGCCCCTCCCCCCCTCTCTCTCCTTCCTCCCCTTCCCCCACCCTCTCTCTCCTTCTCTCCTTCCACAACCCTTTCACCCCCTCCCTCTTTCCCCCTTTCCCCACCATCTTCCCCTCCTTCCTGTCTTAGTATTACCCCATAGCATTTCGCACCCCTCCCCCTCCCTTCTCCATCTCCTCCCCTCCCCCTCCCCCACCCTCTCTCTCCTTCCTCTCCTTCCCCAACCTTCTCACCCTCTCTCCTTTTCTCCCTCCTCCCCTTCCCCTATCCTCCCCCCCTCCCCTCCTCCCCTCTCTTCCTGTCTTAGTATCACCCCCACGGCCTTTAGCCCCCTCCCCCCTCCTCCCCCTCCCCTCCCCCACCCAACCCGCAAGGACCCCGTCAGCAGGTTGCACTATCAGTAACACCTCGAAGTCAGCGTCAGCACCGCCAAGGTAGCGTGAGGTTGCAGCACATAATCGTATTAGAGTCCTCGCCTTAAAGACAGTCAGCGGGGGAGACAGTCAGCGGGTGGCGGGGGGGGGGGGGGGGGGTGGGGCGAGGCGTGACGTCATCAGCGCCGCTCTCGTGCCCCGGGAATGTTTGTTATGCATTTAGAGAAACCTTTCCGATCCGTTTTCTTACGACGGGACGAGTTCCTGTGGGGTTGATATGTTGGGCTATTTTTCTTTTCTATTTTTTTTTTCTTTTTTTTCTTTCTTTTTCTTTTCTTATTCTTTTTTCTCTTTCCTTTTTCTTTTTCGTTTTTTTCCGGTATGTTACGACGGGACGAGCTTCTGTTGGTTGATATATTTGTTTCCTTTTATATTCTTATCCTTTCTCTTTTTCTATCTCTCTCTCTTTTTCTTTCTTTTCTTTTTTCTGTCTTTTTCCTTTTTTCTTTATTCGTTTTCTCTCTTTTCTTTTCTTTTTCTCTTTTTCTAGTTTCTTCGTAACAAGGTGACAATTTTTTCCCTTTTTTTCTTCCCTAATCAAATCATATCAATAAAATAATTCAAAGGATTAAGATCGCTGTTCTAATTACACTTTCTCAAAACACTGAATTATTATCATCATTTCACAATTACGAATAGTATGTAAGAATAATCTAACAAACAAAAAGCTTCGTGACCGAATTTCTTGGACTGCAACGTAATAGCGATTTCTTGAACAGTGAAACGTCTTATTGTCAAGGTGATTCAATTTATTACGTTTTTTTTCTTTTTTCTTTGCCTTTATTCTTTTTTCTTTTGAAGGTTATCGGAATGTTTGGTTTTAAGCTTGGAATTGTGGATAAAAGTGCGAGAGTAAATTGGCAAAATGCTGTCATTGAGAGGGAGTCACTTTGTTATATTTTTATAGAATAGGGTGAGTGAATGAGTGAGTGACTGACTAACTGATTGATAATGATATTGATTGATGACTGACTGACTGACTGACTGACTGACGGACTGACTGACTGACGGACTGACTGACTGAGTGGGTGAGTTGAGTGCCTTAAGTGAATGAGTGAATGAGAGAGTTTGTTAGTCAATTATGGCCTTTTATGGGATATATACACACATCAAATTTGTCCATATAACACAAGAACAAAATATCAAATATATATTCTCCTATCCTATTAAATAAGCCCAAAAAATAAGAAATACAAACTTCAAAAAAAACAACTTCTCCAATCCCAGTAAATGAAAAAAATACAACCCGCCCCCCCCAAAAAAAGATCCAAATCTCAAAAAAAAAAAATCCAAATCTCCAAAGAGTAAAAAAAAAAAATAAAGAAAGAAAGAAAGAAAGAAATATATATATAAAAAAAACAAGATCCGAATCTCAAGAGTAAAAAAAAATCCTTTCCCTGTCTATCTCCCGCTGGATCTCCCTCAGCGACGCAGCCTCACAAAGCCAACCTCACACGTTTAGGCGAAAGTATGAGGCAGTTCCTTTTTTTCCTCTCTTCCTCTCGTCGGTTCTAAGTCTTTCTTTCTTCCTCTCTTTGCCTTCCTTCTTTTTCTATTTTCGTTTTATATTTTCCTTATTTTTTTCTGGATTATCTAGTCCTCCTTTCCCTCTTCGTCCTCTTCTTCTTCCTCCTCCTTCTTCTTCTTCCTTCTTCTTCTTCCTCCTCCTTTTCTAATCCTTCTCCACCTCTTCGTCTTGGTCTTCATCTTCTCTTCTATCTTCAACCTCCACCTCCATCTAACTTCCTCATCATCATCCTTCTCTACTTCGCCTTTATCTTCCTCCCTTCTGCACCCACCCTAACCCCTCCTCTATTTCCCCTCCCCTCTATCCCATCCCCTTCCCCCTTCCCCTGCCTTCCTCCTACCCCTCTACACCCCACCACCCCATCCCTCTCCCTCCTTCCTCTCCCATCGAAACCCTCCCTCACCACTCCTCCCACTCCCCTACACTCCACCCACCCTACCACCCCATCCCCAAGCCCCTCCACGACCACTGTCTCCTCGCCCCCTCCACCCACTCCACCCCACCCAACACCCTCCACCCTTCCTCCACCCACTTCACCCCACCCAACCCCTCCTCCACACCCACCCCACCTCCACCCCCTCCCACCCCCCTCCACCCCCTCCACACCCCTCCCACCCCACCCAACCCACTCCACACCCCCTCCTCCACCCCACCCAACCCCTCCACCCCCACCCCCCCTCCACACCCCACGCCCCCCCTTCCGAAGACCACTGCACCGACGCCCCAAACCTCAAACCCCGACTGAGTGATCCCGTTAACTGCAATGGCCGTGGGATCTCCGGAGTAGAGTACACAGCGGTTTTAAGCTCCGTTGACTTCGTTTTCTTAATGTCTTCGGGTCCTTTGTTTAGTCGGAGTGGAAGTGTGTAAGTGTGTAAGTAGTTTGTGTGTGTGTGTCGTTTTGGAAGTCCGTGGGCGAGGCGGGTAGAGGCAGTGGTTTTCATCGGGGAAGTGAGTTTTAAATTTGTGAGTTGTTTGCATGTTTTTTTCTGTGTTGTTTTGTAAGTATTTGTGTGTGTTTGTGTGTTTTTTTTTTGTCTTTTGTGTGTAAGTCATTTGTGGTTTTGTTTGTCATTTGTAAGTCAGTGTCTAGGCTATGTGTGTTTGTTGTATGTCATTTGTAAGTCATTGTGTTTTTTGTTTGTCATTAGTATTTATTATACCATCTGTAAGTCAGCGTCCAAGTCGTGTATTTTGTGTAACTTCTTCAAAGCAAGCGTAACTTTTGTGACTCTTTTATAAGTGTGTAAGTCATTGGTATTTCTGTATGTCCTTTGTAAGTCAATGTCCAGGCCATTTGTACGTTTTGTAAGTCATACATAAGTAAGAGTAGAGCATCTGTAGAGCAGTGATTAAATGCTCTAATATTGGCATGATTTTTGTTCTACTTATAAATCATTTCTAAATAATGTGTACGTCATTCCGCTGGATGTATGTAGCGAACGAAATGTGAATATTCATTTCACTTTCTTTTACGTTTTAAGAAAAAATGATTCTCTCTGAAATATCTGCGTTATGGCATAAAATATGCTGACTTTTACTTAACCGACATTTGTCACGTGACTTTGCGGATGTCAACTTATATTTTTTTCTATTTTTTCATGTCAAAAAATATTAATAGATTTTTCGTCGGATTTCTGATATATACTTTTTCGAATTTATGATATGATTCAAGTTGATGCAGTGATATGATGTGACAGACGTAATTATATGTCATGTCATCACGTCTGCTGAATTTTCGTAACTTTTTTTCATTTATTTGCAGTCAAGGAGTCAGTCGAAAATAATCTGATAATGAGTTATTCCTTTCATTTAAACGCACACACACATACACACACACACATACACACACACCCCCCTAACACACACACACACCACAACACACACACACGCAACCCCCCCCCCCAAATCACACACACCACACACACACACACACACCCCGCCCCAAATCACACACATACACACGCACCCCACTCACACACACACACACGCCCCCCCCCCCCCACCCCACACACAGCCTGGTCTCCTTCGCCCAACCGCTCCTCGGCGCGGCGGCGACCTTCCCCGCAGCCACGTTGCCTTCACCTCTCAACTACGGAGCCATTTTCTTTTTTTCTTTCTTTTTCATTCTTCTTCTCCTCCTTCTTCCCTTTCTATTCGTTTTCCTTTTTCTGTGTCCTCTTTTCTTCTGGTATTATTATTATTTATTATTTGTTATTATTATTATTATTATTATTATTATTATTTATTATTATATTATTATTATTATATTATTATTATTATTATTATTACTATTAATTATATTTATTTAATATTCATTACATTATCATTATCATTTTCTCCTCATTCTTATTCGTATTCTTATTTTCCTCCTTTTCGTCTTCTTCTTCTTCATATTCTTTTTTTCTTCTTCTTCTTTTTCCTTTTCTCCATCTTTATCACTCATCCTTCATTCTGCTATTTTTTTGTAATTTTTCCAACCTCACCCCAAAGTAAGGAATGTCGGCCAGAACACGTAAAAGATCCTGGTCAGTTCTCCCGATCAAACAAATTAATACCAACATCTCTATCTACATAAAAAGGTACGTGTTTTTTTTCTCTCTCCCGATAATATTAGGCTTAATTTACCCCTTTTCTCTCTCCCTCTTTCGCTTTTGTTTTTGTTTTTTGTATCCTGTTCACCTTGATTCTCTAACTGGTTTAATAATGTTATGATATGATACGTGATCGTTGTGCCAATAACCGCTAGGGGATTTGCCGGCTATAGTAGTTAGTAAATCAGTAACGCCATCTATTATTAGTAAGTAAAACAGTAATGCCATCTATTGTTAGTAAGTATACCAGGAACGCCATCTATTGTTAGTAAGTAAAGCAGTAATGCCATTTATTATCAGCTAGTAAATCGTTAACGCCATCTATGACCAGGTAAATGAAGGAATTGCTTAATTGTTCTGTAGGTGTTTCGTAATAAGATGATAGTGAGGGATTGGAAATGTGCTAAATGATGAATTTTAGGGAGAAAGAAAAATTTTTGTAAATGTATGTTAAAAAATTATCTGTTTGTAAATACGACTCATTTTTCGCTTTTTTTCTTTCTCTCTTTTTTCTTTGTTTTTATTCACTAGTTTATGATACCATTGCGTGTCACCACAAATAGATAAATAAACTGAGAATTTCGAGCATTCCCACTAATCATCATAAAATTAAGATACACAATGGAATTATAGCTATAATATTTTCTCGACAATTCGCCAAGTCTGAAGTTCAGATATTTCATCCAGGAAATTCGTCGGAAAATAACCTTTCGTGTTCAGAAGGTCTAATATCTACTTATAAATCAAATAACCCATTACATTTCATCATCAAAGTCAAAATAAATGAACGATCATCAGTCACGGCTGTAATAGCTCTTGTCATGCATAATTAAGTGCTTCGGATATCAGTCAAAATTGCTTTCGTCGTTTCCGAATTCCCGGGAAGTTCTTTTGCCCGTAAGAAATATCAAGAACAGTCGCTTTTGTCGCGCCTGTCAGCTGTCTGTCGATCAGATGTCGACTTGCTTGCTTCCTGGCTCCCCTCTCTCTCCCCCCCTCCCTCTCTCTCTCTCTCTCTCTCTCTCTCTCTCTCTCTCTCTCTCTCTCTCTCTCTCTCTCCTCTCTCTTCTCTCTCTCTCTCTCTCTCTCTCTCTCTCTCTCTCTCTCTCTCCTCTCTCTTCTCTCTCTCTCTCTCTCTTTCTCTTTCTCTCTCTCTCTGATTCTCTCTCTCTCTCCTCCCCCTTCTCACTCTCGCTCTATTATGTCCTTTTTATCTCTACTCCCCTTTCTCCATTACCTCTCTCATCTTTCTCCTTTCTCCTCTCTCTCTCTCTCTCTCTCTCTCTCCTCTCTCTCTCTCTCTCATCTCTCTCGTCTCTCTCTCTCTCTCTCTCTCTCTCTCTCTCTCTCTCTCTCTCTCTCTCTCTCTCTCTCTCTCTCTCTCTCTCTCTCTCTTTCTAACCCTTGCTCTATTACTCAATTCCCCTTTTCCATTTATTTTTCTCCTCTCTCTCCTCTTCCCTCTCTCCTCTACATCCTTTCCCCCCCTCATTGCTCTTCCTTCTCCCCTTAAACCAACTTATCATAAGTTACTCCTTCACCCTTTCCCCCTTAGCTACGCCCCTAACCCCCCCTTCACTTAAACCACGCCCTTCACCCCTTTCCCCTTAGCCACGCCCATAACCCCTTCCATTAAACCACGCCCTTCACCCCTTGTCTCAAACCACACCCCTTACCCCCTCTCCCTTGCCCCTTACCCCTTCCCTTAAACCACACCCTTCAACCCTTCCATTAAACCATGCAATTAACCTCTTCCCCCCTAGCAATGCCTAATGCCCTTACCTCCTCCTCACTCCCCCTCCCTTTACCCCTCACCCCTCCCCCTCGCCCGTTTCTACCCCTTCCCCCTCGTCCCATCCTTACCCCTCGCCCCTTTCAGCCCCCTTTCCCCCTACCCCTCCCCTCCCCCCCTCCCCCTCGCCCCTTCCCTTACCCCCCTTACCCCACCCCCTTCCCTCAACCCCTCGTCCCATCCCTCCTCGCCCCATCCTTACCCCTCGCCCCTTTCAGCCTCCTTTACCCCCCTACCCCCTCCCCCTCGCCCCTTACCCCACCCTTCCCTTCCCCCTCCCTCCCCTTACCCCCACCCCTTCCCTTACACCCCTTCCCTTCCCCCTTCCCCTCGCCCCTTCCCCCTTAGTCCCAAGACGCCACGCCCCAACGAAGGCTCCCGAGGCCCATATCCTGCTGGCATCGCACACACATCCTCCTCCATAAGCCTTCTCCTCCTCCCCGCCGGCCCGTGACCTTTGACCTCCCGAAGGACGAACGCCACGAGGATGAACAGGAGGTAATTCCTTTGTAATAGAGGCCAATTTCCTTTGCTGCCACGGAACACACGCACGCCCATGTATAAAAACGCTCATGTGTATTACTCAAATGCTGTATGTGTTGTATGTAAATTACCATATGTCAGTACCACTGAAAATATGATACACGCTTATGTGTATTCGTTGAATGATGCATGTGTTGCTACATGTACGTAAATATGTAAATTACTATATGTCATCTCCACTTAAAATATGATAATAATAATAAGAAGAATTAATGTGTTGTACTTTGTTCTACCGTATTCAAACACACAACATCAAAAATATAATTACCCGTGTAGTTATTAAAACGCACACACAAAATACACATACATAAAAAAATGCAAGAACATTAGGATACATATAGGATCTTCCTGATAAAACTTTTCAGTATATTGTTTCTTTCTGCCATAAGTATATTTCGAGATACAGACAAACACAATTATACTTAACAGAAAAATGCAAATAAACAAATACACTCAATCATTTGCGTTTGTACAAAACACAAATTAACATATAAACATATTTACGCTTCCATACGCATAAGTACAAAATACAATTATTCTCATCTATACAAATGCTGACACGCAATTACACAATTGTTTGTACTTGTACGAACAAAATACAAAAAAAAAACACACAGAAACAAACAAAGATATAAATACATTTACACACACAAAACACGAAACAGACAAACATATACATTTGCACTTTAACAACATGAAACAAACTAAGTTACCTTTTGACCTACAACGAAGCAAGCACAGATTTATATGTAATACAGCTTCACACACAATGTCCGCCAACACACAAATACATCCGCACTTACAACACGAAACAAACGCACTAATATATTCGCACTTACAACCAAACAAACAAATACTTTCCACTTACAACAGAAACAACACACAAATACCTTTCCACTTACAACATGAAACAAACACACAAGTACCTTTCCACTTACAGCACAAACAAACAAACACACAAATTCAACTTACAACACAACACAAAACAAACACAAATACCTTTCCACTTACAACACGAAACAAACAAATACCTTTCCACTTACAAAACAAACACCCAATACCTTTGCACTTACAACACAGCACGATACAGACACCCACACACCCTCGCAACACAAACAAACAAACAAACGAACGAACGCACCCCCCCCCCCCCCAGGCCGCACCCCGGGCTTCAACCGGAGTCAGGACCGGGAGATGACTCGTCACAGAGCGCGCGACACCCAGACATGCAAATGAGGGCACACGGGAGAACGCGAGACGAAAGGGAGAAAGCAAACGCAAAATAAATATTCATCAGAAAATCAAAATATCTTTTTTCTTTTGGGTGAGGGGGAGGGGAGGGGAGGGGAGGGGAGGGGGGGGAGGGGAGAGGGGGGATTCAGGGAGCTCTATATATATGTGGAGGGGGAAGGGGGAAAAGGGGGGAGGGGGAGAGGGGGGGAGGTGGACATCGAGGTGATTCTATATTCCTGATGTCTCTCTATGCTCTTCTTCAGGTTTGGCGTCACTTCCTTTAGTGCAGAATAAATATTCATCATTCTTTTTTCTTACTTTCTTTCTTTCTCTTCTTTTTTTGAGGGTGGGGGGGAAGGGTGTGTGTGGGAGGGACATCCAGATGACCCTATATTCCCGATGTCTCTCCGAATGCCTCCAGCTCTGACGTCACTTCCTTTGACACGCTCTCTCGCATCTTAAAGTGGTTTGGGAAGATTCTAGGGGAAAGGGGTGGGGGAGAGGGGGAGATAAACCTAGTATCTTTTTCGGACAAATAACTCAAAGAAAAACAAACTGAATATCGATGTTTCTTTATGAAGAACAGGAGAGAGAGAGAAGATTAAAAAATCGTCATTTACTTGTCTATCATTTTTTTAGAAATAAAGTTATTATTCACATTTTTTCTTAAAATACATTTTCAGACACAGAACATAGAGAGTCATAGAAATTACCTTTGTTTTGTTTGTTTGTTCTTTCCTAATTTTTTTTACATCATCTATTATTCAATATCAATTTCCGTTCACAAGACTAAGATCGCTGTATTTCTCATTACTTTGTTTATTTGGTTTTCCATATTTTCCTCACAATCCAATCTAATTCTTTCACTTAAAAGTTCCCTTAACTCTTTCCCAATAAAAAAATTCCCTAGTTTTTCCCTCAACATTTCCACTTAGTTTTCCCCTTCAAATATTTCCCCCATGTCTTTTCTCACATTTTCCCCCAGCGTTTCTTCAACATTCCCCCCCCCCTATCATTTCTCTCAACATTTCTCCCTTAATTTCTCCCTCAACATTTCCCTCCCCCAACCCCACCTTCCCCCCCCTCAACATTTCTCCCCTAGTTTTTCCCCCCTCAATATTCCCCCAACCCCAGCTTCCCCCCTCAACATTTCTCCCTTAATTTCTCCCTCACATCCCCCCAACCCCAGCTTCCCCCCTCAACATTTCTCCCCTAGTTCCCCCCTCAACATCCCCCCAACCCCAGTTTCCCCCCTCAACACATTTCTCCCCTAGTTCCCCCCTCAACATCCCCCAACCCAGTTTCCCCCCTCAACATTTCTCCCTAGTCCCCCCTCAACATCCCCCAACCCCAGTTCCCCCCTCAACATTTCTCCCCTAGTTCCCCCCTCAACATCCCCCAAACCCAGTTTTCCCCCCTCAACATTTCTCCCCTAGTTCCCCCCTCAAACATCCCCCCCAAACCCCAGTTTTCCGCCCCTCAACATTTCTCCCCTAGTTCCCCCTCACATCCCCCAACCAGTTTCCCCCCCTCACAATTTCTCCCCTAGTTTCCGCCCCTCACAACATCCCCCAACCCCAGTTTCCCCCCTCAAACATTTCTCCCCCTAGTTCCCCCCTCAACATCCCCCCAACCCCAGCTTCCCCCCTCAACATTTCTCCCCTAGTTCCCCCCCTCAACATCCCCAACCCCAGGTTTCCCCCTCAACATTTCTCCCCTAGTTCCCCCCTCAACATCCCCCAACCCCAAGTTTCCCCCCTCAAACATTTTCCCCTAGTTCCCCCCATCAACATCCCCCCAAACCCCAGTTTCCCCGCCCCAATTTCTCCCCTAGTTCCCCCCCTCACATCCCCCAACCCCAGTTTTCCGCCCTCACATTTCTTCCCGCCCTTCCCCCCCCCGACCTCCCCTAGTCCCCCCCCCCCAAATTTCCCCCAATTCCCCCTAAATCACAAAGCCGTCGGTCTGAGAGGCGACCGCAGGCCTCTCGTCTCCTCCCGCCATAATAACGCGGGTGATCATCAAACCTATGACTGTCATTACCATAAATGATATGGAGGAAGAGGCCTGAGATGACAATGATTTAAGCGAAACTCCAAGATGGCGAGGAGGTGAGTAGGGGGGCAGGGAGGAGGGGGAGAATGGGGAGTGGGGGAGGAGGGGGAGAATGGGAGAGAGGGGGGAGGAGTGGGTGGATGGGGGGGGTGCGAGAGAGTGGGGTGGGGGAGGAGTGGAGGGGATGTGGGGGCGGGGGAGTAGAGGTAATGGGGCGAGAGAGATTGGGAGGGGAGGATGAGTAGGGGGGGGATGAGTAGAGGGAGTGGAGGAAGGACGAGTAGGGGGGGGGGTGCGGAGAAGGGTGATGGTGAAGTGTGGGAGGGGCGGGAATGAGTGGGGGAGTGAAGTTGTGGAGAGGGAAGTGAGTGGGGAGGGAGATGAGTGAGAGAGGAATGAGATGGGAAGAGAGAGGGAGTGAGTGGGGAAGGGAAAGGGAATGAGAGAGGAGTGAGCGGGAGAGGAAGGGAGTGAGTGGGAGAGGGAGTAGTGGTGAGAAGGAATGAGAATACTTTGGAATAGAGAGAAGGAGTGAAGGAGATAGCAGGGGAAGGAGGAAGTAGGGAGATCCAATGAAAGAGGAGTGAGCGGGGAAGGGAGTAGCGATGAGAGGGAATGAAAGGAGACAGAGGGGGAAGGAGTGAATACGAATACTGGAAAGAAGAGAGAGAGAGAGAGAGGAGAGAGAGAGAGAGAGAGAGAGAGAGAGAGAGAGAGAGAGAGAGAGAGAGAGAGAGAGAGAGAGAGAGAGAGAGAAGAGAGAGAGAGAGAGAGAAGAGAGAGAGAGAGAGAGAGAGAGAGAAGAGAGAGAGAGAGAGAGAGAGAGAGAGAGAGAGAGAGAGAGAGAGAGAGAGAGAGAGAGAGAGAGAGAGAGAGAGAGAGAGAGAGAGAGAGAGAGAGAGAGAGAGAGAGAGAGAGAGAGAGAGAGAGAGAGAGAGAGAGAGAGAGAGAGAGAGAGAAGAGAAGAGAGAGAGAGAGAGAGAGAGAGGATGGGAGAGGAAGTGCGAGAATCATAAACAGCGCATTAAGGTCCTCGTAATCTTTTTCGGAATGCCATTAAGCTTCTATAATTCTCTCTCGTCTTTGCTCTCGCCCTCTTTCCCCCTTTCGCTCTTCCTCTTTCGCAGACACGTCATTAGCATTCATATAATTTATACTTTTCTCTGATCTCGACTTCATCTTTTTGTCCTTTGCTTGTGCTTTCCCTTCTTCTTCTTTGTTTTTATTTCTTTTTCTCTCTTTCGCTTTCTTCTCTTCTTCTTCTTCTTCTTTCTTCTTCTTCTTCTTCTTCTTTTCTTCTTCTCTTCTTCTTCTTCTTTTCTTCTTCTTCTTCTTCTTCTTCTTCTTCTTCTTTCTTCTTCTTCTTCTTCTTCTTCTTCTTCTTCTTCTTCTTCTTCTTTTCTTCTTTTCTTCTTTCTCTTCGTCTTCTTGTTTTTCTTCATCTTCTTCTTTGTTTTCTCTTCTTTTTTTTTCTTCTTCTTCTTCTTTTTCTCTTATTTATTTTTTTTTTCTTCTTCTTTCCCTCTTCTTCTTTTTCTTTTCTTCTTTGCTTTCTTCTTTCTTCTCCCCCCTCCTCCTTTTAATCCGCCTCTTCCCCCTTCTCTTCTCCCCTTCCTCCCCTGGTCCTTTCTATGCCTTCTTTCTCCCTAACCCTTTCCCCCCCCCCTCACCTTTCACCTTATTTCTTTTCCCCTCTCCCCCCCCCCCCTCTATCTACCCTTCCTCTCCCCCCTCTCCCCACTCTTATCCTCCCCCCCTCCTAACCCTTCTTCCTCGCCTTCCTCCTATACTTCTTAAGCCGTCCCTTCCCCTCTACTTCCTACCGTCTTTATCCTCCATTCTTCCCCTCTCCCCACCCCTACCTTCCTTCCACCTCTCCTCCCCTCTCCCCACCATCCCCCTCTCCATCCCCACCTTCCCCTCTCCCCTGTCCTTCTACCTCTCCTCCCCCTCTATCCCACCCTCCCCTCTCTTCCCCTGTCCTCATCCTTACCTCCCTTCCACCTCTCCACCCCTCCCTCTCCCTCTCCTCCCTTCCTCCTCCCCTCACCCTCTCCTCTCCTCTCCCCTCTTCTCCCTCTCCCCCCTCTCCTCTCCTTTCTCCCTCTCCTCCCCTGTCCTCATCCTTACCTCCCTTTCACCTCTCCTCCCCTCTCCCCTCTTCGCTCTCCACCCCACCTCTCCTCTCCTCAGTCTCCCCTCTCTCCTCTCCTCCCTCTCCCCCCTCTCCTCTCCTTTTCTCCCTCTCCTCTCCTCTCCCCTCTCCCCCCCCCCCTCTTCTCCCCTCCCCCCACCCCTACCTCCCTTCCACCCTTCCAAACACACTCAGCCTTCTTTCCTTAATCCTTCGCAGTGTGGCTTCTCCAGACACCCTCTTCCTCCTTCCCTCTCCCCCCCTTTTTCCCTTTGCCCCATAAAGCCCCCCCCAACCCCCACCCTCCCCTCCTGGCGCAACCCCTGCCTCGTAAAACCCCTTCAGGTTATCCACTTCTTTTACCTTGTCCCGTTGGTTTGTTTGTTTGGTTGGTTGGTTGGTTGGTTGTTGGTTGGTTGATTTATTGATTGATTGATTGATTGATGGATGGATGGATGGATGGATGGATGATGGATGGATGGATGGATGGATGGATGGATGGATGGATGGATGGATGGATGGATGGATGGATGGATGGATGGATGGATTGGTTGGTTTTTTGGTTGCTTGCTTTCTTCGTTTTTCGTCTGGTGTGTTTGTGAATATTTTTTGGGATTTTTTTCTTATTGATCACTACATTGTTTGATGTATATTTTCTCTCTTGTTTATCTTTTACGCTCTCTACATTACTTTTAATATCTTCCTCATCTTTTCTCCCTGTTATATCACTCTATTTACGTTTATTTATATTTTTTCTAGTTTTCCCTAACGACATATTTCTATTTCTTATTCTCCTCTCTTTTCCCTGATTTCATCCACTACGTCTCTGTCAATCCCCCCTTTTTGCCTCTCTAATACTTTTTATTTGCTTTATTTTCTATTCTTTCCTTTAATTCACTACATTATCAGTTTCTCTTCTTTCCCACGGCAATTTTATTAACTTCTTTTCCTAGTTTTTTCTCCTTCTACACCTCAGTTTCTTTTCTTTTCTTTTTTTCCCCATTACGTCAATTTCTCCCTTTTTCGCACTTTATCTCAATCATTTTTTTCTCTCTCTTTTCACCCGCTACATCTCCAATTTCCCTCCTTTTTCCACCTTTATGCCACTATCAATTTTCCTTTTTTTCCCTACTGCACCTGAACCTTTCCTCCCCACTTCTTCCCCCATTTCCCCCCGCACGCACCCTTGAAGAAGACGCAACGCAACCTTCTAAGACGATTGACGAAAGGGTCTTCTTTTCT
Organism: Penaeus vannamei; assembly: GCF_003789085.1. NCBI lineage: Eukaryota > Metazoa > Arthropoda > Malacostraca > Decapoda > Penaeidae > Penaeus > Penaeus vannamei. Next base: position 68,929 of record NW_020869757.1, on the reverse strand, counting down.
CGGCCTCATTATGCACGAATGACACATCTTGAACGAGGCTTTGCGGGTGACATCTAGCGGCGGTATTTGCGGCCGTCGACTCGCTCCGCGTAACAGGTCTGTAAGCGACCGCATCGGAGAGGAGGCGCCAGAGATGCTGGTCTTTGTTATTTTGACTTTTAGATAATATTTTTGCCTCTTTATTATTCATTTGTTATTCATTGTGTGGTTGATTTGTTATCATTTCTTTATTATTGATTATTTTGTTATTTTTCGTCTTTTTTTATTATATTCATCATTCATTGTAATAATCTATTTATTTCTAATAGGAGACATGCTTATTGTATTTTGTCATAAGATTGTTTTTTCAGAGGAGGAAGAATATATCAAGGAGTGAAAGGGAAAGAAAAAAGATAAGAGATAAGATAAAGGGAAAGGATGAGAAATAAAAATCTAAAAGTTTAGGGAAGATAGAAAGTAAAAGGTGAGGAAGGGGTGAGTGGGTGATGACGTAATAGATGGACCTTTTTTATATATATAATGGTTCGGGCCGAAGCTATGGTATTCATTTATCACAGCAGACGAAACTGTGAATTCTATGTATTAATCTTCAACGATGACAGCTGAATGACTATTGTGTAAGGTTGTGAATGGTAGATTGGAAAAAATGATAGATAATGTATGTGTCAAAAGGTGAAATAGAAAACGTCCAACACCGTAAGGAATTACATAATAAACATAACTAAAAAGAATTACAAAAAAATATATTACCGCAGTTTCCCCCTGGAATGCTGTTCGGTGGATGTGAATAAAGAATGTAAACAAACATCGCTTGTTCACATCCGAAAGGCAAAGGACGTTGAGAAGTCGGAGAAAAAGTTAACAACTGAAGGTCACGCTAGCGATGCAGGGAGAAAATGAATAAATAAACAAACAAAATCAGATGTAAAGATAAGAGAGGGTGAGAGCGAGACGCCGAAATGGATAATGATTTTTGGCGGGAAAGGGTGTGACACGAGGCGGGGGGTAGAAATGGGAATGTCTCGTTTCTCTCTCCTGTGTGTGTGTGTGTGTGTGTGTGTGTGTGTGTGTGTGTGTGTGTGTGGTGTGTGTGTGTGTGTGCTGTGTGTGTGTGTGTGTGTGTGTGTGTGTGTGTGTGTGTGTGTGTGTGTGTGTGTGTGTGTGTGTGTTGTGTGTATATATATATATATATTTATATATATATATATATATATATATATATATATATATATATATATATATATATATTTATGTGTGTGGTGTGTGTGTGTGTGGTGTGTGTGTTGTGTGTGTGTGTGTGTGTGTGTGGTGTGTGTGTGTGTGTGTGTGTGTGTGTGTGTGTGTGTGTGTGTGTGTGTGTGTGTGTTGTGTGTGTGTGAAAGTCTATTTATCCATCTCTCTCTCTCTCTCTCTCTTCTCTCTCTCTCTC
>NW_020869757.1:57500-60000 GCF_003789085.1 Penaeus vannamei | reverse complement strand
TTCATACAATACAGCTTGCAGAACGTTGCATAAACATCGGCTGGGAGGAGAGCACGCACGAAAGCACAGCAAACTCTGCATGAAGGAGGACGCACAGAGGATAAAACAGAGCAGACCTTCCCACTAAATATCCGCAAACAACAACGTGAATTTCTGGCGTGAGTTGCGCTTTATAAAAGTTTTTTTTTACTTTTTTTTTTTGAAGGGCATTTTGTTAAAGCGTTTGTAAATTTGTGTTGAGCGTATTTAAGGAGATGGGTTTATTTTCAGGAGAAGAATGGGATGAGGAGGAGGAGGTGGAGGTGTGGAGGTGGTGGAGGAGGAGGAGGAGGAGGAGAAAAAGAAGAAGGAGGAGGAGGAGGAGAAGATGGAGGGAGGAGGGAGGTGGAGGAGGAGTAAGAAGAAGAAGAAAGAAGAAGAAGAAGAAGAAGAAGAAGAAGAAAAAAGAAGGAGGAGGAGGAGGAGAGTAGAAGAAGAAGAAAAAAAGAAAGAATATTAAGAAAAAAAAGAAAAGAATATTAAGAAAGAAAAAGAAAAGGATATTAAGAAACAAACATATACAGAATATTTATCAACACGAGATTCATTCATAAAGAAAAAAATATATTTAAACATTCGCAAAATCCATTTATAATACCACTTACAAAACGTCCTCCAAGAAAACTTTAAAAAACATCATCAAAAAAACATTTAAAACCATTTACAAACCTCATCTATAAAGAACAAGATTCCACACGACAGACAACATCTATCATAGCATTTATAGCCACGAGTTTCATTCATAAACAAGCCACGTGGATGAGAGAATCAGGAAGAGGAAAGAGGATGAGTGAGGATGCGTTGATCCGCCGGGAGATGACTTCGGAAGCTGCGAGAAGGTCTTCTGGGTCGTGGAAGGGAGATGAGGGATTCCCCGGTGTTGACGCGACCCTGCTCTCCTATGTCTTATTCTGTTCTGTTTTGTTCTTTTCTATTATGTTCTGTTCTGTCCTATTTTATTCTATTGTGTTATGTTCTTTTCTGTTGTATTATATTATATTATATCTGTTCTGTTCTTTTCTATTCTGTTCTGTTCTATTTTGTTCTGTTCTATTTATTCTATTGTGTTATGTTCTTTTCTGTTGTATTATATTATATATATGTTCTGTTCTTTTCTATTATGTTCTGTTCTATCTATTATGTTCTGATCTGTTTTATTCTATTGTGTTATGTTCTTTTCTGTTGTATTATATTATATTATATCTGTTCTGTTCTTTCTATTATGTTCTCTGTTCTATTCTGTTCTGATCTACTTCATTTTGTTGTGTTATGTTCTTTTCTGTTGTATTATATTATTTATATCTATTCTGTCTTCTGTTTTTCTTGTTCTATTCTGTTCTGATCTATTCTATTGTGTTATGTTCTTTTCTGTTGTATTATATTATATCATATTTCATTTGCTTGTCTCTTCTCTTCTCTTTTCCCTTTTTCCATCTTATTCTATTTTCTTCTATTGTTTTATTTTACTCTATTCTCTTCTCTCTCTCTCTCTCTCTCTCTCTCTCTCTCTCTCTCTCTCTCTCTCTCTCTCTCTCTCTCTCTCTCTCTCTCTCTCCTCTCTCTTCTCTCTCTCTCTCTTCCCTTCTCTATCCACTCTTTTCTCTAGCTCAGATTTTCTTTCACTCTCTGTGTCTACACTTCTATGTCTACTTATACGTTTGTCTGTCTCGACATTATCTGTCCACCTTTTTATTTATTACTTAAATAAAAAAAACTGCCTGAAAACAAGCAAAAATGCCCCCTCCTCCACCCCTCCTTCCTCCTCTCCCCTTCCCCTCCTTCACCTCCTTCCTCTCCACCCTCCCCCCCCTCCACACTCCTCCCCCCTAGAAACGCCGTAAGGGTCATTATGCAATCGGATCGCACGTGCCAACCAGCTCAAGAACCCGAGCGACAAGGGCGCTGCTCGGCTGTTCGGTCGAGCGGACGCCCTGTGAATTTTTCCCTCTCGCGGCCACCGGAGCAGGACGTCTCAGCTCGCGAGTGACATTTTGCAACGCCTATTCGTCTTGGCCTAGTTCCAGGGCCTATTTTTCTCGCCTTCCCCTCTTAGCCCACACTTCTTAGAGCCCCCTTTCACCCCCTTTGTTTTGTCCTTCGTCACCTTCTCAGACTCTGATGGCTCTTCTCTTCGCCCGACCCATGTTGCCTGAGTTCCCCTCTCGTGGTAGGTGGAGATAGACTGGCTTTGGATATGTAGGTTTTTGTTGTTGTTTTTCTTTTTCTTTTGCCTTGTCTTTAGTATCATTGTTTATTATTATTATGTGATTTTTCCGTTTTGTTTGTTTTTTCGCCTTTTTGTAGATTTTCTTTCCGTATTATTATCATTATTTTCCCTATTTCTTATTTGGCTCTGTCTTATTTTTCTTTCTCTTTTCTGGAACATCTTGTCTGTATAATCATTTTTCCTTTTTATCATCGTTATTTCTGTTTCTCTCTCTCGCGTGTGCGTGTGCGTGTG
>NW_020869757.1:35000-55000 GCF_003789085.1 Penaeus vannamei | reverse complement strand
CCTGTGAAAAATCTCCTGATCCTGAATCTCCCCTTTCCTGTGATCTCCCTTTCCTGAAGTCTCTTGTTTCCTTTGTTGAAGTCTCCAATATTTTCTCTCATAAAATCCTTCATACAGATAGATCTCTCCCTTTCCTAAAGTCTCTCCTATAGTCTTCCCTTTCCTGATCTCTCCCTTCTCTTCTCTTGTCCTGCATACAGCTAGATCTTCCCCTCTTTCCTGAACTCTCCTCCCTTCTCTCTCTTTCTCCTCAATGCTCAAATCTTTCCTCTCTCCTTTCTTCTAGTCTCCCCCCCCTCCTCTCTCCTTCTCCCTCTCCCTCTCCCTCTCCCTCTCCTCTCTCCCTCTCCTCTCCTCTCCCTTCTCCTCCTCCCTCTCCTCCCTCTCCCTCTCCCTCTCCCCTCCCTCCCTCTCCCCTCCCTCTCTCCTCCCCAAGACTTTCCTCCTCTCCCCCTCTCCCCCACACACAACCCTCCCAAATCCTAGTTACAGTGAAAAGAAAGAGAGAGAAAAAAAGGAATTAAGAAAAAGGGTCCAAGAACAGTCCATTTTCTGACCTTTCGTGTTCATGAAGAGTGGTAGAGGAGGTGAACGTCCGAGACAAAGAGAGGGAGAAAGGAGGAATAGAGGGGGAGAGGATAAGTTAAAGGAGGTCAAGGAGAGAGAGGAGACGAAACAGGAGAAGAGGCAATGGAGCGGAAGAAGCGAGTGGCACACGCGCGGGGGATGAAAAGGGAGATAGAGAAGGAAGAATGAGAGGGAATTACGAGCCTAAATAAGAACCTTATGAACATAAGAGGAAGGAATAAGACAAACACAGATAAATTAACAAATAAATACAAGAAAACAAGTAAAAGATAAAATCAAAATAAAGAAAAGACAATCATACAAAAAATAAAAAAAACAGCAACAACAACAAAAATAAATAAAAGAAAATACAAAAACTACCAGACAGAGGAAGAGGCGAAAGGGGATAAAGAAAAGACTAAAAAGTAAGAAAGAAAGGAAGGAGAGAGTCAAGCACGAGATAAATCAGGTGAGCAAAGGAGGTCATAAATCTTCTGTGAGCCGGGACGACGCTGCATTTCCCTCACTCTAACTATTTCATGTCAAGGGTGAGGAGTGGAGGGTGAGGTGTGAGGAGCATGTACTGAAGTGTGAGGTGCAAGTATGGATTGAAGTGTGAGGAGTGAGGAGTGTATTGAAGTGTGAGGGTGTAGGAGTGTACTGAAGTGTGAGGTGCAAGTATGGATTGAAGTGTGAGGAGTGAGTAGCAGCCTCAGTATTGAAGTGTGAGGTGCCTGAAGTGTGAGTGAGCGTTGAAGTGTGAGGTGCAAGAGGATTGAAGTGTGAGGAGTGAGTACTGAGTGAGGTAGCAATTGAAGTGTGAGGTGAGAGACAAGTATTGAAGTGTGAGTAGCAGCCTCAGCGTTGAAGTGTGAGGATTGAAGAGAATGTTCTGAAGTGTGAGGACTGAGGAGTATGTATTGAAGTAAGAGGAGTGAAGTGTGAAGAGTTTCCGGTATTTTGAATTGTACGGATTGAGGAGAATGTCCTGAGGCGTGAAGTGTGAGGAATGAGGAGACTGTACTGAAGCGTGAGGAGTATCTACTGAAGGAGTGAGGAATATGTAGTGAAGTATGAGGAGTGAGGAATGAGGAGCAGCCTGTGTAATGATCTGTAAGGAATGAAGTGCGAAGTGAGAGAAGTAAGGAGTGAAGTTTACGTAATAACGAGTGACATGTGAGGAATGAGGAGTATATATTCAAGCGTGAGGAATGAGGAGTGAAGTTTGGGAAATACAGAGTATACAATGAAGTGTGAGGAGTGAAGACCACGTAGTGAAGCGTTATAAAAAAAAGCGCTTAAAAATAAAATACAAGAGACGAGAAGCTAGATTTTTCAGCTGGTTAAGTGTCGACGAAGGATGAAGACCCACTGAAGCAAACGAAGCGAAATATGAGGAGAGAGAGGAGTGAGGAGTGAGGATAGAGGGTCGTGTGCTTCCACCAGACACTCCTGCACACGTGGCTTCATAAATCCTGTCTGGAAAGGAAGCTGCATCTCACGAGATTCGGGTGATGTGGGAGGAGAGGAAAGGATGCTAAAATGGAGAGAGATAAATGATAGATAGGTGTATAGATAGATGGATAAATAGATAGATAAATAGGTAGATAAATGGTCAGATATATAGATAGATAGAAAATATAATACATAGGCAGACAAATTATTGATTAAAGATTAAATCTCTCATTTTTTATATTTTTGTCACCATCCTTTTTAATTCTTATTTTACTTTCCTTCAGACTCCTCTTTCCAATTTGGTCGCCACCCCATACTTTCGCACCCCCCTCTCCCCTATGGCTCCTCTCATGCTCCTACTCTCCCCACCCTTATACCAACATTCACCCCTGTCTATCCCCTCCCCCCCATCTTCCCCTCACCCCTCCACCCTCCCATCACCCTCTATCCCTATCCCTTCACCTCCCTTACCCCTATCCACCCCATCCTCTCCCTCCCCCTATCCCCAACCCCATCACCTCCCTTACCCCTTTACCCCCTCCCCTCCTACCCCCATCCTCCCCTACCCCCACCCCCTCCCTACCCTACCCTCCCCCACCCCCTCCCCCCCCCCCCCATCCATCCCCCCAACTGACTCCTATAAGCGACCGAGTGTTAACAGCCCTATAACTCTGCCGCTAAAAATTTCCCGCTCGCTAATATTGCCTTGTATAGCGCTTTCTGCTAACGTTTACGCTACGGCCGAGCAAAGACTGAAGCGGGATGTTTTATTAGCGGAGAGAGTGACGCCAAAGATAAAAAGGGAGGGAGGGATTTTTATGTATCATATATTGGTGAGGGTGAGGGAGAGGGAGGGGAGAGGGGGAAAGGGAAGGAGGGAGGGAGGGAGGGAAGGAGGAAGGGAGGGAGGGAGGGAAGGAGGGAGGGAGGGAGGGAGGGGAGGAGGAAGGAAGGAAGGAGGAGAGAGGGAGGAAGGAAGGAAGAAGGGAAGGAAGGAGGGAAGGAAGGAGGGAAGGGAGGGAGGGAGGGAGAGAGAGAGAGAGAGAGAGAGAGAGAGAGAGAGAGAGAGAGAGAGAGGAGAGAGAGAGAGGAGAGGGAGAGAGAGGGAGAGAAGAGAGCAGAGGAGAGAGGAGAGAGAGAAGAGAGAGAGGAGGGAGAAGGAGAGAGAGAGAGAGAGAGAGAGAGAGAGAGAGAGAGAGAGAGAGAGAGAGAGAGAGAGAGAGAGAGAGGGAGAGAGGGAGAGAGAGAGAAGAGAGAGAGAGAGAGAGAGAGAGAGAGAGATGAACAGAGAGAGAGAGAGAGAGAGAGTGAGAGAGAGAGAGAAGAGAGAGATGAGAGAGAGAGAGAGAGAGAGAGAGAGAGAGAAGAGAGAGAGAGAGAGAGAGAGAGAGAGAGAGAGAGAGAGAGAGAGAGAGAGAGAGAGAGAGAGAGAAATGTAAACAATGACGCACACAAACACACACATACTAGGTTTACTCATTAAGAAATATTCTCGTAAATACATTGAATACCGAGAAAACAATTTTCGTCGCGGTATTCCTCTCGGCAAAATAGTTTCCCTGTGATTAAGTATCGGCCCGCTTTGTTTCCCTGTTTCGTTTCGTTGGTTCGTTTCGCTGTTTCGTTTCATTGGCTTGTTTTCTTGTTTCTGTTTTCTTGCTTCTTTTCGTTGGCCCTGTTTCGTTTCATTGGCTTGTTTTCTTGTTTCTGTTTCTGTTTCTGTTTCTTGCTTCTTTTGTTGGCTTGTTTCCCTGTTTCGTTTCATTGGCTTGTTTTCTTGTTTCTGTTTTCTTGTTTCTTTTCGTTGGCTTGTTTTCCTGTTTCGTTTCGTTGGCTTGTTTTCTTGTTTCTGTTTTCTTGTTCCTTTTCGTTGGCTTGTTTTCCTGTTTCGTTTCGATGGTTCGTTGCACTGTTTCGTTTCATTGGCTTGTTTTCTTGTTTCTTTTTCTTGCTTCTTTTCGTTGGCTTGTTTTCCCTGTTTCGTTTCGTTGGTTCGTTTCGCTGTTTCGTTTCATTGGCTTGTTTTCTTGTATCTGTTTTCTTGTTTCTTTTTGTTGGTTCGTTTCACTGTTTCGTTTCGTTGGCCTTTTTCCTGTTTCTCTTTCTTTTCTCGCTTCATTAAACTGTTTTGTAAATCATCTCGTTTCATCGTCTCATTTTCCTGTCTATTTTTTTTTTTTTTTTTTTTTTTTTTTTTTTTTGGCTTATTCTATGTCTCGTTTCATTGGCTCATTTTCCTGTTTCGTCTCCCCTTCCTGTCTCATTTTCCTGCCTCCTTTCCCTGCCTCCTTTCCCTGTCTCGTTTGCCCGTCTCATCTTCTGTTCAAGACTTCCTGTCTCTTCCAGTCCTTCCTCATTTCCCTGTCGCGTTTCCCTACCTCGCCCTGGGCTCATTTTCCTGTATTCAGCATTTCCTTGTTGCTTGTGCCTTCATTTTCCTGGTCTCATTTTATATCTCCTTCCTCATTTCCTGTCGCGTTTCCCTACCTCGCCCTGCATTCCTTGCCTCATTTTCCCATCTTCTCTCATTTTCCTGTCTCATCTTCCTCTTCCAGTCTCTTTCCTCCCTTCCTCATACCTCGCCCTGCTTCAACCATCATTTCCTGTCTCATCTTCCTCATATTCCAGTCTCATTTTCCCAGTCCTTCCTCATTTCCCTGTCTCGCTTCCCTACCTCGCCTCCCCCCCTCCCCCTCCCCTTCCCCCCCCTCCCCCCTAACAATCAACCTGCGAGAACCGACAAGAACATATGGCGTTGACGTTGCTTTCTGGGAAAAAAAAATTATCGTTCGCGGTCCTTCAGTTCGGCCGAAGCAAAATTCGACGAAGAAATATGAACAGAATGGATTTTCGGAATGAACAGCGCGACGCGAGATAAAGCTTTCGGGAAGTTATTTGGTTGTTTGAGTGGTGGGTGCGGGGGGGGGTGGGGGGGAGGGGGGGGACTGGAGGGATGGTTGGTTGGTCGGATGGTTGACTGATGGATGAATGGATGGATGGTTGACTGAATGGATGGATGGTTGGATGGCTGACTGGATGAATGGTTGGTCGACTAGATGGATGGATGGTTGACTCATGGATGGATGACTGACTAGATGGATGGTTGGTGGGATGGTTGACTGGATAGATGGGTTGGTTGACTAAAGGGATGGATGTTTGTCTAAATGGACGAATGGTTGGTGGATGGATGGATGGATGGATGGATGGATGGATGGATGGTTGATTGGTTGGTTTGCTACTAACTTTATTTTTGTTAGTCTTTTTCCGTGGGGGTCAATTAATTATGAAAATCCTATTGAAATTTTGGAAAATCTATTTCAACAATCTATATGTCATATACTTGGTGCTCATATCCTCATTCTCAAAATTATTACTATCATTACCATTACTATTACCGCTACTAATATCATCCTTAATACTAGCATCATCATCAGCAGCCTAAATTCCAAAAATATTACCAGCACCATCAAAGGCGAAATCAATGGATATAAACACAAAACAGAGCCCTAACCAAGCCACTATAAACTCCAAGAGAGGATCCAACCCCCTATTTTTTCCTCCGACCCTGAATACCTTACTAATGAATCCTCCTATAGGGAATCCCTCTAAACCTCTTCTTTTTATTTCCCTTTTATTTCGTATATACCTCGGAGTTTATATTCCTGGCGGCAGCTAGAGAGGAAATGGTAAGTAGATATATATCTATAAGAAGATAAACAAATTAATAAGTAAGGAAACAGATAAATAAGTAAATAATGAAGTAAAAAATAAATAAATAGATGATATATAAGAAAAATAAATAAATGAACAAACAAGTATGTAAAATAAATACGTAAGTCAACAAATTAATAAATAAACAAATAAGCACGTAAGTCAAAAAAATAAGTAGACAGATGTGTAAACAAATAAATCAGCAAACAAGTAAACAAATAATAAACAATCTAACAACTAAACAAACTAACAAACAAATAAATGAATAGAGAAAAAAGCTGAAATTCTCGTCTCCTTCGCCCTTCTTCCAAACACGTTCCAAACACGTTCCTTGATCAACCGCTGCGCTTCGTTCACTCGGCCCGAAGTTGTTGCCGCTCGCCGAGGCTTCGTCGGGGAGTCCGCCTTGGGCAATGAAGGGTATGTTATGCTTGTAGGTTTGGGCAATTACTGAGGGAAAGGGAGGAGGGGAGGCGAGTGGGGAAGTGGAGGGGGAGGAGAGAGGGGGGTGGGGAAGGGAGAGGAGGGAGGGGGTGGGGAATGGGGAGGGGGTGGGGAAGGGAGAGAGAGGGAGAGGAGAGTGGGGGAAGGAGGGAGGGAGAGAGAGGGGCTGGGAGAAGTGGAGGGGAGAGAGGTGGGAGGGAGAGAGAGGGAAGGGGTGGAGAAGGGGAGGGGAAGGAGGTGGAGGGAGGAGAGGGAAGGAGGGAGTTGATGGAGGGGGGATGGGATAGGGAAAGGGGAAAGGAGGGAATGGGGGGAGGAGAAGGGAGAAGAAGGCCCTATGAAGCTGCGGCGAGGGAGGAGGAGTGGGGGGGGGGGGGGGAAGGCCTTTGAATCTGCGGAGAGAGAGTGTGTGTGCTCTGTGGCTGGCCGGGGGGGGGGGGATGCTGAAGTTTGGGGGTGTTGTTAAGGCTACTGTTGTTGGTTGTTGGTTCTTTGGGTTGTCTGCTTGATTTTTTTGTTTGTGTTGTTGTTTGTGTTTGTTATATTTGTATTTTTGTTGCTTTTGTCTGTTGTGTCGTGCTATGTCTGTTTTTGTTTTTGGTTTGTTAGCTGTTTTTGTGTTGTCAGTTGTGTTTGCTATGTTTGTTTTGTTGTTTTGCTGTTAGTTGTTTTTTGCTGTTGTTGTTTCTGACATTTTTGTTTTGTTAGTTATTTTTGCTGCTGTTTTTGTTATATTTATTGATATCAGTTGCTATGTTTTTGTTTATGTTAGTTTTTGTTAGTTGTTAGTTGCTGTTTCTGCCATGTTTTTGTTTTTTTGGTAGTTGTTGTTTTTTGTTTTTCGTTTTTTTGCTGTTGTTTGTTTTTTTTTTTGCTATTTGGCGCTGTCCTCCCCACCCTGTCGCCCTTTCAGCGGGCCTACAGGTTACATTTTCTACCGATAAAAGAAATTTGACGTTAACTGTAATAGTAATAGCAGTCCAATATGTGCTCTGTGCTATTGGCGATAAAAATAACAGATGGCATTAATAACATGACCCAAGACCAGGGTTACCAACATCAGAAATCTCCAGAAAAGCTTCACAATTCAGTAACAGCTGCAGCGAGGGAGGCAGCAGCAGCACTTTCAGAAGCCGACGTGTGAACAGTAGCCTTCACTCTCCACAATTTATCCCAAGCCTTCATTTCAGAGCGGAGTTATGCAACCCTTACGCCGCCGAGCAACGGGAAAAAACCGTGCACTCCGTCTCGCCGCCACGTGTGAACGTGCACGGCACGTGCGAACGTGAAACGTGTGACTCCTAACCTCCTACACGTGTTGAAAGTGTGACTTCTATTGCCACGTGCCATTCTTGCCACGTGTGAAAGTGACTCCTATTCTTGCCACGTGTGAAAGTGACTCCTATTCCTGCCACGTGTGAAAGTGACTCCTATTCTTGCCACGACTCCTATTCTGCCACGTGTGAAAAAAAGTGACTCCTATTCTTGCCACGTGTGAAGTGACTCCTATTCTTGCCACTGTGAAAGTGCTCCATTCTTGCCACGTGTGAAAGTGATCTATTCTTGCACGTAGTGACGTGTGAAAGTGACCTAATTGACCTTCTGCCACGTGTGAAGTGACTCCTATTCTTGCCACGTGTGAAAGTGACTCCTATGCCACGTGTGACTCCTATTTCTTGCCACGTGTGAAGTGACTCCTATTCTTGCCACGTTGTGGAAAGTGACTCCTATTCCTGCCACGTGTGAAAGTGACTCCTATTCTTGCCACGTGTGAAAGTGACTCCTATTCTTGCCACGTGTGAAAGTGACTCCTATTCTTGCCACGTGTGAGTGCTGCACGTGTGAAAGTGACTCCTATTCTTGCCACGTGTGAAAGTGACTCCTATTCCTGCCACGTGTGAAAGTGACTCCTATTCTTGCCACGTGTGAAGTGATCCTATGCCACGTGTTGACTCTATTTGCCACGTGTGAAAGTGACTCCTATTCTTGCCACGTTGAAAGTGACTCCTATTCTTGCCACGTGTGTGAGTGAATTCTTGCCAGTGTGACTCCTATTCTTGCCACGTGTGAAAGTGACTCCTATTCTTGCCACGTGTGAAAGTGACTCCTATTCTTGCCACGTGTGAAAGTGACTCCTATTCTTGCCACGTGTGAAAGTGACTCCTTATTTTTGCCACGTGTGTGAAAGTGAATTCTGCCACGTGTGTGACTCCTATTCTTGCCACACTCCTGCCACGTGTGAAAGTGACTCCTATTCTTGCCACGTGTGAAAGTGACTCCCATTCCTGCCACGGTTCACTGAGGTTTTTCGAGTGGCGTGCGTCTGAGTTTTATCAATTTTGCGTGGATATTGATCGATATCGCCTTTCATATCGACACTCCACTTGAAGGCTTTCGATGTTTGATATTAAATTCTCTTCTTATCTTATCAGTAATATATTGAAAACTTTCGGTATTCCATAAGTTGTATCTTAATCTTATCTGGTGTATTTAGAAAATCTGCAATATCCCAGATTAGTGGCCCGTAAACCTTATCAGAAATATCCGTAAACTCTCTCGGGTGATTTTGCATTACCAAGTAAGCCTCGCAGAATTCGTCTCAGAACGCAGCATCTTCCAAGACACATTCTCCAAGCACGTCCTCAAGTGACCTCCTTACCACAAGCCAAGCGAGGCAGACGCAGTCGCACAAGCAGAACCAGTTGCTGCTCAGGTCACTTCTGGTTGGCAACCCGACCTGGTTCGGTTGCACGGTTTGCAGACCTGTTCACTTTTAGCTAACTGCGCCCCACGGACAGGTTAGGGCGGCTGCATGAGAATAGAGCACAGGGCATGGCAGTGAAATGGTGAGTCTGTGACCTACAATGACCTAAGTGTTGTAACAGTTCGAATAAAAGTACAATAAAAGGCTTCAATTAATTCGTCCCTGTTCAGAACGTAAACACTATGTATAATATTTCGACTACTACAACAGCCTATAAAACAAACAAACCAATCTATATGTTCTCATACTATCCTAGAAACACCCATTTACAACATATCCAACCACCCCTAAACAACAAAACAAAACAAATATCATAAAACCTCAAATAAATGGAAACAGTCAACCTCATTAAGCTGAAAGTCGAGGATAATAAACACCACGTGACTTGAAAAAAAAAATCTCTCTTTTTTTATTTTCTCTTACTCCCATTCTCCTTTTTTCGGCCGGTAAACGCCTTGCATCCCCGGAATTCGCAGCGATTAGACCCGCTTACTGTCGAACAAAGACAACGAACAAGCCAGGCCCGAAACGTACTAATTGCGCCATTTGCATAGCCGTGTCACGAGTGAAAGCTTCCCATCAACTGACGCAGGGAAGATGCAATAAGGTAGAGAATAAAGATGTTGCATAACGCGTAATGCTTCGCCAAACCTTGACACGGTAATATAGTCATAATTACCCATCTTGTTCCCCCATTGTAGGAGTGTCAGACAGACAAACACACAATTGACTGCTAGACAGGGAAATCATCGCATCCGGTATATACTCTCTGTTGCGTGCAATTATGTGTAAAATATGTAATTCTCTCATCCCTCTCTCTCTCTCTCTCTCTCTCTCTCTCTCTCTCTCTCTCTCTCTCTTCTCTCTTCTCTCTCTCTCTCCTCTCTCTCTCTCTCTCTCTCTCTCTCTCTCTCTCTCTCTCTCTCTCTCTCTCTCTCTCTCTCCCTCTCCCTCTCCCTCTCTTCCCTCTCCCCTCCCTCCCTCTCCCTCTCCCTCTCCTCTCCCCTCCTCTCCCTCTCCCTCTCCCTCTCCATATCTATGAATGAGCGTATGCATGTGTATGCATTTATCAGTTCATTCTTTCATTCATTCATAGAAAAATAAATACATAGATAAATAGACAGATGGCACATATACACGAAGCAGATAATACAGATATTGATAGATGATTTGACAGAATTGCAGGACATACAAATTCATTTTTACAAATATAGTTCGCAGCATTAACGCGTATGTGCAAACAAGACGCAGGTGTTTCAGCGGCACAGGTATTGACCCCTTTTACTCTCTCTCTTTTAATTCCACTTTCATTCTTTCTATCTGTTGTTGTTTTTTATTCTTTTTTTTTCTTTGTCTCTGCCATATCTTCCTTTCTATTTTCTACTCCTTCCTATTCCTCCTGCACTTACACGTCTTCCACCGCCTCTATCTCCCCCTCCTTCCCTCCCTCTCCTCCTCCTCCACGGTTCCCAAAGTACCTCCACCACACCTCCTCCCTCTTCTCCTCCATCACCCACCTCCACCCTCCTCCACTGTTCCCAAAGTTCCTCCACCACCTACTTCCTCCTTCCTCCCCCTCACCTCCACCTCCTCCTCTCCTCCTCTTCCTCCACCACCTCCACCTCCTCTCCATCTCCATCTCCACCATCTCCACCATCTCCATCTCCATCTCCATCTCCATCTCCATCTCCATCCATCTCCATCCATCTCCACCTCCACCTCACCTCCACACCTCCTCTATCCCCCACACCTTCCACCTCCACCTCCACCACCTCCACCACCTCCCCCACGGTTCCCAAAGTCGAGTGCCTAGTCGCCTGAAGGACACCGTGCCTGCAATGGTTTAAACGGTTCTCTTTAAAGTTGTCTAATTCCCCTTGTTTGCAGGACCTTTTCTTTGCTGGGGGGGGGGAGAAGGGGAGAAGGAGTAGAGGGAGAGTAGAGATGGGGTGTAGGGTGAGGGGAGTAGGGGTAGGGGTAGGGAAGGGGAGGGTATTCAGTTTTAATGTGACGCACTTCTGCCCATTTTCTATGTGTTGGTGTAAGGGGAAAAGGGGGAGAGAGGGGAGTCAGGGAGAATGTGAAAGAGGTGGGGAGGGGAGAGAATAGGTAAAAAGAGGGGGAATGAGGGGAGAGGGAAGAAGGGAGGATGAACATGGAATAAAGGAGAGAGAGGGGAGTCAGGGAGAATGAAAGAGGTGGGGAGGGGGGAGAGAATAGGTAAAAAGAGGGGGAAGGGTAGAGAAGAGGATGAGGGAAGAGGGGAGAAGGGAGGATGGCCATGGAATAAGGGAGAGAGAAGGAAGTCAGGGAGAATGAAAAGGTGGAGAAGAGGTAAAAAGAGGGGAAGGGTAAAAAGGATGAGGAAAAGGGAGAAGGGAGGATGGCCATGGATAAGGGAGAGAAGGGGGAAGAGAAGAAGGGAGAGGGGAGGACGAAAAGAGAGAAAGGGAGCTTAAAAAAATAGAAAAGAAAGATGGAATACAGAAGGAGGGATGAATAAGTGGAAGGAAAAGACAATTTGAGAGGAAAGGAATTGGAAGGGAAGGGAAAGAAGGAAATAAAATTAAAGAAAGCGTAAAGAAGATGAGAAGTAATAGAAAATTAGAATAAAAGAAAGGGAAAGGGTAAAGGAAATGAAAGTAGAAGGGGAAAGAGAGAGAAGGGGAAGAAAAGAGAAAGAAGGAGGGATGAAAATGCGAAGATGGTGAAAGAGAGAAGAAAGGAAAGAGAGAGAAAAAAGAAGGAAAGAAAGAGAAGAAAAAAATAAGAAAAAAAAAGAAAAGAAAAATAAAGGAGAGGGAAAGAGAGGGAGCAGCGAAGGAATAAGAGAGAAGAGGGAAAAGGGAGAAAGCGAAGGAAATAAAAGGGAAGAAAGAGTGAAAGCGAAAGAAAGGAAAGAGGAAGAGGGAGGGAAGGAAAGGGAAAAGGGAGGGGAGAAAATGGAAGAGAGAGGGCAGAGAAGAGTAAGAGAGAGAGGAGGAAAAGGAAAATAAGGAGAGGGAAGAGAGAAAAAAAAGAAGAAAGAGAGGAGGAAAACGGCGAGAGAAAATAAAAATAAAAGGGAAATAAAAAAAAATGAAGAGGGAGAGATGAAAAGAAGAATAACGAGAGGAACAAAAGGAATAAAAGGAATAGAGGGAGGGAGAAAAGAAGAAGGAGAAGAGGAAGAAGAGGAGAAGAGGGGAAAGGGGGAAGGAAAGCTGCGTGTTGGAGAGAATCCCGACTGCTGGGGCGGCCTCGTTGCCCCGGGGGGGAGGGGGGGGGGGGTCTGTTTTCTTTTGATTTACTTTCTCGTTATCTTACTCTATCTGTTCGGCCTTCGGTCTCTTTCTCTGTGTCTGTCTGTCTCTGTCTGCTTGTTTTCTTTACTTCCAGCATGTCTGTTTGTAGGCATGTGTGTATATATGCGTGTGTGTGTGTGTGTGTGTGTGTGTGTGTGTGTGTGTGTGTGTGTGTGTGTGTGTGTGTGTGTGTGTGTGTGTGTGTGTGTGTGTGTGTGTGTTGTGTGTGTGTTGTGTATATATATATATATATATATATATATATATATATATATATTATATATAATATATATATATATATATATATATATATATATATATATATATATATATATATATATATAATATATATATATATATATATATATATATATATATATGTATGTAAGTATGTATATAGATATATGTATATATTTATATATAATATATATATATATATATATATATTATATATATATATATATATACATATAGACACATACATACACACACACATATAAATACATACATGCATATATACATGCATTTATATATGCATACATATATAATACATATATATATATATATATATATATATATATATATATATATATATATATATACATATACACATATAATAATATACATAATATATATAATATATATATATATATATATATATACACATATATGCACAAAAACACACACACACATCTATATATACATGAGAATAATCAGATTCGTCTATCTTTCTTATCCTTACCGACCTCTCTATCACTCCCCCCTCACCCCCCCCCCAAGCCTTCCAGCTCGCGCAGGCAGACGAGCGGAAACAAGGAGACACATCGCATCATCAGCATTCGTCTCGTGAGTGAAGTGTCAGGAGCAGAAGGGTTAAGGGGGTTAAGGAGAGCCGAGGGGAGTCGAGGGGGGAGGAGGGGATGGAGGGGGGTGGAGGGAGTGAGGGGGATGGGGAGCCGAGGGGGGGAAGGGAGACGAAGGGTGGAGGAGGCGAGGGGGGGTGAAGGGGAGCCGAGGGGAGCGAGAGGGATGGAGGGATGGAGGGGAGTGTAGGGAATGGAGGAAGCTGAGGGGGGGGGGTGGAAGGGAGACGAAGGGGTGGAGGAGAGGCGAGGGGGGGTGAAGGGGAGCCGAGGGGAGCCGAGGTAGGAGCCGAGGGGGGGCGGGTGATGGGTAGGAAATGGGGAAGCTATTGTCCATAAGTCGAGGGGAAGCCGACGCCAATTTCTAATTCCGCGCCGCGTCGAGGGGTCTTCGGGAGGCGAGAGAACTTTCGGGGAAGATCTTAAAAGTTACCGCCAATATTTATTCATTTTCGGCACTTTTTTCCCGCTCACATATTCATCTTCCTTCATCATCCATCTTCGTATCTCTACTTCCCTGGATGCTGTTTACAGACTACTACTCTTCATGATTTAGCGTCGGAGAAAAATGATAAAGTTTTTTTTTTACGCGAATCTCCCATGATGAAGTGGAGTGCATCGAATTCCGCGAAATTTGCCGGCCGCCAAATTGCAGAGCGGCGCAATTTCTATGTCGTTATCTGCCCATATTCGCCGCCGGGGATTTTCGTCCGTATTTTGTTTTGCAAATCGACGCAGAAAATTCCTTTCGAAAATGCTTCATGTTAAGAATAAAATGGTGATGAATATTCAGCGGGAAAAAGAGGAAGGAGAACTGAAGACTGACTGAAAGCATGGTCTCATTTGCATTATTTATCAATTATGAAATCCATTAAGCCCGTATTAACGCCGGGCTCCTGATAATTGCATTAACACGCCGCCTTCGTAGTTTTGATAATTGATCTAGCGACGATTGCAATGATCATCAAGAGAATAATTTTACCATCAGTCAAATCCGAATAACTATTTCATGTCCGTCGCCTCGATTTTGTGGCCATCACTGCTAAAAAAAAAATAATAAAAAAAAAATAAAAAAATCAAACATGGAGCGAAAATATGCAATTTACATCCATTTATAAACAAATTATTTCGACACAGGACATTTAATGCGGGCCCATCGTGTTGGCAACAGTTGCAGGCTTGGTGTTTCCGCTCCATTCATCAGCATCGTAATTATCTTTATTATTATCATTATTATCATTATCATATTAGCTTTTTTTCTTCAATGTCATCAACCTTTTCAATTAGTACCTGGCAACCGACGCCCGATTGCAACGTAATTTGATCATATCTGAGGTCAGGGTAAGTAATAAAGGCAGGTAATCTGTAAAAGAATTACGACCAATATATGACGCGCCAAAACTCTATGAGAGATTAATAGAGTTTTTATTTCTAGTTTATCCTTATTTTATACGAAGAATATTTAATCGGATTTTAAAAAACGAGACAACTTTATAAGCCAACATAAATAGTGTATATATAGTTATTGTGTTTATAGATGTTTATATTCATTTTTTTTCATTTCCATAGTTCTTTTACGTGTATAGAACCATAAAACATTTAAAATACCAACAAACACTCACTCACAACACCCCCTTCTTCATACTCACCTAACTCCATTTATACTTATGATATCCATAAATAACTAAAAAGAAAAAAAATAATACACTCAATTTATGCAAAGTGAATCACGTTGAAATGTGGCTCGTATTTCATTTTTCTTTCATCTCCGTAAGAAAATAAAACAAGTTACTTGGCCATTAGCATGAGGGAACATATGCAAATCAGATTCCCATATCGAGGGAGAGCTTCTGGCTGGGATCGAAATAACTCAACTATTCCCATAAACTATGGAAATACTTGGGAGACAAAGTTATCGTCGGGAAGATGAGGAGATAATCTCAATTCCCATTAGGTTTAGAGCCTTCTTTTCCCCTTGCTTCTATTCCCCAGACTAAGAGAGAAAAAAAAAAGAAAATATGAGATTTGAAAAAATAGAGAAAAAATAGGGATGCTTTGAATGTGTTTTGTTTTATTGTTTATATCTTTTTAGATCTCTCTCTCTCTCTCTCTCCCTGCCTCGAATTTGTCTCCATCATCTTTCCCCTCTCTCCTCTCTCTCTCTCTCTCTCTCTCTCTCTCTCTCTCTCTCTCTCTCTCTCTCTCTCCTCTCTCTCTCTCTCTTCTCTCTCTCTTCTCTCTCTCTCTATCTATCTATCTATCTGTCTCTCTCTCTTTCTTTCTCTTTGTCTTTCTCTTTCTTCTTTCTCTCTTTCTCTCTTTCTCTTTCTCTCTCTTTCTCTCTCTCTCTCTCTCTCTCCTCTCTCTCTCTCCTCTCTCCCCTCCCTCTCCTCCTCCCTCTCCTCTCCTCTCCCTCTCCCTCTCCCTCTCCCTCTCCCTCTCCCTCTCCCTCTCCCTCTCTTCCTCTCCCTCTCCCTCTCCCTCTCCTCTCACTCTCACTCTCTATCCCTCCATCCCTCCTCTCCCTTTCTCTTCGCTGTTCCAAACGCCTTTGCACTTTGCCCTTTCCTCTCACCTCATCAGCCGCCCTCCTTAATTTGCAACATTAATTTCTCTTCTCCCTACACCTCCCCCCCCCTTATCCGCCCCTTCCCCTCCCCTCCCCCCTCCCATTATCCTTCGCGGCCCCCCTCGACACGCCCTTTTCCACAAAGTAAAAATCCTTTCGACCCTCCCTCGCTCCCCCTGTGGACATGGCGTCTTAGTCCAACCCTTTCTGTCCCTGCGTTTCCCCTCCTTCCTCCTCTCTTCCTTTTCCTCCCATTCTCTACTCTTCTCTTCCTCTGTCTCCTACTCCTTACTCTTTCGTCTTTCCTCTGCCTCTCTTTTTTTCTCTTTTCGGTGCCCCACTTTTTTTCTCTTTTCTTTTTTGTTTTTGCTTTTTCTTCTCTTCGTTTTCTCCTTCTTTCTCTCTTTCTCTTGGCTCTTCTTCGTCTCATCTCTTCTTCGTTTCAATTTCCCTCTTTTCCTTCCCACCCTCTTGGTCTCTACCTTCCCCTTCTCGTCTTCTTTCTCTCCTTAATCTAATCCTCTTTCCCGCTCTTCCTTCTCCCTTTCATCCTTCGTTTTTAACCTTCCCTCCCTCTTCTTCCCTTCCCTTTCTTCCTCCATTCTTTCCTCTTCCTTTCCTTCTATGCCTTTCCATTCCTATATTCCATTTCTTTCCCCTTCTTCTTCTCTTCCTCCCTCTCTTTCTTCTCTTATCTCACTCCCCTTCTCCTCTTTCTTTTCTTATCTCACCCCCTTCTCTCTTCTTCTTCCCTCCCTTCCCCCTTCCCACCTCTTTCCTCCTTCCCCTTCCTCCTTCCTCTTCCACCTTCCTCTCCTTCCACTTCCCCCTCCCCTTCCCCTTCATCCTTCCTCCACCCCTTTCCTCCTCCTTCCCCTTCCCCCTCCTCCTCCCCTTCCTCCCCTCCCTCCTCCTCCCCCTTCCTCCCTCCTTCCTTCCTTCCTCCCCCCTCCCCTTCTCCTTCTCTCCCTCTTCCTCAGGAACCTCGAGCCTCCTTCGTCTCGGCCGCCGCTTCCCCGGCCGCCTCACGCACCTCGATCTCCCTTTGTTCGCTCAGCCTCTCGAGCCCCGGGGAAAATACCCACCGTTCATCGCTCGCTTCTGTTCAGTTCATTGAGTCGATTAGAGTAAATTTCATTATGATGGTCGTATCACTGAATGAATGGGGGTATTATCTTTCCAGCTCTTTTTGCATTTAATTTCTTCTTCTTCGTGTTTTTTTTTGGGATTATTGTTGTTATTTACCGAGGGTGAAGATTCAATAGAGGAATAATAATATTCGGATTTTATGAACCACAGAAATTTCATGAAAGTATATTCTTCTTTTTCTTTTTTTTTTTTTTTTTTTTTTTTTTTGACATGAAAAATAACAGTAGGTTGTAATCACGTGACCTATCTTGATGACCTAACCTCCACCGGAACATCACGAGGAGGTCACGAAGGTGAAGGTAAACATAAGGAGAAATGAGATCGTGTGGGAGATTAGGTCACCTTAAGATCTAGTGTGATATATCCGAAAGGGAGAGTGCTAGAGGAGGGGAGGAGGGGGCGGGGGGCAAGGGGAGGGAGATGGGAGATTGCAAGGGAGGGGGGAGGATGGGAGAGCAAGAGGAGGGGGGGGTGAGAGGGAAGGGAGAAGGGAGTGAGGGAAAGGAAAGGGAGTGAGAGGGAAAGGAGAAGGGAGTGAAAGGGAAGGGAGAGGGGGAAGTGAGAAGGGAAGGGAAAGAAGAGTGATAGGGAAAGGAGAGGAAGAGTGAAAGGAAAGGGAGAGGATTGAGAGAGAAGGGAAAGGGGAGAAGTGAGGGAGAAGGTGAAGGGTGGCAATGGAGGAGGAAGGGAGAGGGCGTGAGGGAGGAGATATGTTTGGTGAGGGAGATGAGGGCGGGGATAAGGAGCTGTGAGAGAGATAGGAAGAACAGGAGAAGGCGCAAGTGAAAGTGCATGAGAGAAGAACATGAAAAAGGAGAGAGAAGTAAAGATGAGACGTAATTAAGAATGAAAACTGAGAGAAAGAGAAGAGAAGAGAAGAACCGAGACGGAGAACCGAAAGAGAACACAAAACACAAGCGAGAAGAGGAGCGAGAGCGAACGCGAAGAGGGGGCGGGAGGAGGGGAAATAAAGACGGGAGGAGAGGGGAGGGGGGAATAAGAGAGAAGGAGGGAGAGGGAGAGGGAGAGGAGGGGGGAAAATCACCCCTTTAGCTGACGGATATTAGATGCTTTGTACGAGACTAACGGATTAGATGACGTTTGTGAATAAGGCTCATGTTCTCCTTTGCTCTTCCCTGCTTTACGACTTAAAGGGTTGGCTTGATGAGAGAGAGAGAGAGAGAGAGAGAGAGAGAGAGAGAGAGAGAGAGAGAGAGAGAGAGAGAGAGAGAGAGAGAGAAGAGAGAGAGAGAGAGAGAGTGAGAGAGAGAGAGAGAGAGAGAGAGAGAGAGAGAGAGAGAGAGAGTGAGAGTGAGAGAGTGAGAGTGAGAGTGAGAGAGAGTGAGAGAGTGAGAGTGAGAGTGAGAGTGAGAGTGAGAGTGAGAGTGAGAGTGGAGAGAGGAGAGGGAGGGAGGGGAGAGGGAAGGGAGGGAAGAGAGAAAGGAGAAAGAGAAAATGGAAAGAAGAGGAGAGAAGAAATGATAAGGGTAATATGTAGAAGAGAAATGAGGAGTAAAAGAGGGAAAATGAGTGATCTGAAGAAGAGTAAAAGAGACATGGAAATATAAAAATGGCTCAGATAATATAAGGAATAGTATGGAGAGAAAGGGAGACAAAAGATAACAGAAGAGGGAAGAAGGGTAATAGAGAGATGGAAAGATAAAATTTTAAATAATAAAAAAGGTAGAAAGACAGACAATAGAGGATAAAGACAATTCAAACGAAAAAGAAAGAACAGAGAAGAGAGAAAAAAACTGATGCAAAACAAAATAATTCTTTTTTCTAAGCGACCTGTATCAAGAGGAAACTAACACTCAAATCCAGCCGTTTTTCTCAATAAAAACAAACTTTCAGCAAACGTAACACGCCGTTTTGGCATCGTCTTCCCCGGTCCGCATTTGCATAATTGCACAATATTGCAATATCCCTTCTCGAAATAAACCACGTGCATTTGGCGAAAACTACTGGACACACACTTATGCAACAGACTCTTTACTGCTGACTAAAGGAACCTTGCAAATGTATTTAAAACCATTTTTTTCCTCTTTTTTTATTAGATATAATAATGTTGAGAGTGTTTGTCTGTTAAGTATATTAAGTATACAAATGTGTATACAAATGTGTATGTTTGTATATATACATACATACTACATACATGTGTGTGTTTGTTTGTGTGTGTATGTGTGTGTGTAAATGCATACATGTATGTGTATACATATGCATATAGGTATATTTTATACATATACACACACACATACACTCACACACATACACACACACACAAATACATTATATATATATATATGTATATATATATATATATATATATATATAATATATATATATATATATATATATATATATATATATAACACACACACATATATATGTATATATATATATATATAATATATATATGTATACATTTCCATATACATATAATACATATGCATATGTATACATGCATATATATATATATTATATATATATATATATATATATATATATATATATATATATATATACATATAGCAAATGCGTATCATGCACATATGCGTATACTATAGATACATATATATATTATACATACATATATAATATATTATATATATATATATATATATATATATATATATATATATATATATGCATATATACACATCTAGATATGAGATACATGTATATATTACATATATAATATTATATATATATATATATATATATATATATATATATATATATATTAATGTGCATATGCATGAGAGTATGTATGAAGCCCCCCTCCCCCCCATAAAATAAATCCCCCGCCCCCCCCTCCCCAAAGCCCCGCGAAGCCTCACCTTGTAGACTAAGTCCACCTGCTTAGTGAGCTCCTCGACGTCAGCCATGGTGTCGCTCATGGCAAAGTCGCTCCTGCTTGACTCGGGCGGCGCTGATCTCGCGCTGGGATGCTGAGTTTTATCTCCTGACGACTTAGATGCCCGCGGGTAGCCCCCTGGCGAACGAGGCAAGCACTTCTCTTTCGTATGCCATGGCTATTGAGAATGGTCACTTTTAATTATCACTTGGAAGAATCTTTTTTTTTTTTTTTTTTACTTTTCTAAAAAAAACTGAAAGTCGAAAATTTTGGGGGTGTCTTTTCTCTTTCTTTTTTGGATATTAAGTAGTGGTAATTTTATTTAATCCTTTTTAAT
>NW_020869757.1:20000-30000 GCF_003789085.1 Penaeus vannamei | reverse complement strand
GAGAGAGAGAGTTTGAGGGAGAGAGGGAGAGAGAGAGAGAGATAGTTTGAGGAGAGAGAGAGAGAGTTTGAGGGAGAGAGAGAGCGAGATCGAGAGAAAGAGAGAGAAGAGAGAGAGAAAAGAAAGAAAGACAGGTCAAACAAGACGCACAGATACAGAAACAAAAACAAAAAAAAACAAAAAACAGAAAAAAAAAAGAAAGAGGCACAGAGAGACGGAGCCAGAAAAGCGCAGCATCCCGAACCGATCTCTCCCGTAAGGCGACGAGCGAGAAAATCCGGATGACTGATGACGGAAGTGAGAACACGCGAGGCTCTCTCAGGTGCCTTTGGAGAGTTCCCTGCATGACAAATTCCTTAAGCAAAGTCGGTTTCTGCGTTTCTTTTTTTTCTGCTTTTCGTTTTTCGTTTTTCGTTTTCTCTCTCTCTCTCTCTATCTCTCTCTCTCTCTCTCTCTCTCTCTCTCTCTCTCTCTCTCTCTCTCTCTCTCTCTCTCTCTCTCTCTCTCTCTCTCTCTCTCTCTCTCTCTCCTCTCTCTCTCTCTCTCTCTCTCTCTCTCTCTCTCTCTCTCTCTCTCTCTCTCTCTCTCTCCTCTCTCTCTCTCTCCTCTCTCTCTCTCTCTTTTGTGCTTTCTCTCTCTCTATCCCCTCTCTCTCTCTCTCTCTCTCTCTCTTTGGTGTTTCTGTTTTTTTCTCATTCTTTCTTTTCTTTTCTTTTTCATTTCTTTTTTGTTTTTGTTTTTCTGTTCATCTGTCGTTCTCTCTTTGTTTCTCTTTTTTTTTGTCTCTCTCTACCTATTTATCTATCTGCCTATCTGTCTATCTATCTAGCTGTCTATCTATCCATCTAGCTATCTAGTAATGATTTTTTTTTTTTTTACTATTACTGTTGTTTATTCTGATTATTCGAATATTTACTTATTCACCTGTTGAATTGTTTATCTGTTTATATATGCCATTCGCTTGTTTATTCATATATTCTTTTATTCATTTATACATTTTCTTTAGGCTAATTTTCTTCTTTCTTGCTTTTTTTCACTTCTCCTCCTCCTCCTTCCCCCCTCTTCTTCCTTTCTTCTTCTTTCTTCTTCTTCTTCTTTTCTTTTTCTCTACTTCTTCTTCTTATGTATTATTATTATTATTATCATTCGCTCTTTCATCATCATCTTCTTTTTCTTCTTCTTCTTCCTCCTCCTTATTCTTTTTTTTCTTTTTTCTTCTTCATCTTCTTTTCCTTCTTCTTCTTCTTCTCCTGCTCCTCCCCTTTCTTCTTTTTTTCTTCTTTTCTTCTTTCTTCAATCTCCTTCTTTCAATCTTCCCTTCCTTCTCCTTTTCCTTCTCACTCGCTTCATTTCCTCCTCCTCCTCCTCCTGCCTCTCCTCCTCCTCACTCCTCCTCCTCCTCCCTCCTCCTCCTCCTCCTTCTTCTCCTTCTCCTCCTCCTCCTCCTCCTCCTCCTCCTTCTTTCTCTTCTTCTTCTTCTTTTCTTCTTCTTCTTTCTTCTTCTTCTTTCTTCTTCTTCTTCTCCTCCTCCTCCTTCTTACTCCTCTGCTCCCCTCATCCTCCTCCCCCTCCTCCTCCTCCTCCTCCTCCTCCTCCGCTTCTCCGCCTTCTCCTCCTTCTCCTCCTCTTTCCTCTTCTTCTTCTTTTCTTTCCTTTTAATGTTATCAAAAGACGAATCAAGAGAGAAAATGACATTAAGTTATGAGATTTCGAGTTAAGTTATAAAGTTAATGGCGCCATTTTACGTGGATCAGACTATTATCATCGCTTAAACATTATTACTTTCATTCTCTTAATAATTACTTTTTCTCATCTCTTTTTTATTCAGTGACTGTTCATCCGTATTCTGTAATTATTACGTCTATTCATTTACATCCATTTATTCACCTATTCATTCATTCAATTTATTCAGCCTGCTCATGTCACTCATTTATTTATCCTCTGCATCCTCTTGTTTATTATATATTTCATAAATTAATGCAATATATTTTTCTTCATTTTTTGCCGCTATATTTGTGCGTCTGTTTTGCATATCTTTTAAGAGCGTGTGAGTGCGTTTGCATATGTTATTGGCTTGCGCGTGTGTTTGCGTGTGCGAATGCTTGTGCTCGCTCGTGAATATTCTTCTCGCATGCGTATCTTTGTGCGAAAGAGATAAGATCGTGATAAAAAAAAAAAAGATAAGATGATGAAGTAAATATATGTTTTCTTCCAATATCTGAAAGTCACCGCGGTAATGTCATTGCAACGGGAGAGAACATCACACAGAAATCAGGCAGATTGTATATGATATCACGTGAAATTTACGTCTTGCCTTTCACTGCGTGCGCTTTGACGACCAGGAAGTGCAGCTATTCTTTCTCCTTTTCTTCTTCTTCTTCTTCTTCGTCTCCCCTTGCTTTTCTTCCTTTCTTCTTCTTCTTCTCTTCTCCTCCTTTTTGCTTCCTTTTCTTTTTCTTCTTCCTTCTTCTCCCCTTTTTCTTCTCTTCTTTTTCCTTCTTCTTCTTCGTCTCCTTGCTTTTCTTCTTCTTTTCTCTTGTTTCTTCTTCTTCTCCTCCTTTTTCTTCTTACTCTTCTTCTCTCCTTTTCTTCTTACTATCCCCTTCTTTCTTTCTTTTCCTCCTTCGATTGTTCTTTGTCTTTATCTTTTTTTTCTTATTCCTTCTTTGTTTTACTCCTGCTTTTTCTTCTCGTTCTTCTTCTTCTTTTCGTTTTTCTTCTTCCCTTTCTTCCTCTTCTTCTTTTTTCTCCTGCCTCCATCCTTTTTCTCCTTTTTTTTCTTTCTACTTTTTCATCTTTTTCCTTCCTTTTTTTCAGCTTCTTCTTCTCCCTTTTCTTCTTTTTTTTCGTATTCTCCTTCTTTTTCTTCTTCTTTCTTCTTCTTCTTCTTCTTTTCCTCTTCCTCCTCCTCCTCCTCCTCCTCCTCCCCATCTCCCTTCTCCTTCTTATTACTATCATTTCTTTCCTTTTAATGTTATCAAATGGAGAACCAAGAAAATGACATTTGCAAATCCAGCCCGATATCCTTGTGTATAATTCCTCTTATAAATTATGAGACTCAAAGTTATAAAGTTAATGGCGCCATTTTGCGTGGATCAGATTATTATCATCGTTTTAAAATTGTTTTATTGTCTTAATAATCAAGTCCCTTTCTCATTTTTTTGTTTGTGAATTGACTGTTCATCGGTTATTCTGGTAATTATTACATCATGAAGTATATTTTGAAATTAACACTACTATTAATTCATAACAATAATAATTGTGATAATATAAGATAATAATTAATTAATAATTAATGATAATAATAATAACAAATAATGATAATGGAATGATAATATAATGATAATAATGATAATAATATAATGATAAATAATAATGATAATTAATAATATATTAAATAATAATATTATAATAATAATAATAATAATAATAAACAATATATAATAAAATAATAATATAATATATGATAATAATAATAATAATATAATAATGATGCTGAATGATGCTGATGATAATTATGAAAATAATGAAAATAATAATGACAATGATCACCTCACTTATACAACATAATTCTACATTAGAATATGCAATGGGTATAACATAACACTCGAGACAGTATAACATATCATTCATATCATAACAAAATTCACGTTATAACACCGAAATCGTAAAACCATTTAAACATGAAATTCATAACATAGTATTCATAACCCATTGAATTATAACAAAGAATGACAAAATACAAATTTCACACATTCATAAAAAAATACCAATCATAACAGAACAATATTCACAATGTAGAACACCCAAACAGATATAGCATACACTTTGTGAACATAGAGAGAGCTAAAATGTAACACCGCACGAGAGCTAAAGAACACCGTTATGTCATAGAACAAAATGAGCAGCACCTAACGGCATTGCACACATAAACATAACCGGACACGAACGGACACAACAGCGAAAATATCTTTGCATTCCTTACCTAAAACTTCCCTGGTTACGCAGTACAAGTGTCTTTTTCATCAGAGAGAGAGGAGAGACAGAGAGGAGAGAGGGGGGAAGCAGAGAGAGAGGGGACGGAGGAGGGAGAGAAGAGAAAGAGAGAGATAGAGAGAGAGAGAGAGAGAGAGAGAGAGAGAGAGAGAGAAGAGAGAGAGAGAGAGAGAGAGAGAGGAGAAGAGAGAGATAGAGAGAGAGAGAGAGAGAGAAGAAGAGAGAGAGAGAGAGAGAGAGAGAGAGAGAGAGAGAGAGAGAGAGAGAGAGAGAGAGAGAAGAGAGAGAGGGGGGGAGGGGGGAGGGAGGGGGGAGGGAGGAGGGAGGGAGGGAGAGAGAGAGAGAAGAGAGAGAGTGAGAGAGTGAGAGAAGGGAGGGACAGAGAGACAAAGACAACTGAACTGACAGAGATTCCACTAAAATCTGCTAAAAGGAACATCAAGAAGAGAAGCAGAGGAAATAGGGAATGGGGACAGGGAGAATGGGGGGAGGCGGAGAAGGGGGAAGGAAATTTGGGAAGAAGGAAGGGAGGATATTGAATAAAAGGGAGGAAAAAAGAGAGGGAGAGGGGAAGAAGTGGGAAGGGGAGAGGAGAAATAGAAGAAAAATTGGGATAAAAGGGTGCAAATGAGGGGAGAATGAGAGAAAATAGGACAAAGGGAAATGAAAATAGAAAAAAATGAAAAGAAGGGAGAGAAGTGAAGAGAGAGAGAGAGAGACAGAGGAGAGAGAGAGGAGAGAGAGAGAGAGAGAGAGAGAGAGAGAGAGAGAGAGAGAAAGAAGATAGAGGAGAGAGAGAGAGAGAGAGAGAGAGAGTAGAGGAGAGAGAGAGGATAGGCGACGATAGGAAAAGTGAAGTGAATAAGAATCGAGAAAGAGAATGGACAGCGAAAGGATAAGCGGGAAGAAGGGAGAGAGATAATCAGAACGTAGCGGGAGAATGGGAAAGAGAAGGCCCGAATAGAACAGAGACATAAAATAAAAGAATATAATATACCGAAATAAAGAAAATCTAGAGAGAGAAAACGAAAATACATATCAAAATGAGGGAAGAGGAGAGAAGGAGAAGAGAGAGGAGGAGGGAGGAGGAGAGAGAGAGAAGACAGAGAGCGAGAGAGAGAGAGAAGAGAGAGAGAGAGGTACGAGAAGAGAGAGAGAGAGAGAGAGAGAGAGAGAGGAGAGAGAGAGGAGAGAAGAGAAGAGAGAAGACATGGAGACAGAGAACAAGACGCAAGACGACAGAGAGACAGACAGCAGATAGAGGAAGAGAGAGAGAGAGAAGAGAGAGAGAGAGAGAAGAGAGAGAGAGAGAGANGAAAATGAATTTGCAAATCCAACTCCGAATAGCTTCCTTGGTTTAATAACATTCCTCTTATATAATATATGACGACTCAAAGTTATAAAGTTAATGCGCAGCACCCTCTTTCGGTCGCGCATCCAGTTATTATTCATGATTTATCAAAATTTGTTTTATTGTTCTTATTGATCAGCCTTATCTCAACTTTCTTATGTTGACTGCTTCATCTTTTCTTGTAGCCGTTTTCTGTTATTTCATCAATAACGTATATTTGAAAATTAACACTACTATTATTCATAATAATAATAATTGTGATAATAATAAAGGTAATAATAATAATGATAATGATGATAATAATAACAATAATAATAATGATAATAATAATAATAATAATAATAAATTATAATGAATAATAATAATTAATAATAAATAATAATATAATAATAATAATTAATAATCAATAATATATATAATAATAATAATAAATAATAATAATATAATAATGATAATGATAATAATAAGATTATATAATAATAATACAATAATGATGCTGATGATGTCTGATGATATATAATATAATGAAAATAATAATGATAATGATCCTCACTTATAACACAGAATTCTACATTAGAATATGCAATGGTATAACATAACACTCGAGACAGTATAACATATCATTCATATCATAACAAAATTCACAAGTTATACCACCGAAATCATAACCATTAAACATGAAATTCATAACATAGTATTCATAACCCATTGAATTATAACAAAGAATGACACAATACAAATTTCACGTTCATAAAATACCAATCATAACAGAACAATATTCACAATGTAGAACACCCAAAACAGATATAGCATAACATTCGTGAACATAGAGGAGCTAATAATGTAGCACTCATGAGAGTTAAGATAACACGTTATGTCACAGAACAAAATGAGCAGCACCTACGGCATTGCACACATAACATAACACGGACACGAACGAAACACAACACAGAAAATATCTTTGTATTCCTTACCACAAGACTTCCCTGGATTACACAAGTACAGTATCTTTTTAATCAAGAGAGAGAGAGAGAGAGAGAGAGAGAGGAGAGAGAGAGAGAGAGAGAAGAGAGAGAGAGAAGAGAGAGAGAGAGAGAGAGAGAGAGAGAGAGAGAAGAGAGAGAGAGAGAGAGAGAGAGAGGGTGGAAGACAGGGAGGAGAGGGACGGAGAAGAGGGAGAGAGAGAGAGACAGAGATAGAGATAGAGAGAGAGAGAGGAGGAGGGAGAGAGAGAGAGAGAGAGAGAGTAGAAGAGAGAGAAGAGAGATGAGAGATGATGAGAAGAGAGAGATGAGAGAGAGGGAGGAGGGACGAGAGAGAGAGTGAGAGAGTAAGATGAGAGGGGCAAGGGACCAGAGGAGACAAAAGACATAACTGACAGACAGATCTCACTATAAATCTTGCCTAAGGAACAATCAGAAGAAGAAGCACGCAAGTGAATCATATGAGATTCGGGACGACAAAAGGGACGTATATGGGGGGAGGAGGGAGAAGGGGGAGAGGAAACTTGGGCGAAGAAGGAGGGAAGGATATTGATTACAAGGCAGACGGAATAAATGGAGGAGGTGAGAGGGGAAGAATAGTTGTGGCAAGATATGAGGAGAGGAGACAATTAGAAGAAATCATTGAGGGACTATAATATAGGGTGCAAATTCGAGGGGATGAATGAGAGAAAAATATGACAACATGGTGATATCATGAATCTTTGATGTAAAAAAAAAATGTATATCAATTATATAAGAATAAGTTGATATGAAGGAATCATGCAGAAAAAGTTGAGCAGCAGAGAGAGACAGAGAGAATGAAGAGGAGGTATAGATGACGAGTAGTTAAGGGATTGAAGTAAGTATAGAGCAGGAGAGGAGTAGCAGAGATAGAAGGAGAGAGAGAGGATAGATGGTATATATGAGACGAGAGAGTAAGCGAGAGTATGACTAAAATTTTGGGGATATATTGGATCATAGACTATAGATAGAAAAGTGAATGTCAATAAGATATTGGAGAAAGATGGAAGCCAGAATTACTTGGACAGCTGACAAAGGAATATTCGGAAGAAGGGGAGAGAGATTGTAATCGAGAAACACGGTCAGGGGAGATGGAAACGAAGAAGCCATGAAATCACAAACAGATGACATACAAAATAAAAGAAATATAACTGATAATTACTCTACTTTGAGACCTATATACCATAATAAAGAAAAATCTAGAGAGAGAAAAAAAAAACGGTGAAAATATAACATATTCCCTAAAATAGGGTGATAGAAGGAAGGCCGAAAGAATGAAGTCAGAAGAGGAGGAGTAAAGGAGGGAAGGAGTAGAGGAGAAGAGAGTCAGAGAGAAGAGAGGGAGATGAGAGAGTTGGGAGTAAGTAGAGGAGAATGGAGCAAGAGAGTGAGTATTCGACTTATAGTAGAGTTAGTAGAGATGAGGAAGAGACGATTAAGGACGTAGTCACAGACAAAGTCACCAGAAGCAGAGAGAAGAGGGAAAGAGAGAGAAGAGAAAAGAGAGAGAAGACGAGACAGAAAGACAGAGAGTGCATCTGACGGCGTTCTGTCCCCAGAGGAGCTAGAACCCCGAGGCGGCGACGGAGGGAGGAGAACGATCTGTCATTTCCGTCAGCGAAGTGCGTGTAGTTGGGTGTGTGTCCTGTGTCGCGGGGTGTAAGTGAGTCCGTGTGGGTGTGGTCGTGTGAAAGCCGGCGACGGTCCGTGTCCGCATTTGTCCGTAGCTGCGTATATGCGTGCTTACTGGGGACTAATGTGTTAAAGGGACTTTTGTATGTGTGTGTCAGGAGGGGTGGGGCGGGGCGGGGTGTGAGTGATGAGTGAGAGAGGAGAGGGGGGGGGCCCGAGAGAGAGAGAGAGAGAGAGAAGAGAAGAGAGAGAGAGAGAGAGAGAGAGAGAGAGAGAGACAGAGAGAGAGACAGGAGAGAGAGAAGAGAGAGAGAGAGAGAAGAGAGAGAGAGAGTTGTGTGTGTGTGTGTGTGTGTGTGTGTGTGTGTGGATGCGTTTGTGTGCGTGTGCGGGTAGTGTAGTGATAATAAGTAGGTTTGAGAAAAGAGAGAGATGGAGGGGAGATGAGGGAGGGGGAGAGATGATAAGAGAAAAAGGGACAGACGACACAGAGACAGAATAGACCAGTCAGACAGAGAGGGGAGAGAGAAAGAGGACAAATATAGAGATAGAGAGAAGAGAAGAGACAAAGATAGACAGAGAGAAACAAGGGGACAGAGAAAGAGAAAAGATAAAAGAAAAAAAAAAAGAAAGACATTCAAAAAATAGAATCAGGAAAACACAAAGGAGCCAGAGATTAGAAAAAAAAATAAGCAAAAAGAAAAGAAAGAAAAAAAGAAAACAGACAAAATCATTCTTAAAACGAACAAAAAATCCTTTTCCATAGAAACTCTATCAATGCCCACCCCTTGTGTCGCTTCCTCTCTGCACCACTCATTAAAGTATCCGTTTTAACATGACAAAAAAAGCGGTAATCACTTCTCTTATTCTCCCTGTCATCTTCTACCCTACTTCTCCCCCTCCCCCCCTCCCACTCCTCTCTCCCCCCTTCTCCCTCTCCCCCCTCCCCCCCCCACTCCCCTCCTCCCCCCTCTCCCCCCTCTCCCCCCCCCCCCTTCCCCCTCCCCCTCTCCCCTCTCCCCCTCCCACTCCCTCTCCCCCCTCTCCCCCTCTCCCTCCCTCTCCCCTCTCCCCCTCCCCCCTCTCCCCCCTCCCTCCCCATACAAGACACTCCCCCCACATCTTCTCTCTTAATTCATATTTTTCAATGTGTGTATGTGTTCTGTGAGTATGCGTCTGTCTGTGTGGTTGTGTTTTATGTGTGTGCGTTGTGGTGTGTGTGGTGTGTGTGTGTGTTGTGTGTGTGTGTGTGCGTGTCTGTGTATTATGTTGTGTGTGTGTGATTAGAATAGTTTAGTGTGCGTGTGTGTGTGTATGACTGTGTGTACGTGTGTATGCAAGAGGTATTTCATCTTTTATCTACTTAATTACTATTTTGTTTTTGTTAATGTTTTTTTCTGCCGCATTGAGTACACTATCTTTCTAATACCTCTCAGCATTCAAAAGGAAAAAAGTCAGTATATTTCGATATTATCATCATTATCATTTTCATTATCATCATTGTTATCATTATTATTATATTATCATCTTGTTATCATTATATATTTTTAATCATCATCACTGTTATCATTATTATTATCATTATCATCTTTGTTATCATCATTATCATTATTATTATCATTATCATTACCATCTTTATTGTTAACATCATCATTACTATTACTTTTACTATTACCATTACTATTACAATTCGTATTATCATTGTTATCATTATCATTATTATTATCATTAGTTTTCACCCCACTAACCCCAACAATTACCCACATACCCATCCGCCCCCCCTTCTCCCTCCACTTCTCGCCCCCCCAACCTCTCGACCCCGAACCCTCTCAACACCCCCCCCCCCCCCCATTCTATCCACACCCAACCTTCACACCCCTTAATTTCCCCCACTCGACACCCCCAACCCCCCTCTATCCTATCCACTACCCCCCTTTCCTCCTTCCCCCCACCCCCCCACACCCCACCTCATTCTTCCCCTACCCCCATTTCTCATCCCCACTGTCCTATCCCCCTT
>NW_020869757.1:0-7500 GCF_003789085.1 Penaeus vannamei | reverse complement strand
TACATACATACATAATACCATACCGACATCCACAAACATACAAGTAAATATATTACAGTACTACAAAATAACAAAATATCACACACACACACATAACATAAATTTATTATACGCATTACAATTAACTCAAAGTATACACACACACACACTTATAACATAAATATATATTACAGTACATACAAATACAACTCAAGATTGTGTGTGTGTAAGTCGTGTGTGTTGTGTACGTGGTGTGTGCGTGGTGCGGAGTGTGGTGGTGTGTGTTATCAGAGGGTTTGTGCCATACACGACATACATAAATATATAACTTACAATAACACATTTACACGACACACATGAACATAAATATATTATCTACATACAGATACATACACACACACACTATGACATCTATCTAGTCTATCTATTCTTAACGCTAATGCTATGCTTATCTATCTATCCTAATCTATCTTATCTATCTAGTCTATCTATCTATCTATCTATGCTATCTATCTAATCTAATCATATCTATATATATCTGATAGTATGTTTATATATCTATCTATCTATCTTATCGCTAAATCTGTCATATCTATCTATCTAATCTATATCAGTGGCACTGACGCAGTGCTGCTTCCCGCCCGGTGAAACCCATAACGCACATGAACCTTCCTCCCGCCCTTCCCTGAAATTCGACCCCATGCTAACTCAGATTCACTTCAAACTAAGCCCACATCCACAACTCCACGTCCGAACAGAAAATGACCACATCTTCAAAAAACCTACGAAAAGGTCAGATCCAGATATGCGGATACATGTTCATGACATGCCAATGAGGGCGGGTTAATTTGGAGGAGATTTAAGTATATAGAAAAAAAGGGGTTCCAATACATTGGTAAGGTAGAAGAAACAGTTAAAACTTATGGGGTCTGAACTGTAATCGTATCCGGGCCAATCGTTTCAAGGGGTAGGTAAGTTATTGCATATGGAAATATAGATAACTTTATTTGTGATATGCATAAATAATAGATAAACATACTGTATGTTGTATATGCTAAGACACACATTATAATAAATGAATTAGATAATATAAACAGGCAAATACTCCAGAGCTTATACTATATAAATTAGTAGTATGAATGATAACATATCTCTATATACTCCAATATTTATTATAATACATAGATATAGTAAAATATATATATATATATATATATAATATATAATATATATATATATTATAACTCAAATATATATTATATAAAATTGAAATATATTATTATAATACTAATTATATTTGTTATAATAATTTATTATATATATAATTAATTAGTTATATTTGTCTGTTGTATGTTATATGTATATACATATATAAATGAATGATAATAGTGTAAGAGCATATAATGTATAGTATGTATAGATAGAAGAAAGATTATGGATAGATGCTGGATAGTAGATGTGTGTGTATGTATAAAGCCATGTTACACAATAACACATACATAACAACCACATAATGTGTGTATATATAGTGCAAAGTACACAAATGCCATGCTCAAAAATGTAATACAAAATTACAACTAATTTTGGGGACTTTATTTATTTTAGGAATTCACGGACATCAAAAATATGCCCAGGAATCCGGCAAAAATCTGACGCAAAGTAGACTGCGAGAAAAATATGAATAGTATTAAGAGATTTTAATGAACTGATGACTGAACTCCACAAAATGGTAAGACGTAGATTCTCAGGCATAAGTTCTCGAAGTATATCTTGCATTCACTTAAAACTGTATCCGACATTTGCGCAAATTAGGTCATCAAGTTTTAATTCATAATATAATTAACTCATACTAGCATTTATACACACTGGCGAAGACCCGCGGAACGCCCACAGAAAAAAATTATACGAATAAAATTACAAACTTTTCTTCCGTATTTCTTTTACCTTCTTCCTCTGCTTATCCCGCACTGCCTCTACCCTGCCCCACCTTTGTGTTCTGTTTGCAAGTTGATTCCTGCTTCCTCGTCCCCTGTGGCCTCTCTCTTCGGTTTGATCATTCTATCTCCTCACCAACTGCAAAAAAACTCGATAAGTGTTCTTTCTCTTCGCAATCTCCCCATATACGTCTCTCTCCTTCTGTCACTCACGGCTCTCAAGTGAAATAGCATCCATCCCACTTCACTCGGATCTCTCTCTCAATCTCTCTCCTCTCCATCTGCAATCATACTACCTCCTCCATACATACGCTCTCCTCTGCCGTCACGTTCCATCTCCTCTCCTCTCCTCTTCACTCTCTCTCCTCGATTTCTCTCTCCTCATCCATCCTCTCACTCCCTCCATGCTACCTGCGTCGTCTCGTCACTCCTATCTCGATCATCTCATCAAAGAATACATCGCTCTCATACAATCTATTCATCGATCTCTCAGTCTAACAGCTGGTCTCTCTCGTCTGAAACTCTCAGAAAAAACACCAAAAAATACAAGAAAAAAAATACTACTTCCTATTCTCCTCAATCTCATCTCTCTTCACTCTCTCTCTCTCTACAATAACTCTCTCTCTGCTTCTCTCTCCTTCTCACTCCTCTTTCTCTTCACATTCCATTATCCTTCCCTAGACATCTCCTCATCCTCTTTGTCATATAACTCACTTTACAAAATTTTGTCCACCTCAATTCCACCTCATCCTTCCCATCCCCCTTTCAGGGCCTCCCATCTGGTCCCCGGCCCACTTCCCCTCCTCTTCCTCCTTCAAAACTCCCCGCCTGCTTTCTGTCCTTTCCTCGTCCCATTAATTTTCCTATTCTCCCCTCTTCTCATCTCCCTTTTAACCATTGGGAGGGCCTTCTTTTTCCCTTTCTTTTCCCCATTCACGCACCCCTTTCATCTTTAAGAGTTTTCCCCTTTCTCATCCTCCGCTATTTTTCCCTCCTCCCCCTGATCTGCGGTCCCTTTCTTCCTTACCCTTCCGACCTTCTCTTCCTCTCCATTTCCTTCGCTTTACCCTTCTTCCTCCCCCCTTCCTTCTTAAAAAACATTGGTGCTTAGATTAGTCCGTCTGTAACATAATAAATGTACATAATGGTTCTACAATTTACTTTCAATACACGTGGTTCTTGCCCTTATCTTTGTCTAATATTTTTCTATTTATGGCCTCTAATCTCTATTTTCTGCGCCTTTGTGCACTAATCTCCATGGTCGGCTCACTCTATCTCTTTCCTCTATTCTTATCTCTATATGTCTACCCCTCTGACTCCCTTATCTCTATCTCAGTTCTCAATTTCCCAATCTCCTTCTCCATCTCCATCTCTCTCTCTTCTCTCTCTCCTCTCGTCTCTCTCTCTCTCCTATCTTCTATCTCTTCCTAATCTATTCTACTATCTATTCTATCTATTCTGATCTAGTCTATGCTATCTATCTATCTATCTATCTAATCTATCTATCTATGCTATTCTATCTATCTAGTCTATGATCTATCTTTCCTTTCTTTCCTCTCTCATCCTCTCTCTCTCCGTCCCTCTCCATTCGTCACATTATCTCATCGTCTTCGGTCACTCCATCTCTCTTCTCCTCCTCCATAACTTCGTCTCTCTCTCTCGTCTCTCTCTCTCTCTCCTCTCTCTCTGCTCTCCTCTCGTCCTTCTCGTCTCTCGTCATCTTCGTCTCTCTTGCATCTCGATCTCTTCGTGTTCCTGTCTGTCTGTCTGGTCCTCTGGTCTCTGTCTGCCTCTGTCTCTGTCTCTGTCTCTAGGTCTTCTGTCTCTGTCTCTGTCTTTTGTCTGCTGTCTCTGTCTCTGTCTCTGTCCTCGTTCTCTGTCTCTCTCTCNAGAGAGAAATGAGAGACGAGAGAGAGAGAGAGAGAGAGACGAGAGGCGAGAGAGAGAGCCGACGGGGATGAGTAGAGAGAGAGAAGAGAGAGAGAGAGGAGAGGAGAGGAGAGAGAAGAAAGATGGAGAAAGAGAGAAGAGGAGAGAAGAGAGGAGAAGGAGAGAGAGAGAGAGAATTCCAAGTTCATGAACCAATATTTCAAAATAAAGTATAAAAGACCGTACATCTTAATAAAATATAAAACATACAAAAAAAACAACAAAAAAAATAAACACAACACCATAATGACACTTATTATAGAATAATATAAGACGCCATTTGAGATGGAAAGTGATATTATTAATATGACTGCCATATCCTGAGAAATCATAAAGATTAATCATAAGGCAAAATATCAGCATAAGTACTAAGTAACTTATAGCTAATAGTAGCTTATCTGAAGACACACACACACACACACACACACACACACACAACACACACACACGAACACACACACAAAACACACACACACACACACCGCACCGCCACGCACACACACACAACACACACCACACCACACCACACACACACACACACACACAACCACACACACCACCACCAACACACGCACGCACGCACACGCACCGCACACGCACACGCACACACACACACACACACACACACACACCACACACACACACACCACCACCGCACGCACGCACACGCACACGCACACGCCAACACGCACACCGGCACACGCACACCACACGCACACGCACACGCACGCACACACACACCACGCACAGGCACACACACACAACAGACCACAACATCCGCATCAACACCACACACACCCACACCGTCACACAACACACACGCACGCACATACACGCACACCGCGCCAACAACCAAAAAACACACACACAACACAACACACACCACACACACACACCACACACACACCACACACACACCACACTACGCCACACACGCACCACCCGCACACGCCACACGCACACACACACCACCGCACACACAACACAGACACACGCGACAGACCAGACACACTACACACACATTACACACGCACACGCACACGCCACACACACACAGCATCACACTGCACACACCACACACACACACACAACATACACACACACACACTACCACACACACACGCACACACACACCACACACGCATTCACAACACGCTCACAACACCACGCACACGGCACACGCACTACTATCTACTATCTATCTCTATCAACACACACACCGTGCACACGCACACACACATTACACACACAACAACACCACGCACACAACAACACACGCACACTAACCTATAACATCTCACACTACCTCTTACGCACACACACACACACACACACACATACACACACAACACACTACACCACATCTATCTCATGCTACACACATCTATCATCCCTACGCATTCACATACTTACGCAACACACACCACAACGCACACGCACACTCACACACGCACACAACACACACCACACGCACACGCTTCACACACACACGCACACCATCAACGCTATCTCATATCACAACGCTATATCTTACCACACACGCACACGCACACGCACACGCACACACACACACACCACACCCATACACCACCACACACACACACACACCACACACCCACGCACACTTTGCACGCACACAACACACACGCACACGCACACACACGCACACATTACACTACACACGCCGCACACACACACACTATATACACCACACCACACAACCACACACTCACAACACACACATCTCACACCACACACGCACACACACACTCATCCAACGCACATCACACACACACACGCACACACACACGCAACACGCACACGCACACCTCCCTCACACACAGACCACACGCAACACACTACACACACACACACACACACTACATCACACACGCACACACACACGCACACGCACATCACATCAACAACAAACGCACACCGCACAATTCCCCACAACACAGACACATCACCCCACACCCACTACACACGCACACCACACACACAGCACACACACACACAACGCGGCGCACCGCACATCACACGCATACGCCACGACACACACCAACACACACCCACACACAACACACACCACACCCACACCCACACGCACACGCACACGCAACACGCACGCACACTGCACACGCACACCATCACCAACAGCTACACACGCCACAGACAGTGGAACACACACACACACATCACACGCGCACACGCACACCACACCCACACCACCACACGCACGCACGCACGCACACACGCACACCACACACACACACACACACACACACACACGCACGCACGCACGCACGCCCACGCACGCACACACACACACACCCACACAACACACACACCACACACACACACACACACACGCACACACACACCACACGCACACACACACGACCACGCACCACACACACAGACACACGCATCACACACACACACACACTACACACAACGCACACACGCACACACAACACGGCACACGCACGCACACACACACACGGCCACACGCACACACACCAGACACACACGCACCACACACACACATCACGCACACACACACACACACGCATACACCACACTACCACGCGCGCACGCAACACACGCATACGCACACACCATCAGCTACGCACACCACACACCACACACACACACACACACACACACACACACACACCACACACACGCACACGCACACGCCACACGACACGCACGCACCACGCACAACACACACAGACACACGAACAGACAGACACACAACACACACAACGCACACGCCACAACACACACACCACGCCACGCACGCACGCCACACACACACCAACCACATCACACACACACACTACACACACACACACACACAACACAACACACGCACACCACGCACGCAACACACAACACCGCACACGCACACGCACACACAGACACACACGCACACACACACACGCCACCACACACCACAACCACAACGCATACACACACACTCACGCGCGCGCACGCCACACACACGCCATACGCACACAACCATCACCCACACACACCACACCCACACACCCACGAGCGACACACGCACACGCACACGCACGCACCACCGCACACACACCACAGACCACACGCACAGACAGACACAACACACACACACACGCACACACACCACACGCACGCAACGCACGCACACACGCATCCACACACAACACACACACACACACACACGCACGCACGCACGCACGCACACACACACACACACCACACACACACGCACGCACGCACGCACGCACGCACACACAACACACAGCGCGCACACACACACGCCACACACACACGCAACACACACACACACACAGACACACGCCACCAGCACACGCACACACCACGCACACACACACGCACACGCACAGCACGCACACACACACACGCACACGGCACACGCCACACCCACACACAACAGACACACACGCATCACACACACACACGCACCACACACAACACACACACAACACGCATTACACACACACACGCGCGGCACGCCACACACGCAATGCCGCAACACACACCACACACTCCACACACACACCACACACCACAACACACACACACACACACGCACACGCAACGCACGCCACACGCACATCACAACACAGACACGCGCACAGAA
>NW_020869756.1:0-10000 GCF_003789085.1 Penaeus vannamei | reverse complement strand
ATCACAGCAGAATAAAGCATCAGCAAAAAAAAAAAAAAAAAAAAAAAAAAAAGAATAAGAAGAAAAGAATAAGATTAAGAATAAAGAAAGAAGGAAGAAAACTGGAGCGCTTATCGCCACATCGCGAATGACATCAAACGCGCATAAACTGTACAGCTTTCTTGATGTAATTTTCTTAGCTTGTCCGGCTATTTCTTCTGCAACGCGAGACAGATGTTGCGCGTGTGTTATTATCTTTGCAAATAAAGGGGGTTAAAAAAAAAACGTTTATATATGTAGCCAAATGTAAACACATTTCTAAGGTCAGACGTCCAAGGTTATATGTGTATGTATGTCATATGAATAAACATATGGTTGTATGTATACATGTAAGTGTATATGTATGTATGCATGTAAGTATATATGTATGTCTTAAATATTACAACACACACACACACACACACAACACACACACACACACACACACACACACACACACTGACATAAACATAGATGTACGTCTGAGAAAACATGTGATCATTAATGAAAGGATTTTCTTTTTTAGTATTATATACTAATACTATTTAACGATCTTGTAATGGCTGCTTTATTGCTAAACAAGATTATTGCAATCATTTAAAAAA
Source organism: Penaeus vannamei (assembly GCF_003789085.1). Classification (NCBI taxonomy): domain Eukaryota; kingdom Metazoa; phylum Arthropoda; class Malacostraca; order Decapoda; family Penaeidae; genus Penaeus; species Penaeus vannamei. The sequence goes on along the minus strand of NW_020869756.1, from coordinate 9,377 downwards.
AAAAACATGAATTTTCTTTTTCTGTTAAGTGAGAGAGAGAGAGAGAGAGAGAGAAGAGAAGAGAGAGAGAAGAGAGAGAGAGAGAGAGAGAGAGAGAGAGAGAGAGAGAAAGAAAGGAGAGAGGAGAGAGAGAGAGAGAGAGACGAGAGAAGAGGAGAGAGGAGAGAGAGAGAGAGAGAGAGAGAGAGAGAGAAGAGAGAGAGAGAGAGAGAGAGAGAGAGAAGAGAGAGAGGGAGAGAGAGAGAAAGAGAGAAGAGAGAGAGAGAGAGAAGAGAGAGAGAGAGAGAAAGAGAGAGAGAGAGAGAGAGAGAGAAGAGAGGAGAAGAGAGGAGAGAGAGAGAGAGAGAGAGAGAGAGAGAGAGAGAGAGAGAGAGAGAGAGAGAGAGAGGGGGGTTCTTTATAAACGTTGTATGACTTATTTGCCTGCACATTACCTAGCATTAGTTCTATAAGTACTAAAACATATATTCTTGATTTATTTCAGGTAAGACGCAATTGATGCTACTCTCTGTAAGTAATGAAGTATTACATGAGATGGTATATGTATATGTATATATATTTGTTTATATATAGACATATATATATATATATATATATATATATTATATATATATATATATAGAGAGAGAGAGAGAGAGGAGAGAGAGAGAGAGAGAGAGAGAGAGAAGAGAGAGAAGAGAGGTATATATATATATAGATATGATAGATATGTTATAGATATAGTTAGATAGATAGAAAGATATAGATACAGATAGATAGATAGAGATATAGATAAGTAGATAGATCGACAGAGATATAGATGACATTTAAGTAATAGATGAGTAGAATAGATGTAGAATAGATATAGCTAGATAGCAGATATAGATAGAGATATAGATAGATAAGTATACGATAAGTATATTAATAGATATTATATATAATATAGATACATATAATGATATAGATATATATATATATATTATATAATATATATACATACATACATCTATATATATATATATATATATATATATATATATATATATATATATAATATACATATATATATATGTATATATGTATTATGTATTTATGTTTTTGATATTTGTGTTGTGTGTGTATTTATTTTGATTTTAAAAGAATGTTAACCTTGGATATTTTAGATATTCTTAATGAAATACTACTTAATATTGACCTCTTTCTATTAGGACGAGTCATTTATATATTCACTCATATATATTTCGTTTTCTTTTGATAATTCGTAAAAACAGAATATGTAACAAGATTGCCTGCATGTAAGTCCACCTGCTGGCTACACCGGCGCTCTGCGGGTAGAAAGCGTAGAGCGAGAAACATCTTTGTTGCTGGCAGAATGAACAGCCCATTCGTACCAAAATTTGAACCCCCGCGCCAATTTTCGTTCTGCATTGCCTCTATTTTGGCGGTTAAACAACACGCCTTTAAGAAAAAAAAACGCGACAAAAGTCCTTTGAACTCTGACATATCATCCGCGCCGGCCCGCCAACGCACGAGGTGAACTCCCAACAACACTCTCGTCACGGAGAGTAATGGCCGCGCCTGTGTCCTCCTTCACCTCATCTCGANAGAGCGAGGGAGGCGATGAATCAGCAGAGAGAGTGGAAGACTGAGGGAGTAGAGAAGGAAAGGAGTGAGAGAAAGAGACAGAAGAGAAGAGAAAGAGATCGGAAGGAAGAGAGACGTGAGGAACGAAGACGAGCGGGAGAAAGGAAACTGAAGAGAGAGGAGACAGAGACAGAGAGAGGAGGAGAGACCTTGGAAGGGAGGAGTAGGGAGGCGAGGGAGGAGGAGGGAGGAGCAGAGAAGGAGCAGAGAGAAGCAGAAAGAAGAAGAGAAAAGAGAGCACAGAAGATGGTAGCCGGGATGGATAGAAAGATGAAAGAAGGACGAAAGGGGGAATGGGACAGAAGGTGAAGGGATAGAAGAAGGAGAGGAGGAGTAAGGGCATGGAGAGAGAAAGGAAGCAGTAGGGAATGATAGAAGATGGATGAATGGAAGGATGGAGAGGAGGGAAGGGGAACAGAAGGATGGAGGGAGAATGGATAGAAGGAGATGAGATAGAGTGATAGGGGATGGATGGGAGGGGATAGGATAGAGGGGAGGTAGGGAGGGATGGAGGAGGAGGGAAGGAAAGGAGGGAAGGAAAAGGAAGAAGGGAGAGCGAAAGGGAGAAGAAAAAACGAATGACAGAGAGGGAAGAGAAAGGGGGAAAGGAAGAGAAAGAGAGACGGGAAAGATAGAAACAATGGTATAGCATAAATTCTAGGAAATGACAACCTAGAAAAAAACATATCGAAAAAGGCAGATAGAAATAAAGAATGAACGGTACAGTACATAAGGAAATAAAAAGACAAGAATCTAAAGAAAAAAACACTTATAATAAACAAACATCTCTCTCTCTCTCTCTCTCTCTCTCTCTCTCTCTCTCTCTCTCTCTCTCTCTCTCTCTCTCTCTCTCTCTCTCTCTCTCTCTCTCTCTCTCTCTCTCTCTCTCTCTCTCTCTCTCAAAAAAAGATAAAAAAGCAAAACGAAAAAAAAAAAAAAAAAAAAAAAAAAAAACATAAAACAGCAGGAAAAGACGCATAAACTCAAACACGAAAAAAACGGAGATAAAGTTAACAACAGACAATCGCACAAAGTTTACGAGAATCTTAAAGAAGACGAAAATGAAAAGAAGAAGAAAAAACGAAAGAGAAATTCTGGATGAAAGTCACGCCAAGCAAAGAGGGCGATGAGGAAAGAAAAAAAATGGAGCAAGAGTGGGCGAGAAAAGCCGAGAATAAGAAATAAAGACAAGCGCTGATAACAGAGGCAGAGTAAAAGTGGGAAAAGAGGGCGATGAGGAAGTAAAAAAAAAAAAAAACAATAATGACAACAAATAAATGAAAATAAATAAATGAATGAAAAATTAAAAAGTGGGAGAAGCATGGGCGAGGAAGGCCAACCATAAGAAGGAGAAATGCATCTTAAAACCTTTTAAAAAGTTACATTATATTATGAGAGGTAAATATCGATGTTATATATTATATATACACATGTTATATACATGCAAATATGTGTGTGTGTGTGTGTGTGTGTGTGTGTGTGTGTGTGTGTGTGTGTGTGTGTGTGTGTGTGTGTGTGTGTGTTGTGTGTGTGTATGTGTATGTGTGTATGTGTGTGTGTGTGTGTTTGCGCGCGAGCATATATGTACATATACATACACTTATAGAGACATAAGCCATAATATATATATGTATATATATATATATAATATATATATATATATATATATATATATATATATATATATATATATATATATGTATGTATATATATATATATATATATATATATATATATAATATATATAATATATATATATATATATATATATATATATATATATATATATATATATATATATATATATATATATATATATATATATATATATATATATATATATATATATATATATATATATATATATATATATATATATATTATATATATATATATATATAATATATATATATATATATATATATATATATACATACATATAAGGAAACATACGAGATACAGTATCTAAAGATTAATATCAATGTAACATTATGTAAGTACATGAATATGCGAGTAAATGAATCAACAACATAGACGGAAAGGTAAATAAGTATATATGATTCACATACTTTTAAGGAAAATAACAAGCATTCGCACTTGGAAACTGAACGGCTGTAAAGTCGAAGGAAAAGATTTAAAACAGAACATTGTTTTCTGGCTAATTCTTGGCGCAGGGGAACGAGGGAGAGGAAGAGAGAAGAAAAAAATACTGAAGAGATAACCTTTTCTGAGTTAAACAGGCAGCATCAGTATTTTTCTTTTCTATTCCTTCTTTTCGCATCTCTTCCTTTTTTCCCTGTATTCTTTTCGTTATATCTTTCTGTGTTTTATCTCCTCATTATTGTCCGATCTTCTGTCTTCATATGTTTATTTCCTAATCTATTTCGTTTTTTTCTCCTTTTTTTAGTATGTTTCTTTACTGCATGTAAAATGTTACATAAATATGTATTCCTTTAGCTTGCCTTTATCTTTTTTCCTTTCTCTTTGTTTTTTACGGTTTCGTTCACATTTTATTGCTCTCTTTACATCTCTCTCTCTTTCTTTGATTTCTGCACGTCTGTCTATGTTTCTGTCTCTCCCTCTACCCCTTCCTTCTCTCTCTCTCACTCTCTCACTCTCCCTCTTTCCCTTTCCTTCTCCGCACTTGCCTTACCAATTTCTCTAATTCTACCCCACCCTTTTCCCGTTTTCTTTCTCCTTTTCCATCCTCTCACCGTTTCCCTTTCATCATTCTTATCTTCTCCTTTCCTATCCACTTTTACCAAATTTTCTCTTACCTTCCCCCATTTTTCTTCTTTCCTTCATCTTTCACCCTTTCTTCCCCTTTTCTGTCATTCCCTACTCCTCTTTTCTCCACCTTCCTTCTCTTTCACCATCTTCTCTTCCCCACTTTCCTCCCTCTTTTTTCCTCCTTCTCCATCCACCTTTTCATCTTCTCTCCTCGCCCTCTTCCTCCCCCTTTCTCCCCCTTCCCCCTATGTCTATCTCTCCCCATTTTCCCTAACCCACAAGGCGGTCATAATGAACTCATGAGAAAATCCCCCCCTCGCCATGCCTCCTCATTAATTATTCACGAAAATTAATTAAGAACATCCTAGGATTCTCGTCTAATATATACATCACGTCTTGGCTCGTCCGGATGTGATGTATGAGTCGTATGCCTAATATGTTGCGAAATGCAGAATGAATATTACTGTCCGCGGTATTAATAAAGGCAATGATATTATAACAGTAATAATATTGTAAATAATACTATTGATGTGAGCAATAACGATGATGGTGATAATGATAGTTCTATCAATGATAGTGACGTTAATACTAATACTAATAATGAAGAAAATACAAATAATAACACTAACAATAATAATATGATATGATAATATTGGTAATAATCGTAATATCAATTAAAGTAGTATGTTAATAATTCTGATATGAAGATCATCCTAATAAATTTCATCAGTGGTAATGTTGCATTCATCAAAATTATCACCGCTACCATTATCATCACCTGTTTCCATCACCTTAATTACTATTTTTGTTATTACCATTTTTATCATCATAGTTACCATTATCACCATAGCGATTATCGTCATTCTCATTAACTTTACTAATACTCTAGTTACCATTATCATTATCACCACCATCAATATCATATTCACTACTCTTGCAAATGAAACACGACTTAGATACTTCTGCACATTATTCGCACTTGCAAGATTACTGCAAAAAAAGTATTTTTGCGTGTGGGTGCACGCGATCCTTGCATGACTTAATTGAAATATGCAACATGGACTGAGTGAATTTAGATGAAGGAAGTTGTAGTTGTTTTCCCGAAGGAACGAATGAGGAACTGGAAGAAGGAATAAAGGTTGAATAATTGATAGAAAAGATATGGCGCTGTGAAATTGAAGATGAAAATTAATATAGACAGGAAATAAATGTAGGTCGTAGCAATTTTCTCATTTTCTCTTTCTTCTACTCTTCATACTATAATATATATGTAAACAAATAAAGAGAGATAAATGGATGAATTAATGAATGGGATAATAAAAAAATAATAATATAAATATAAATATACAGATAGCTAGATATAGATAAATAAATAGACAGATAGACACACACACACACACACACACACACACACAGAGAGAGAGAGAGAGAGAGAGAGAGAGAGAGAGAGAGAGAGAGAGAGAGAGAGAGAGAGAGAGAGAGAGAGAGAGACTGTTAGATAGGTATATAGATACAGACAGAGAAACAAGTAGATAGATAGATAGATGTATATAAAGACAGATATAGGCAGATATAGCGGCATAGCACACCTGTTCCCCTAACGAACATGTCCCCAACGCCCACTTGGAAAACTTTGACCTCTGATATATGGATAGATAGATCGATAGATATTATACAAATAAGCACATATGCATAAAAAGAAACAAGCATGAAAAGGAGCATCATAACAAAACACAAGCAATAAAGCATACAGTATGATACACATAAATAAACATGTGTGGAATTCATGATGAACAGATTGCAACAGGAACAACGAAGGGAAGGACAAGAAAACACACGAATATGCCGAAGGCCTTTTCGCTAATGCTTCGTCAGGGCATACATGACAAGAGGTACAAAGATACTCCTCTATGTACCTCTTGTCATGTATGCCCTGACGAAGCATTAGCGAAAAGGCCTTCGGCATATTCGTGTGTTTTCTTGTCCTTCCCTTCGTTGTTCCTGTTGCATAAATAAACATAAAAATCGACATATACTATAACACATGAAAACAAATAAAAAGTCAATAACAAATAAATGCGATACACTATGAAAAAAACTGTTTCGTCCCTTTTCTCCCTCTTTCTTCTAACTCACGCAATTATCATCTATTCCCTTCCATCTCCATCTTCTTTATACATTTACGTCAGGCAAGGGATCAGGCCTTTCTTACAAGGAGAAAATGAGATCAGGAAATGAAATAAACCAGAGGGAGAGAGGAAAGAGAGAGAGAGAGAGGCAGTATGAGCGGGGAAGAGGGAGAGAGGAGGAGGGAGGAGGGAGGAGGAGGGAGGGAGGGAAGAGAGAGGAAGAGACAGAGAGAGAGGAAGAGACAGAGAGAAGAGGAAGAGGGAGAAAGAGAGAAAAGAGAGAAAAGAGAGAGAGAGAAAGAGAAAGAGAGAGAGAGAGAGAGAGAGAGAGAGAGAGAGAGAGAGAGAGGAGAGAAGAGAGAGAGAGAAGAAGAAAGGAAGAGAGAGAGAAGTTGAGAGAGGGTGGTCGAGAGCCAGGATGACAGCAAATTGAATTTAGGCGAAGGGGGAGGGTATAGAGCAGCGGAAGAGGTTGCTTGGATGCTTTGCTTGAAGAGAGAAGATGAAAGGAAAGAAGAAAGAATAAAAAAAAATAGAATACATACATACACATACATACATAAAAACATACATAGAGGGAGAAAAAAGAAAGAAAGAAAAAAAATATATATTACATTATTTTTTTTTTGTGGTGTGTGTTGGTGTGTGTGTGTGTTGTGTGTGTGTGTTGTGTGTGTGTGTGTGTGTGTGTTGGTTGTGTGTGTTTGTCTATATATATATATATATATATATATATATATATATATATATATATATATATATATATATATATATATGAGTGCAAAGAAACGTTTAGAAATGAAAACATACTGCCACCACCCCCAACAACAATAAAATAATAGCCATTATAAGAAAATATACATAATACATAAATTACTGAGAAAAAAAAATACAAAACATTCCCTCCCTCTTTCCCGCCTTCACTCCGCGAACGCTTTTGCAATGACGTCACAGGAAGAAAGCTTTCCGTTCGCGAATCTCGGGTGCAAGCCTTCTTCTCCGCCTTCAAGCTTCCACCCCTTCACTTCCCCTTCCCTGAGTCCTCATCCCCCCCCCCACACCCTCCCGTCCATAGTCTCCCTACCCCCTTCTCCTTTGCTACATTCCCTTCCCCCTTCCTCTTAATCCTTCCTCATCCTACAACCCACTCCTCACGTCCTACCCTTTTTCCCCCTTTCCAAGTCCTCCCCCCCTTTCCGACATCCCCTTCCCGTTTTCTAAAAGTCACCCTCCTGCCCTCCAAGATCCTCTTCCCTTTTTCTCTGAAATCCCCTTCCCGTTTTCTAAATTCACCCTCCTCCGAAATCTCCTATCCTTTTTCTTAAATCCCCTTCCTCCCTATCGACATTCCCTTCCCATTGCCTAATAGTCCCCCTCCCTTCTGAAAACCCCTTCCTGATTTCTAATGCCCCCCTCCTCCTCTCCGAAACCCCTTTCCCGTTTTCTAAAATCCCCCCTCCTCCCCTCCGAACTCCCTTTCCTGATTTCGAAAGTCCTTCTTCCCCTCAACCTCCCCATCTGATTTCCGGCATTTAACCCCCCCCCCCCCCGTCGCGTGCGTATGTGTCCAGCAATTCAATTTTCGCAGAAAATACTGTGTCGCTCGTTCTCTCATCTTCCCGCATCGATCATTTGTTCATTTAGTTCTCATCATTAGCATTACTTTCTTCGTCATCATTATCATATCTTTTATCATTTGCATTACGATTGTTGTCTAATCAATACTTTTCAATTAAGTACCAGTCATCAATCATTATTATTTTAATTATTATTATCATTATCCTCTTCATCATTATCATTATTTATATCATTATCAATATTACCAATCATTAAAATCATCATAACTAGCATCGTTATCAATCTTTATCATTATTACCACCATTATCATTAATATTGTATTCATCATGACTATCATCGTCATTATCGTAATCTTATCAGCAGTATCATTATCATTATTAGTATCACTATTATCATTTCCATTGCTATCATAAATACTATCATTACCATTACCATGAGGCCATAAATATTGATATTATAAAAAAAACAGTAAAAAGAAATTACAAATCTAGGAAAGTTAATCTCACGCACCTCCCTCCCCCATCCCATTCTTTAATAATCTAGTACAAACAAACACGCACTCAACACACACACACACATATAAACACACACGCACGCACATACGCACAAACGCACACGCACACACACACTGACACAAACAAACAAACGCACCCAGACTGAATTTCAAAAATGCCATGTTTTTTGCCAAACGGTATTACTCACTTTTTCGCGTTCAATTCACAGGAACAATTTTCCTCTCTCTCACTTTCCTTTCATACAAGCCCTTTCGGATTACTCGTTCCGTTGGTGAATATATCAACTTCCAAAACGAGAGAGAGAATTAAAATACAAATATATATTTAATGGCTGAAGGGATCCGCCCGGTTTCCATTTTGTGCTCTGTTATTAAAGCAAACCTTTTATCGTCTGCAGATTTGGAAAAACAGAAGCAGATGATGCAGAGCATACTCTCCAAATTCAGGCTTTTCATCTCTACTCCCAGCGCACCCTGCTACTCTCCACCATATTCATGACAAGGTAGAAAAATGGATCTATTGCCATGCCAACCTTCAAACACCAAACACACAGGCGTGCGTTCATATGCACGCGAGCACATGCACACTCACACATACGCACGTACATATATATTATATATATATATATATATATATATATATATATATATATATATATATATATATATAATATCAGAACATTTGCTAAATCGACCGTTTTCGCGGTCTAATAACCACGCCTAATTCGTATCCGAATGCTTAAATATAACATGACATTTTCCACATAACAAAAAAACAAAGAAAAATAAAATTTTTTGAAATG
>NW_020869755.1:150116-165116 GCF_003789085.1 Penaeus vannamei | reverse complement strand
ACACAAACATGCGCACACACAAACATGCACACACACAAACATGCACACATAATTATGCGCACACATAAACATAATCAAGCACGCACACAAACGCACATATTCATCTTATTTCATATATCCATTTGTTAACTCACCATTTATCCATACCCAGTGATTCATCAATTAATTCATTTAATGATCTATCCATTTACTTATTAATCTATCTATTCATCTATCCATTGCCACAAGTCTTGGGATATTATTTTTTCATTTTTCTTTTATCCATTTTTTTTCATATTCGTCTTGACTGGAACTTCCTTCTCGCTTACAAATCCGTCTCTTTTTTCTACTTCTCATTCTGATGCAATAATGTTTTGGATGTATTTGGTTCTTGGCGATATTCATTATCTAATACTACACACACAAACGTATGATATATATATATATATATATATATATAATATATATATATATATATATATATATATAATATATACATATATGTATATATGTATTTATATATATGCATATATGTGTGTATGTAATATATGTATATATATATATTATATTATATATATATAATATATATATATATATATATATACATATATATATATATATATATATATATACACACACACACATACTGTATCATATACATCCACACTACGCATAACCCCCATGACCCCTCCCCCCCCCCAACCCCAAACCCCTCCCTCCCCCTCCCCCCCTCCATCCCTCCCCCACACCCCTCCTCCCTCCCTCCCCCTCCCTTCCACTCCCCCGAGACCCACTTCAGCAATCACCTTCAGCCGAGGAGCCGCCCTTCCTGTCTCCGCCGCCCTGCGAACACCTGCACCCTCAGGCTGGCCCTCCGACAGCCGGTCCGCGGGGTCCCTGCTTGGAAGACCTGCGCTGGGGGCTTCCTCGCGGTTTTTCCCTTTTCTCTCTTTTTTTTCTTTTTTTTTTTTGGTATTGTTTTCAGTTTCTTGTTTGTCGTTATGGGTATTATTGGTTATTGTTATTTTATTGTTTTATTATTGTTATTGTTATCATTATTGTTATTTTGTTATCATTATTATGTTGTTATCATTCTTATTGTTATTGTTTTATCATTATTGTTATTGTTGTTATCATTATTGTTATTGTTGTTATCATTATTTGTTATTGTTATTGTTATCATTATTCTAATTATCATTGTTATTATTATTCTAATTATCATTGGTATTGTTCTAATTGTAATTATTATCATTATTCTAATTGTTATTATTTTCATTATTGTTATTATCATTAATATTGGTTGTAATTCTAGTAACGGTACTAGAATTGTCATTAGTACAATTTTTATTACCTTTATCATAATAATTATTACTCAATATCATTATTCCTATTGCTATTATTTTCATTATCATTCTGTCTTATTTTGATCTTATTCTTATCATTATCACCATTTCTACTACAGGTGATATTATTGTCATTACTTTCCTATTACCATTAATATCATTATCGTCATCTTTATCATCATTGTTATCATCATTATCATTTTATTACTTTTTTTCACAAGGAGAAATTTCTTTTTTGAAGTGGGGCTCGGGGGGGATGGGGGGGGGTGGGAGGGGGGGGGTCTGGCTGTTTGGGGGGTATGTGGTATGGTATTGAAATGGTATGTGGGTCTGATTGGGAGCGTATGTGTTTGTGACTTTGGAATGTGTGTTGTGTGGTTTGTTTGTTTGTTTGTTTGTTTGTGTCTATGTGTGTGCGTTTTTTGCTCGTGTGTGTGTATTTGTTTGTGGGTGTGTGTATGTGTTTGTGCGTGTGCATTTTGTGTTTGTGTGTGCATTTTGTTGTGTGTGTGTGTGTGTGTGTTGTGTGGTGTGTGTGTGTGTGTGTGTGGTGGTGTTGTGTGTGTGTGTGTGTGTGTGTGTTCATGTCTTGAAACGAACGGGATCATTCAAATACTGGTTAAAAAAAAAAAAAAAAAAAAAAAAAAAAAAAAAAAAAAAAAAAAAAAAAAAAAAAGTTTCCGCGTAACAACAACTCGCAGCTTTCTACATAAATAACATCTAAAACAGCTGTGTCTACGTACCTAAAGCATATCCAATAAAAAGCGAGAGCAGGATATATCATGTATACAACATATTCTCATCCGCGTATCTGAATAATTAAATAAATAACATACATGTGAGTTTTTTTTTCCGTGTGTGTGTGTGTGTGTGTGTGTGTGTGTGTGTGTGTGTGTGTGTGTGTGGTGTGTGTGTGTGTGTGTGTGTGTGTGTGTGTGTGTTCGTCTGTGTGTGTGTGCGTGTATGTGTGTCTATGCGTGTGTGTATGTGTGTGTGTATATTGTGTACGTGTGTACATGTATATGTACGTTTGTGTATGTGTATATGTCCGTGCATGTGTGTACATCTCTGCATCTCTGTGTACATCTGTACATGTGTGTGTCTATAAGTGTTTTTGCGTATGTGTGCGTGTGTGTTCATGTACGTCTGTGAATACGTGTATGTGTATGTGTATATGTCCGTGCATGTATGTACATCTGCGCATGTGTGTCTACGCTCTACATACACATCCATATTTGTCACTTTCTTTCTCGTTCTCTCTTCCCTCCCTCCTTCCCCTCCACTCTCTCTCGCACTACCAAACTTACTCCGTCCTCCCTGCACCTCTTCTTTCTCTCTCTCTCTTCTCTGTCTGTCTGTTTGTTTTCCTCTGTTTGTCTATCTATCTGTCTTCTCTCGTTCTTTTCTCTGTTTATTCTTTTCATTCTGTTTCTGTCTGTCTGTGTCTCTCTTTCTCTCTCTCCCTCCCTCCCCCCTCCTCTCTCCATCCTCTCTCCCTCCCTCCCCTTCCTCTCTCCATCTCCCTCCCTCCCTCCCCCTCCTCTCTCCATCTCTCTCCTCCCTCCCCCTTCCTCTCCCTCTCTCTCCCTCCCTCCTCCTCTCTCCATCTCTCTCTCTCCCTCCCCCCTCCCTCTCTCCATCTCTCTCTCTCCCTCCCCCCTCCTCTCTCCCTCTCTCTCCTCCCCCTTCCTCTCTCCATCTCTCTCCCTCCCCCTTCCCTCCCTCCCTCTCTCTCTTCCCCCTTCCCTCCCTCCTCTTCTCATTCTACTCCCCCTTCCTCCCCCCCTCTCTCCATCTCTCCATCTCTCTCCCACCTCTCCCTCCATCTCTCTCTCTCCCTCCCACCTCCCCCTTCCCTCCCTCCCTCTCTCTCTCCAATGGACATACAACCTTTCCTCCCGCCGTGAATATACCCCCTTTTCCGCATACGAGGATTGCCAAACACCCAAGCGGCCTGGACACAACTCGTGACCTCTGAGGGGCAGCTGCTGCACGCTAGACAGTGGACCCTCGGTTTGCAACGAGAGGGAGAGGGAGGGAGGGAGAGGGAGGGGGAGGGGAGGAGGGAGAGGGAAGAGGGAGGAAGGGGGAAGGGGAGGGAGAAGAAGGTGGGAGGGTGGGAGAAGGGGGGAGGGAAAGGGAAAGGGAAAGGGGAGAGGGAGAGGGGAGAGAGAGAGAGAGAGAGAGAGAGAGAGAGAGAGAGGGAGAGAGAGAGAGAGAGAGAGAGAGAGAGAGAGAGAGAGAGAGAGAGAGAGAGAGAGAGAGAGAGAGAGAGAGAGAGAGAAAGAAGAGGTGCAGGGAGAAGGAGAAAGTATGGTAGTGCGAGAGAGCGTGAAAGGGAAGGAGAGAGGGAAGAGAAAAACGAGAAAGAGAGTAAAGAGACAAACAGACAAACAAAGAGAAAAGACACAAAGAAAATAAGATAAAAGCACAAACCCAAACAAGAAAAAAAAGTTCCAAGAAGTCGACAACATCAAACAGAATATCAAAACATATTTTTTCCTTGTCTTTTTTCTCACCTTTGGACTTACGTAAACCTATCCAGAGAAGCAAAGCGTACCTGTCAAATGACCTTTTGTGGAGTGCCAAGAGGATGCAGTGCCGGAAGCAGGTGGCAGTGCACCTTGAGTCGGCAGGTGCTGGCAACAGGCTCTTTGGGTCATCCAAGGTGACTTTAGGAAAGTAATAATTTTTTCTCTCTTCTTTCATTGGAGAATTAATAAATTATTCTAAATCTGTAAGACACTGTTAAGAAGGGTGTTATTTTTATTCATTAAACAGAAAGGCAAGTCATCAGTATGACAATATGACCATGATCGTGCGTGAGTAATGTCTTGTCATTAGAGGTAGAAAGTGTCATGTCACATACAAGTTTAATGAGAAAGTTCATTCATGTAAGCAAAGTTCCGTTATTTTTGCGTGTTGTTAAGTCAGACAGATGCAGTCGAAGGATGCTTGAAATGTAATAACCAGGATATGTCTTTAAAGTGTATGGGAAAACTCCATTTGATCGAGACAAAAACGGGTAACGTGATTTAGGATAGTATCCCCTAAAACTACGCGCAACCCAATGAGAAAATGGGAAACAGGAGAAAGTTATCACGTCAATTCTACTAAGATTATCCTCCCTTGTCGATTCACACAATTTTGAATAATAAAACTTGAAGAATACTTTATGTAATCCAAAGGAAGATAAAAACCTGAAAGTAATGACTGTTTTTAGGATTAAGACCAGATGATTAAAGTACTGGAACCCGCTCGTAGTACATTGTCGCGGGACAGGAAACGGCCATTAAGTAATGTCTAAAGAGAATGGAAACTCGAGTATAATAAAGGATGAAACCCTCATTTTTTACGCGCATTGACCTCAATTCGGAATGTTTCATTAAGCATTCGAATTTCCGCGACGGGGAAACAGACCCACGAGCGAGAGAAGGAAACCGCCCGGGCTGTTGAACCGTAGGCCGTGTAGCTAACGACCGCCAGTAGACCGAGCCAAATCGAAAGCAATAAATCCGACGAGTTTCCCTCACGGACGAGCGCGGGTGACTGGACTTCCACGTCGCTAGCGGCACTGACGATCGTCTCGCCATACGTAAATGAATCGGTTACGCTCGGGAGCCAAGACGCAGCCGCCGCCTCCCCGTCTCTTCGCGGTCGGTCCGGAGTGCCTATGATCCACAAAATGCTGTATCATCTAATCACACAGTTTTGCGCCCCTGAGCTTCTTTTCTCAGGGTCGACCAATCAGCGCGCCGGAATACTGTCACTCTCGTGCGCTCGGCCAATCAGCGACGGCAGACGGGTGACGTCACGGTGGCTCCGGCCAATGGGATCGGCGGATAATTCGAGGAGGCACACCCGCGGTAATATATTATATTATTAGTCGTGATAATTCGGCAGCCAGACCGGAAGAGCGAAGAATGAGAACTACCGACACGAGCAAGGAAGGAGGAGGGAGAATGGCCGACCGAGGGGGACCACTAGTGCTGTAGGAGGTAAGAGCGAAGACGGACGGACGGCCGGGAGAGCGAGTGGCGGTGTGACTGCACATTCTACACGTGCTGTCGCGTTATTAGAGTCAGCACCTCCGCAGTTCTCCGTTAGAGCCCATGCGCTGTGAACACGATCGCTCCTCTCCTCTGTCGGGTCGCGGAGGGCGAAGAGGGAGAGAGGAACACGGTGTGAAGTGAGCATCGATATGGGATAAGTTCGAGAGGAAAAAAAAGATGTGTTAGTGGCTTTTTCTTACACGTGACTAGTGCATTTATCTTCTTATGTGATCTTGTTTACCGTCGTCGAGTTGCTTTTATAAAATTCACGGGAAATGAACTTTATCCCCCGGTGACCACGCCCATGCAGCAGCCTTTTTGGATTACTACCCTCTGCAGCGTTGAAATCTCCCCGTCTTCCCCGCCCCAATCAGCCCCATCAAGGCGTGTGGGCGTGCAGTATCGGACAGGCAATCTGGGCCCGAACCTGCCATGGCTGCAGGGTGGGATGCAGCCTCCTAGGCCTCCGTCAGCCAGGCCCGAAGGACGTGGCGTGGCCCAGCTCTCCAGCAGGAGGAGATCGAGGCAGATCGAGGCATTTCCAGGGGCGGTGTCCGAGGAGGAAGAGGCGGCATATGGCGAACACGACTGGGAGGTGGGGTGGCTGCCTCGCGAGCACTGTTTATTTAGGCGCCGCGGCCAGCAGTGCGTGAGTGTCGGCTGGCTGTCGGATTGCCCTGGGTTTACGGGCCTCTTTGAAGGCTTAGCTTGGACTCCGGGACTGTGAGAGATATATCCCACGTGTATCGACGCACAGAACACTAGAGGATGACGTGATGCTGTAGCCATACGCAGCGCGTGGCTCCGAATGAGTGTATTAGGCGTGTTCAATAGTGATCTCATTTGCATAAGATAAAAAAAGACTAAAAGTGAAGGCAGTGCGACCACCAGCAGCTTCAGTCACACAGCTCCGTCTTGGCGTGACTGCTTGCCGGACTTCCAGTGAGAAAGTTTGAAGATACTATAGATAATAAAAAGAGTGATAGCGTCTGCTTATCGTCTTAATATACTAGAAAACATAGCAGATAAACCCATCGCTATTTTCCCCTAATTTGTATATACATGTTGCGTCATTTTCTTCCTCCTTCCAGATAACCCATATGGATATACAAACGCATACTTGATTATGACATACAGACACCAGTGCTCTAGAGACAGCAACGTTAACAGAAGGATATGCAAGGGCTAGAGATAAAGTGACAATGGAAGACACGACATCTGCCAACCAGCCTTCGACCACCGCCACGCCAACGATGGAATCCGCCAAGGTTGGTGAGCTTATCTTCTTTCTTATCCTTGGAGGAAGACCATTAATCTCTCTCGTAATAGCTCGTAGAGGAAATTTCGGCCGAAAATGCGTAGGCTAGATGGAGATGTATTATTGTGTAGTTTGGATATGGAGATTATTCCTTTTCGTCTGTTTTTTCGTTTTGTTTTGTTTTGTTTACCTTTCGTCTTAGGGTGAGAATGACATATCAAAATAAAAGAATTTGCGTAGATGTGTGGGAAGGATTGGCGTGTAAATAAAGCGCAAAATAGATTCTGCCAACACGCTAAAAAAAATTGTCACGACTGTTTATCCCACAGAAAGAAAGAAAGAAATTTATATATATATATAACCCAAGCTCAAGTAATCATCGAAGACTCAAACACAACCATTTTCAGAATCTCATGAACCTAAAATTATAATCCAGAATTAATTCGAATGTTCAACAGCAATCTTGTGAATTTGCAGTAATAAGCATCGTAAGTAAATACAAGAAGATCGGTACATATACATATGGAAATTCATGTTTACACCAACGAGCCTCTGGAAGCTAAATGATGACGAGTTTTTTTCGATATCAAAAGAAAATTAACACTCTTAAGATTTTCCTTGTAAGACTTTAAAAAGAATTTGATATCTTACTATCTTGTTTGCAAATTGAAGATTCAAACAATTGGTGTTCAGTTTTTATTTATTATGAGAGAGAGAGAGAGAGAGAGAGAGAGAGAGAGAGAGAGAGAGAGAGAGAGAGAGAGAGAGAGAGAGAGAGAGAGAGAGAGAGAGAGAGAGAGAGAGAGAGAGGGAGAGAGAGAGAGGGAGAGAGAGAGAGGGAGAGAGAGAAGAGAGAGAGAGACGGGAGAGAGAGAGAGGAGAGAGAGAGAGAGAGAAGAGAGAGAAGAGAGAGAGAGAGGAGAGAGAGAGAGGGAGAGAGAGAGAGAGAGAGAGAGAGAGAGAAGAGGAGAGAGGAGGAGGAGAGGGGAAGAGCAGAGGAGAGAGAGAACAGGGAGAGAGGGAGGGAGGGAGAGCAGGGAGAGGGCTAGAGAGAGAGAGAGGAGAGAGAGGGAGAGAGGGAGAGGAGAGAGAGGAGGGAGAGAGAGAGAGGGAGAGAGAAGAGGGAGAAGAGGAGAGGGAGAGAGAGAAGAAGGGGAGAGAGAAGAGGGAGAGAGAGAGAGAGGAGAGAGAGGGAGAGAGAGGAGAGAGAGGGAGAGAGGGGAGAAGAGAAGGGGAAGAGAAGGGAGGGAGGAGAGAGAGGTACGGAGGAGAACGGAGCAGAAAGGAGGTCCAAGAAGGAGAGAGAGAGAGAGACGAGAGCGGATGAGGGACAGAGGAGAGAGAGAGAAGGAGAGAGCGAGAGAAGAGCAGACGAGTAAGATCGGGATGAGAGAGAGAGAGAAAGAGAGGGAGAGGAGGAGAGAGAGGAGGAGAGAAGGAGAGAGAGTTAGGCTGTTTATATATTGTATATGAGAGAATCGAGAGAGAGTGAGAGAGAGGAAGAGGGATAACGAGAGAGAGAGAAGAGAAGAGAGACGAAGTGAGATGAAGAAGAGGAGAGGAGAGAGAGAGAGAGAAGTACGCTGTTATATTAGTATAATAAATATATATTACTATATATATATATAATATATACTATATATATATATAATTATATACTAGGAAAAATTGAAAATGAGAGAGAGAGAGAGAGAGAGGAGAGAGAGAGAGTACGGATAGCCTGTTATATTATATTTATATATATATATATATATATATATATAATATATATATATGTATATATATATATATATAAATATATATAATAATATATATTATTATATAATTATATATATATAGTTTATATATATAGAGGAGAGAGAGAAGAGAGGAAGAGGACGAAGAGGATAGAGAGAGATGAGAGAGAGAGAGAAGAGAGAGAAGGAGAGAGAGAGGGAGAGAGAAGAGAGACGCGGGGAGAGGAGAGAGAGAAGAGAAGAAAGGTGTGGAGATTGAGACAAGGATGTTGAGACAACTAAATAGAGATTATATCGAACAAGCTATCAATAATCTGTATGTTTTTTATGATAATAACTGATATGAATAAATATTTTACGGATACGCTCACCGAGAAGAGTATAGGCCTATGTCCTTAAGTGTATCTGTACCTACATGTTCATCCATAGATCTATCAGTCACCGTTTGTGTATCTGTCTATCTTTCCATTCAATTATATATGCATATGCATGTGTATCTGTACTGTATCACACACAAACACGTATCCGCAATATATTTATGTATATATGTATATCTATACAACGTATACTGCAAAACACATATAACACACACATATATATTGTACGACACACACACACAGGATTACACACACTCATACACGCAAACAGACAACACTCAAACTCACTACTACACACNAGAGAGAGAGAGAGAGAGAGAGAGAGAGAGAGAGAAAGAGAAAGAGAAAGAGAAAGAGAAAGAGAAAGAGAAAGAGAGAGAGAGAGATAGAGAGAGCAACAGAGATAGGTAGATAGATATAGAGAGAGAGATGCAAGAGAATAAAAGTGGTGGATACATAGATACAAAGAGCCAGATAACTAGCTAGATAGATAGAGTGAGAGATCTGGGAATATACAGAATTAGAAAGATAAACAGACGAATAGATAATAAATGGAGAGATAAAGAGAAAAATAGAAAAGATACGTAGATGGGCAGACAGTGAGTGATATAATGAAACAAATAACGTAAGAGAGAGGCAGATAAAATAAAGAGATAATTCTGCCAAAAAAAGAAAAAAATAATAATAATAAAAAGGAAAAAAAATATATATGTATAAATGATAATGAAAGTAAAATGAATATAAATAAAGAGAGGAGAAGGAAAAGAAGAGCAAAGAGAGGCTAGAACATAAACCACGATAAGGACTAAGACCATTTTCCTAATTTATTCTTATTCACCATTTCCCCACGCGAAGCAACACTGGAAAAAAAATATAATACCTTCATCTATAAAAATGGAATATGTCACAAAATGAAAACGGAATATATAAAAAAGAGGCGAGAGGGGAAAAAGAAAGAACCCAAGAGATTTACCAAAGGAACAAGAATGATAATAACCGAAAAAAAATGAGTGGAAATGAATACACGAGTTTTATAAACAAATGAAAAACAAGCAAACAAACAAACAAAGCACACCGAAAAGAATAAACAAACCATTCGCAAAAAAAGAAAAGAAGAAGAAGAAGAAAAAGAAGAAAAAAACAGGGGATATAATATAAGGTGAGGACTGGAGGCTGACACCCAAAGGTCACCCAATCATAGCTGATGGCACGTGAATATGACAGGCGAGAGAGGCACATGACAGAGCATGACAGCCCCGCAGAATTTCTAGAATATAACATAATATGAGGATAATGATAGGAGGATAGGAGCTGCAGTGATGATAGGTTGTTAATAACGATAAAAATAGGTTGTGATATTAAAGTGATAGGATGCTGATAGCGATAGGAGAATAGTTCTGATGATAAGATAGGTTGGCAATAATGATAGGAATACTAATGATACTAGTGGTAACAATAACAATGGATTAGATGAATACAGTTATAATAATAGCAGTGATACAAAAGATAATGATAGTGATAATGACAATAATAATAATAAAAAAGGATAATGATAGTATCAATAATATTAACAATAATAATAGTAACAATAACAATGATAAAAATGATAACAACAGCGACAACAACAACAAAGCAACATCAACAATGATAATGATAATTGATCATGATAATGATTGTAATAATAATAATAATAATGATAGTTATAATAATAATGATAATGGTGGTAATAACAACGACAGCAATGGCGTCACTGATATTAATAGCAACATCAAAACAACAGCAATGATGAAAAATACCAGGCATGAAAGCAAGATCAATAAAGACAGTATAAAAGCAACAACAGTAACATCAGCAACAGTGATTATAAAAGCAACAATGATAGTAAATGAAAATAGAAATCGCACTTTTACTTTTACTGCTACTCCAGCAACTACTACGACTATGGACGATAATAAAGCAAATAATAGACTACTGCTACTACTACTACTACTACTAAAAAAAGAAAAAGAAAGAAAGAAAAAAAAAAACCGACCGACGACACAAACAAAAAAACACGTGAATTACAAAACTAATAATCGTAATTTTTCCAAATCGCTTATGTCACATTAACCTTCATTTTGAACCATGTACATCTTGGATCAGCTGATTTCATGGATCCTGAGCAGCTCTCTGAGTCATCGCCCTGGTGTACGTAATAGGTTATGGACACGCGCACAGACACTTACATATGTACACACGTGGGAATTTCAACGCCAATAAGGAGGTATCCGCAAGAGAGATACCTACAGCACATGTTAGTGTATGTATTTAGTATATATGCATTTATCTACATATGGTTATCTATTTTTCTAAGTAATTATTCACACATTCAGTTCATTAATTTATAGTTTGTTCGTTGAGATATTCAGGTATTTATTTGGTATACAAATAGACAAAACCTCAATGTCATAAGCTGCTTGTTTGTCGCGAGAAAGCCATTGAGATTTTTTTCAGCAACAATGGATGAATGGATGAACTCTCCTCCCCCCCCTCTCCCCACCCTAACCCTTCCCCTCCCCTTCCCGTCCGTTCTTCCCCTTCCTCCCCCTCCCCCTCCCCTTTCGTCTTTCCCTCCCTCCCCCTTTCTCTTCCCCTCCCTCCTTCTTTCCTCCCAACCCTGACCTTGCAACTTGTCAGTCAATGTTGCACCTTTATCTCATGATGCAACCGGATGTTGGAGTTTCCTTCGCCTCTTTCATCGAAGGTGAAGGAGAAGGCAAGAGGACGTGAAGAGGAGTGGAAAAAAAAGGTAACACAAAATATAACACGGAAATTAAAAGAGTCTGATGAAACGAATTATCATAAAACTGGATTTCCTTTTAGTCTTTTAATTCTTTTAATTATTATCCTTCTTCTTACATCACTTAGAAATAACAGTAGCAAATGGAGCACTTGTATTGCAGCATAAACAACCGTTTTTTTGTAGAAACGTCAACTTATGAGGATAAACAGAACAAACCAACCTACCTATTATGATAATTCAAGGATAAAGTAAAAATAAGTAGACAGGAGAGGTCTGCAGAAATGGAGGAAGGAAGGAAGGCCCAGTCTGAGAGTATAATTTAGATGGAAGGGTCTGAGAGAGAGAGAGAGAGAGAGAGAGAGGGAGAGAGAAGAGAGAGAGAGAGAGAGAGAGAGAGAGAGAGAGAGAGAGAGAGAGAGAGAGAGAGAGAGAGAGAGAGAGAGAGAGAGAGACAGAGCGAGAGAGAGAGAAGAGAGAGATAGAGAGAGAAGAGAGAGAGAGAGAGAGAGAGAGAAAGAGAGAGAGAGAGAGAGGCAAACAGATAAACAGACTGACAGGCAGAGAGGCAGCCAGACAGATAAGAAGACAGACAGAAAGAGAAACAGTAAAAAACAAAATAGCATACAAATCAATAAATTTTCCTGACAAGACCACATTTAAATAGACATAATTACATCAATATCATCGAAATTGCTTTTAATACAGAACAAAACACACAAATAAGTTTTAAAAATACAGATAAACGTTAAACGTAAACAAACAGAAATAAAGAAATGAAATGGATTAGTCACGAGGGGAGGAGTAGGGCCACCAAAGAACAAACATAGAATTAAAGAAAAATAATAAGTAGGGAATCCACAGAGGCAGAGGAAAGAGAGGGCGCTAATTGGGGAAGGGAGGAAAGGAAGAGGGGGAAGGAGGGAGGAAGGTAGAGGAGGAGGAGGAGGAGGGGGAGTGAAGGTCGACCCAAGAGAGGTAATATAAAAGGTGTACCGCCCGTTTTGCTGCTCAGAGTCGACCGAACAGCGAGAGAGTGGGGGTGTGGGCGTTACTTCAGTTTAGCTACAGTCAATTTTTTCTTGTTATTGTTGTTATTTGTTTTTATTAGTTTATCCATTGGTTTATTAGTGTCAAGAGGCTGTCGACATGAAGTTTGCAAGTAAGTGCATTTTCATTACTTTTTTTCTTCTTCTTGCTATCCCTTTTTAGCAGTGATTGCTAAAGTAAAAACACTCGTTCATTTCGAACTTTCATTACTCGCACATATGACGGAAATCGCCATACGAAACGAATATCCAAAAGGTAATACAATCACATCCAAGCCAACTCAATTAAGAATCAGGCTTAATCACACTCTCCTTTACGCCGTGCATGGGATTCAGTGCACTTTCTTCCCCTCTGACGTAACGACGTTGTTGTCATCCTGCAGTACACCTTTTTGTACGAAGAAGTTCACAGACGTAACATGTGGTGAAGGTGAAGGGGGCGACGTGTGAAGACGGCGAGACTGAACTGAGCGCTTGCTGTGTACTGGCCTGTGTACCTCTGGATGAAGCTTAGGCCTTTTTTCACTTTTTAGCTTCTTTTTCTCGTCTCTGTTATTTATTTATTCTCGTGTTATTTTTTTCCTTTATTTTTCTCAATTTAGTATCTTGTATCTCTTTTCTTCATATTTTCTTTAGTATTATTTTTTTCCTTTTCGTTATCTCCCCCATTCTTTTTGCAGTGTTTACTCGACTTTGTCTTTATGCACAATTACAAATATAGCGAGTAGTACCTATTTAAACATACAACTGCATCCTTTTTCATAGAAGCACATTCGTAAGGTTTTCTTCGTGTCTCCATCTGTATTATAACCATACATGTTGTATTCTTGTTTTCCTCTCAAAATTCTGTCCACGTAATGTGACTGCAACGACATTTATCCAAGACTCAGATTCCATCAACTCCATAAAATGTAAAGCTATTTAGAAAGAGTAAAATGAACAAAGCAAAGCGAGGAGGTGGAATGAGCTAACTCGACTGTGACACGGATGAATCTTCACTTACGTCGACTGACAGCAAGCGGCGTTTCGAAGCCGTCTGAACTTCCTCGACAAACAGGCACTTGACTTGACCTTAAGCTCCGTTGGTAAGATGTATCGAAAAAAATACTCCTGTAAGTTCATGTTAGTGTTGGTGTATATATTTCCTAAGACTTTTCTGGTTTCTGCTTTTGAAAAGAAATGGAATGGGTAAGACGCAATTATAACACGCTTTCCATCTTCTAACAATGAAAATAGCGTGTTTGGTGCTGCTGGCGATCACGGCAGCACACGGCCAGAACTGGTCATGGGGTTCCGATGAGCCGGATCCTGCCCCTGCCGATGAGACTCCAAGGACGCCGAGGGTGACTGGACCTCTTCAGGGGACTTCGGAGGGCAGTTCGAAGGCCCTGGATGCCGAGGATGAAGAACTTCACCCGAGGTTCTTCAACCTGTGTGCCATCGGGATTGGGATCAATGTAAGTGGTTTATGCCATACTTTAGAGTGACAGTTTGCTTTCATGTTATTCATGTTATATTTCTTAATTCTTACATATTTTATTTTCTACATTTTTGACAGTGTCCACCCAAACCGCCGAAAGTTCCACATGGAGGCCAGTACCAGAGGCCTTTCCAATCCTCGTTCACGCCCTCACACGGCAGCCACCAGCCCAACCACTACCGCCCACCACCCTCAAAGCCTCACTACACCCCTCCACCCCGACCCCTGCCCACTATTCACCCCAACCCCCGCGCCCCATTACACCTCGACCCCCGTGGTACAGCACATTCCACACCCCACACCACCACAACACGGGCGGTAGCGTGGACGTAGGCATTGGCGCCGCGCCCCAACCGCCCTACCAAAGACCTACCCAGCGCCCTTGGTACGCAGAAGAGTGCCAGTGCGTCCACCCCTCCTTCTGCGCCGCCCTCGACGTCATTCCGAGGAGCAACGACCCTCATCACGTGGACCCTTCGTCCCTCATCGACCCCCGATCGCGCCTGCCCTCCTCGGGGATCCTCTCCAACAGCACTGATGCCGAGGCCGAGGAGGAGGACAGGATCGTCTACCCGACCGCCGAGGAGGAGGGAAAGGAGTCGCGGACCAAGAGAGAGCTTCTGGAAGGTTCTGTCAATGGCACAAGCATCCAGGAGGTGAGATGAGAAGAACGTTTTTTTTTCTTTCTTTCTTTTTTTAGATTCGTCATCTGCGTCATGTTTAATTTGAGCATTTTTCTATCTGTTAAGGGGATAAGACAATATGAAATTCAGACAAATATATTATAATTTCCTCTAATCAAATTAAGAGTAGGATAACTCATATAAATTGCATTTAAATTATCATCTGTATATCATATATGTATCTCAGCATTTTATTTAAATCTTAAAAAACTGAAAAGGGACATAAACTCAGCTTCCTCTCCCCTTTTCCGCAAAAGCGCCGAA
>NW_020869755.1:124468-131968 GCF_003789085.1 Penaeus vannamei | reverse complement strand
GAGAGAGAGAGAGAGAGAGGAGAGAGAGAGAGAGAGAAAGAGAGAGAGAGAGAGAGAGAGAGAGAGAGAGAGAGAGAGAGAGAGAGAGAGAGAGAGAGAGAGAGAGAGAAGAGAGAGAGAGAGAGAGAGAGAGAGAGAGAGAGAGAGAGAGAGAGAGAGAGAGAGAGAGAGAGAGAGAGAGAAGAGAGAGAGAGAGAGAGAGAGAGACAGGCAGACAGAAAGCGGGGTAACAGTGTAGGAAGGGATGGGGGGGGAGGGGGCAGTACGTGTGTGGCCAGTACCGTCCCCGCCCTCAAGCGTGCATGCATCCGATCAATTAGCACGCTATCGTGTGCGTGTGGGTGCTTGTACATGTGTAATGCGTGTCTGTGTGTACCTCCCACTTACGAGCCACTCTTTCCATTCTCCTTCAGTATCCTTCCTTCTCTGTCAGAAAGGAAAAAATTAAAACTCCACCCCCCCCCCCCCCCCAAGACGCCACTTCCTCGGATGCACTGAAACGCAGCCCCGCTTTGAGTCGGCCCCGAAAAAACACCCTCCGATTTTTTTTTCTCTCTCACTTTACTAAAATTTCGAGTCGGTCCCGAAAAAAAAACCCTCTGATTTTTTTTCTCTTTTACTAAAATTTCGAGTCGGATGAAAGTCAGACCACACGAAAATCTTACAAAAAGAAAAGGAAATCGCATCTTTTACTAAAATTTTCGAGTCGGTCCCGAAAAAAATACCCTCCGTATTTTTTTTTCTCTCTCTCTTTTACTAAAATTTCGAGTCGGCCCCGAAAAAAACACGCTTCGTATTTTTTTTCTCTCTCTCTCTTTTACTAAAATTTCGAGTCGGCCCCGAAAAAACACCCTCCGTATTTTTTCTTCTCTTTTACTAAATTCGAGTCGGTCCCGAAAAAAAAGCACGCTTCGTATTTTTTTTTCTCTCTCTCTCTTTTACTAAAATTTCGAGTCGGTCCCGAAAAAAACACGCTTCGTATTTTTTTTTTCTCTCTCTTTTACTAAAATTTCGAGTCGGCCCCGAAAAAAAACACGCTTTCGTATTTTTTTTCTTCTCTTTTACTAAAATTTCGAGTCGGCCCCGAAAAAAACAGCTTCCGTATTTTTCTTCTTCTCTCTCTTTTACTAAAATTTCGAGTCGGCCCCGAAAAAAACACCCTTCGTATTTTTTTTTTTCTCTCTTTTACTAAAATTTCGAGTCGGTCCCGAAAAAAAACACCCTCCGTATTTTTTTCTCTCTCTTTTACTAAAATTACTTTCCCTTTTTACCAGTTTGAGTTGAAAAATGCCCCTAATTTCTGAAGGTTACGTAGGGTTTGCGAGTCGCCAGTGAATAGACGGAGGTGATTCGTAAATACGTAGAGAAATATTTAACATGTGCAAAGTTATATCATGCATGCAAAAGGTATACTACAGGTAAGCCACTGCATTAATCACAAGACAATTAAGACATGTAGACATAGGGATATGCTAAATTATTTAAAAAAAGAGAGAAAGTAGAGAAAAGAGAAGAGGAGAAAGAGAGAGGAGAGAGAGAGAGAGAGAGAGAGAGAGAGAGAGAGAGAGTGAGTGAGTGAGTGAGAGAGAGAGAGAGAGAGAGAGAGAGGAGAGAGAGAGAGAGAGAGAAGAGAGAGAGAGAGAGAGAGTTAGTGAGAGTGAGAGAGAGTGAGTTGAGAAGTAGAGAAGAGAGGACAGGAGAAGAGAAAGAAAGCGAGGGCGAGAGAGAAAATGAAAATACAGAGAAGACAGAGAGGACAGATAGAGAAAGAGTGAAAGAGAGGAATTGAGTGAGAGCAAAAGAAAGAGGGGATTACAAAGAAATACAATAGGTGCATAACCGCGTCTCACAGGGCACGTTGAGAACTATCTAGCCAAATATAACTATATGAATATGCATATTCTCTCTTTTTTCCTCTCTCTCTGCTCACACACACACACAAGGAAACAAAATTAAGCATGGCTAATATTCACCAAAATATGGAGAATGAGAGAGAGAGAGAGAGAGAGAGAGAGAGAGAGAGAGAAGGAGAGAGGAGAGAGAGGAGAGAGAGGAGAGAGAGAGAGAGAGAGAGAGGAGGAGAAGAGAGGAGAGGAGAGGAAGGGAGAGAGGAGAGGAGAGAAGGAGAGAGAGACAAAAGGAACGACCCCATACGACAAACTCACACGCTATCCACCATGTCCCCCATAGGTTCCCCTAATTCCACATTTATCGAACGACCGCCCCAAACTGCGCTGAACTCCGCCTTGCATAATCCTTCCCCGTCACAGAGGGACAAGTTTGCGCTGGCAGGGTGGCCAACTTCGCGACCCTATGAGGTTTTGTTGTGGCCACGCTTTGTGGGAGATTTTGACAAGCCAAAACTTTGTCAGGCCAACTTTATGCGCGTGTGTATGACCTCGCTTGACCTTGGAACACTGATGGTTCACCAGACCCCGTCATATTGGCTCTCGAGTGACAGGGGCGCAGAGTGGACCTAATGTTATGCACCAACTTTCGAGCTGCTTTTGTGGCGTAATCTGCTCCACTTTTGCGACGTAGTAAATCTGTCCTTTTCCAAGATTCACTGGGAGAAAGTTCTGACTTCCCTGGCCGAAAAGATACCAAAACTTATCTCTAATTTACAGCTTATGTTAAAGCTTAGTATTAATCAAATCAAGTTTTCTTTTATATATATTTCATTTTCTACCTTATCTCAAATATACATTGATATGTGCTGAAGATTAATATTAATAAAACCAAGGATATCATACTTTGGTTTTATTAATATTAATCACATTAATAAAACCAAGGATATCGTATTTCACTTCTGTATATAAATCAAATCTCGCAGTTTCCTTTAAAAATGGTCCGACCCACGAAAGGCGAAGTTTCCCAAACAAGCTTTAGGCGAGCGAAATGGCCAAAGTGCGCGGTTATACATCACATTAGACTCAAAGACTAGACTGATCACACCAAACTTTGGGAAGGGCAGACTAGGATTTAATTTACTCTGACCCCATGTTATTTCAAGGATTACAGGATTTCGGATTTCTGCTGAGAGAATTCGGTAATAAAGCAATAGCGGCGCTGAGTACTGGTCAGCGAGACCCAGCGATTAAAACGAATACAGGTGTGTGAGCAGGTGTGACATAGTTTGAACACGTGGCCAGTTGGTCATTCGCTCATCATCAAACTCTACCCCTGACTGCCCCGTATGGTCACCAAAGCCTTTCAGCATTTACGGAAATTCTTTTTGCGAGATGTCACCGATAAAATAATAATGCTGTGCGGTTATTTTTAGCACATGGGCAATTTACCTTGATAATATCTGACATGCCACAAATAACGCATGGGAGTGTTATCAATCCGCAACAGTATAGTAAAATACACACATTTCCCTCCTATTACATACGCCCCCTCTCCGATTCCACACTTTTCTTTCCCCTTTTCACACTCTCCGTCTATACATCGAGACAGCTATCCCGCCTACACCTGCATAAGTCAGAGCCGGCTCCGACCTCGATCACCTGAGTAATCTGTCTAGAAATTTATCCTCTGTCCTTCCCCTTTCCCCCTCCCTACCACTTCCTTTCTCTCTCCTTCCCCCTCCATCACCCCCCCTCCTTTCCTCTTGCCTCTTCTCCCCTTCCTCATCCTATCCCCTACCCACTTTCCTCCTCTCTCCTTCCCCCTCCTATCAATCCCCCCTTTCTTCCCTCCTCTTCCCTACCCACTTTCCTCCTCTCTCCTTCCCCCTCCTATCACCCCCCCTTCTCTCCCTCCTCTCACCCCCCTTACCTCTTCCTCCTCCCCTACCCACTTTCCTCCTCAATCCTCCCCCTTTCCTCTTCCCTCCTCTCACCCCTTACCTCTTCCCTCCTCTCCCCTACCCACTTTCCTCCTCTCTCCTTCCTCCTCCTATCACCACTCCCCCCTTTCCTTTTCCCTCCTCTCACCCCCTTACCTCTTCCCTCCTCTCCCCTGCCCCCTCCTATCCTCTCTCCTTCCCCCTCCTATCACCCCCCTTACCTCTTCCAACCTCTCCTCTACCCCCCCCCCTTGTCATCATCCGTGGGGTCACGCGATTTAGCAAAGTCAGTAATTTCGGATTTCAACAGATTTGGTGCAAAGGGAATTCACATCCAGCGAGCAAACGTGCCTTTTACCTGTAGAATCTATGCACTACGTTTTGAGGAATTAACAGATACGACAGAGAAAAGAAAGACATAGAAAGGGCGAAAATAAGAAAGAAAATGGAGAAAAGAAAAACATATTTCATCTCGTCCTAACGTGTTTAGGGTTAGCTACAACCAACAGCTGAAGTCGGCTGAAGAAAAATTATAACCATAAGGATGAGTGAAGTTTGTGTATATATAAATCGAAAACCTTACCTAGACCCTCCTACCCACCCTCCCTCCCCCCGCCTCTGCCTTCTTTCCGCCCACACCCAGATGTTTGCAGTTTACAGAATTTTCTTTTTTTCCCTTTTTTTCGATGGCTAAGTCTGACATTTCCCAAGTAACAGTCTAATGACTACAGGAAATAACGGACTCTGCGGTATGTAGACTGTATTACACTTGTTTTCATACGTTCATCAGTATTTCTAGGTGGAAAATACAATGGTTTCGAGAAAAGTATTTAACAACACATTTCAAACAAACAGTTTCAAGCCCATTTGATTGTATTGCGGTTAAAGTGCAAAAAATGTATGTTACTCAAAACGCAAGTAATCGATTTTATCACCAAGACGAAAATTACTTTCCACAAGTTGAATATCATTAATGATCATCCAACAGACAAATCAAATCGAAAAAGTCGTTACTCATCACTAAAAACGCATGAAAAAAAAAAATCTGAAACGAATGTCAATTATCACTTTCTGTGTCAATTCATGTTCATATTCAGATATTAACTTTTCCATCTCCGCATCTACAAGAGCGCGTGGATCTTCTCGTTCACTAAAACGGGGTTGAGACATCGAAGTGAACACCTGCTCTTCGTCGATGTTCCTGCGATCGATATTATATCAGGACTGATGATGTAGGTCTATTTACTTTCTTCTCTTGCCTCTCGTACACTTAATACGTCGATGTTTAACGTAGCTAGGGTGGACACGGTATGGACAGATGCCCCGTAAATGTGTGGGTGGAAGTAGTACAGTGGTTGGCGTCTGTGTCCTTTTTTTCTAGAGATGGGGAATTTTGGATTGAGTTGCACTGGGATTTGAATTCACTCCATCTGTATCATGATTTCGGAACTTTCCACCTGGAGTAGGTAGTATGAATATAGTAGTATTCATCAGTTTTCTGTGATATGTATTCCATCACTTGTTTTTAAATTCACCTCACGAGTAATACACTTTATCTTTCTCAATAACATCACCATTTCAGTCCGTTTCACAATTCTCATCGTCACTTCTTAAACCAAAAAATCCCGCACGAGACCGCCCCAAACATGAAATCCACATCTCCACCCCTTATCCACCTTCCGGTCCAACCACCTTGGGCATCTGCTCCATCAACAACGTCCTTCTGGCGAGGGTTTCCCGAGGTTGCTTACTTACCTCGAAGTGGCAGGTCTGTCGAAAGGGCTTTTGGAGAACATGGCCACGACACAGAATAGGGAGAAGCACGGACGATGTCGATAAAAAGGTAGTGCGGACGTAGACGAGAGACGCGGCACAGGCACACACACTACAGCTACACGTTGGCTAAACAGCTGACTGCTAAGAGTGACATCAGGTTGCCTACACCTGGTGCCACGCTGGTTATTTATACACCGGCGCGCCCACTTCTGCGTCCCTTACCCGGCGTTATATCATATTCAGAAGACAGTTTAGCGATGCCTTAAATGCGAGAACAGTACAGTGGGATTTGTTTCGAAGAGAAAATATCTGCGACGCCGACACGCCGGCCGCCGCCGAGAGTTGGCAGCGCAGCATCGCTCTATTTACAGCCTATTCCTATGTATAGCGAGTGAAGACCAATGCCAGCTCTTAGGCCCGAGGTTGGCACTCAGCTTACAAGACTTGTCCGTTTGTCATATGCCCCGGCATGATCATAAAGACCCATAGACATACGATTCACCTGCCGGCTTCTCGGCGAGGCTGCGTAACTTCCTCGGGATCCGGAATTCCGACGCTCGTGCTCGGAAGGAGGTCGCGTGACTGTTTCTTTTTCGTAGAGTCCGTCCTTTTTGTTGTTTTCTTTAATTGTAATACATTTTGTTATACTTACGTGTACATCGTTTGCCTCCAACAGTTCTTACTATAAAAATCGTAAAACTTGCCAAAACCAAGAGGTAATTCTGTTGTCTCGGAACGTGGTTCGATACCGTTATTGACAATGCATTGCAAGAGACAATAGAAGTATTGGCAAGATGTTATTGGTCAGTCTGGATAATGAGGGCGGAGCGATGAGAACTACGCTATTATGAATATAACATGTTCTTTTTTATTATGAACTTGGAAGCTTATTGTGATTTAACCTAACTTTTAAAATACTTGTTACACTATTAATGAGAAAAGTTAACAGGCAACTAATTAATTTAACAACTTTTATCTACCTTCCTTCACATGAAATTTTGTAATTACCTAAATAATTTATTTTAGTAATTTGCTGATAATTCCCCCAAAGCACTTCCTCAGCGAAGGTCCGTCTTGGGGAGGAAGGGAAAAGCCTCAAGCTCCTACAACAATGAACCTAAATTTACCCAATGAATGAGCCGCGACCACCTGCGTGATTGCCGAGGACGCTACACCTGTCTGCGTAAAGATACACCGTGCTTGTATTTGTGTTTTTGTCTACGACCTTTTTTCGAGAAGCCTCTTTTGTTTTTGTTTGTTGTTCCTTTTTTTGCGGGGGGGGGGGGGGTTTGTTGCTGAGATTCTGCTGGTGTTTCCTCTGAGCAGATTCAGAAAGTCTGATGTTTCAGATGTAGTTGTCGGTTCATCGGTTATGTTTTGAAATCTATATTAACGTTCTGTGCGAGGTTCTGTTTGTGAAACCAAGTGTAGTATTTAAAACAGTTCATGCAAACGTTATGTCCTTTGTTTCTGTTTGACACAGAAGTTAACCCTGTTAATTCTAGCATTTATTTCACAGTGGAAATGCCTTTTTATTGTTAATTTGAAATTTCACGAGAGAACACAAGAGTTTTGATGTATAAGTCACATGTGAAACCTTTGCTTTAGGGAAGCATTCAAAGTTCTTGTACATGTACACGCACACACATATACATACATAAACATCAACAAGCACAACGCACAAACAACATGCGCCCACACAAACACACACGCACGTACACAAACACATACACATACACGCAAAAACATATAGGCCTATATGATTATATATATATATATATATATATATATATATATATATATATATATATATATATTGTGTTTTTGATAGAGATATACACAATTCCCTCAATTTTGAAGTTCATAACAGCTCTGCCAATGTGTGACCCACTAGTTTCGACTTTTGTATTCAAAACAGTATTCATATTGACTAG
>NW_020869755.1:116968-119468 GCF_003789085.1 Penaeus vannamei | reverse complement strand
GTCAGTCTTTAGTGGTTTGTTTACGCAATTAGCCTGGCATTTGGAGCTACGTAAACACTCACGCAAACACCATTATAGCTGGTATTTCTCATGATGGTCAGGAACCACATTCGGAGAAATATCAGGTTCTTTAAAAGAATAATTTGCGTAATAAGTATGATTAAATTGCATTATGGGAATTTGTTGAATTGTTCATATCAGGAGTTCCATTTCCGAGCGCAAGTTGTTTACTTGTTATTTCTGGGAGAGTGAAATAGTATGATACTCCTTGTTATTTGAGGGAAAAGTTCACTCGGGCGTTTTCACATGATTTCAGATATCTTGTTATTTCGGGAAGAGTTCAGCAGCGCGTATAAAGGATGTCTAAAATGTATTGTTGTTTCGAGAACAGACCATGTAATGCGTTATTCCACATTTAAAATCTGATAACTTCAGCTGAAGGACCGTAACCTAGAGCTAATTGCCGCATAAAGGACGCGCCATGTGACCTTAAATCCCGGTTGTTGATATTTTACGTGTCTTGTTGATGCAGCAAGACCCTCACAGTCGAGACCATGTTTACACGCTGTCTCACAAGGTCACACTCACTCGGCTTCCACGGCGTAGGGGAATAACAAACACAGCCTTCTCTTAAATTAAGTTCACCGAGTCAACAGCGATTGTAAAGGCAAGCAGCGAAGGAAGCCACCGTGAACTCGCTTTGATTTTTCCCCCGACGTCCAACTTCAACTTCCCGATGTAGGAGGAGGGAAGGGGAAGGGGACGCGAATGGCTGGAAATTATATGGTCTGAATTCGATATCCCATTAAAAGATGGTGGCAATGTAACGAGAATAATTTGAAGACGCGGGAATGTCGTTGCGGGAATGACGATCTACACTTGAAAAAAGGGAGAAAAAGAGGTTATATTGTTTGGTGTGTTGGAGCGGGCACAGCATAAGGAATGTATTATAACTAATAACATGTTATGGAAACAAGATTTATCATTATGTGTCATCGGTATATTTAGAGCTTTTGCATATTTTTATGGCATGACTCGAGGTAATGTTTTCAATAACTTTCTGATTTTCACATTATACTTCCAGGGTAATACCAAAGGGAGGACAAACTGTATGTTAAGTGAAGACTTGGTAATATCTACAGTCCGTCGCATCTAATTTGTATCGATCATCTGAAAACAAATTCAGCTATCCCAACGCTACAAACAATAATAAGCTTATGTTC
Source organism: Penaeus vannamei (assembly GCF_003789085.1). Taxonomy (NCBI): domain Eukaryota; kingdom Metazoa; phylum Arthropoda; class Malacostraca; order Decapoda; family Penaeidae; genus Penaeus; species Penaeus vannamei. The sequence continues at coordinate 118,245 of NW_020869755.1, read as the reverse complement.
TTATATGTATACACACACACGTGATGTAACAAAACCATTTCTTAGGTATTGACCTACAGTTAAAACGTAAGTGACATATCTTCATAATAAATTACGATATGGGGAGTTTTAGTGAGGCTTGGTGTTCCTGTTGTGTTGCAAAGCTTGATGGAATAATCAGATTTATGAAATCAAATGACATCCATTCAGACTGGGTGAAAATTGCAAATATTACATTCCAAAATAAACAATCATGTATTTAAGTGGATGAATAAGGTGACAAGGAAATACGGATCAGAGTATAAGATTTAAGATGAACTTGTAGCTAGTAACATTAGTCCTGATAACTGTAAAGGCAACTATTTTATATATAAAGGTTTGTAAAAGAAAAATATATTACCTTGATTTGAACAAACCTACACATAATATAGTATATTTTAATACCAACTTTCGTTAATGTATCAGAAAATAATAGGATATAATTAGTAGTGTGAAAAAAGATATTAAAATTTATTTTGAGCCAATTTACACTCACTACTAGAGTATGGAATATCAATTATCCTTTTAATAACCATTATCGTTGGAGTACTAAGCTACTATTCACCCTAAATACCCCCAAGAGAACACAACAGACCTGGGTAAATGAAGTTCTTTTCCTATATATATCAATAAGAAGAATGTATCTGCTCTTCATGTAAAAGATGTGGCAATATTCAAGAAAAAAATGTAAACTAATTTCAGTTGGTCAACATTGGCACATGGGGTCTATTTAGCTTGTCTCTGTAAAAGAAAATAATAATAAAGAATTAAGAAAAAATAAATTCATTGTACAGTATATGTTATTTTTACGCAGCAGTTTTCTTTTGCTTATAGCAATTGTGAAATACTATGGATATATGAGCGAATGCGATTGAAAAGTGGGAGTAATGTGAAGTGTGTGTGTTTACATTCAGCAGTACAAAATATTCAGTGAAAAGCAAAAGCAGGAGCATTGAAGCTTGGCGAAGAGACGGCAATGAAGTGTCGGCACACAACTGCTTATTGATAATTTAAAGTGTGAAAGTTTTTAGTTCACAGAAACAAAGGAAACACTAAAAAGAGAGATGAGGATATCTGCTAAGCATTCGTTATCGATTTGTTTTCGTTGGCGTATTTATTTTACCAATGGAGATGATATCATTACTAAAAAGGAATGTCTTTGTTAGTCACTATAAATAAGTCTGCCACTAAAGTATCAATATTCATAAGCAATGATTGTATGTAAACGGCTAAAAGAAAAAAATACAAAATGGTAAATC
>NW_020869755.1:96968-111968 GCF_003789085.1 Penaeus vannamei | reverse complement strand
ATCATACGGAAGGCCTTTTGTCTAATGTAACATATAATTCTTTGATAAATAAAATAAAAACAGCCCACGTGCACTTTTGCAAATGTGCCACTGGTATGAAGTAAGCATTTCCACGGTTACTACTGAGGGATGTGTGGCATGGTGCCAATAGGATGCTGGTAATCAGGCCCATGGACCTCTGGAGTGTATGTAAGCAGCACAATCATGACCCAGACATGAAGAAGGCACATGTACAAAATAACAAAGACTCTGGCAATAGGATAACGCCGCAGGAATATCCCCAATCTCACAGAGAATTTGTCGAGGGTGGTGTATGCCCGTTTCACCTGCCGAGCCACACCCCCATCGAAGGGAGACTCCATGAGGAAACTTGGTACACGGTTTCTCACTGCAAGAAAACCAAAGCAAACTACATGAATTTTTTTTTGAATGATATGATATTTTTTCTATAAGAATACATGTATCTAAGATGAGATTATATTTAAATTACTAGCTTCGAAATGAAATATGTTGACTTCCATATGATTTACATAAATAAATGACAAAATACAGTTTCTTACCATCATCCTGACGATAAGATGTTGGAGGATCTCTGTTCAACATAGTCTGAGATTCATCGTACTGTTGCTGAAAATAGAAATGATGATGTTAATTAAAAATGTTGAGGTTATTACCAGAATAATACATGGTTTGCCCACACACAGATTCTTATCTACCCGGATAAATGCATTCTATAGACTGTATAATTCAGTCTAGCAAAAAGTCAGAACAGGATATATAATCAAATATCACAAATTATGACACAACTAGATAAGTAATGCCTCATGAATCACATGTAAGTACAGATATTAAAACTTACCTTGAGTCGTTCCATTTGGATGATAAGCGAATGCTTCTCTGTGCTTAGCGTCTCGATGGCTGTCTGCTTGTGGATGAGGGACTCAGTTAAAGCATGGACTCGCTGTTCCAACTCTGATTGGCTGCTGGATGAGCTTTGCTTATGTGCGACCTTGAAGTAATAATGACAATTAGGATACAACTATTCAATTATTCCCCTATGCATTCCTAATTATAAAATGTAGAATACAAACAAATTAGTCAGACCTTTATGGATAATAATAATAATAATAATAATAATAAAAAAAACTATCTGCTTCTATATCCCTACAACGATGGTGCCTTTCAAGCAGGAGTTCGCTGTGTACAACCAGCCCTTCCCACTTGGTCTCTAGAGTGAGTCATGATGAGTATATACATGCCCGCCATGAAGGGTAGGCTTTCCATGACAGCTCTAGCCATGCCCAATTTTCCTGCGAACTCCACTTCCCCACAGAAATATATATCCGGTATATACAATATACAGAATTTACTGAATATACAAGCACTTCTCTCTTCTACTATTTGTAAGAAATAGAAGAAGAAGAAGAAGAAGAAGAAAGGATCATATAACAACAGTCTTAATATTTCAAAGTTCCAGATTCAAAAATAAAGATTTTATCAAACATTTGTTATTTGGCCACAGATGTAATTTGTGGCCAAATGAAACATACTACTACTACTGTTATCACTACTACTACTATTACTTCTACTACTACTACTCTACTACTATTACTGTAACTACTGAATCTATTACTTCTACTGCAACTAATGTAACTACTGAATCTATTACTTCTACTGCAACTAATGTAACTACTACTACAACTTCTGTTACTGCTGATACTACTACTCTTGCTACTATTACTACTACTACTATCACTATACTGTACTATACTACTAGTTCTATTGCTGTTTATACTATTACTCCTACTGCCACCCCTATACTACTTTTATGACTACCTCTAGCTACCATGGCTACTACTACTATGACTACCTCTAGCTGCTATGGCTTCTACTATGACTACCTCTAGCTACCACAGCTACTACTACTATGACTATCTCTTGCTACTACGACTTCTACTACTATGACTACCTCTACTGCTACTACTACCACTACCACCACCAATGATGCTGATGTTTCTATTATTACAAAAATTGGAAGCCACCTAATAATATGTTCAAATTCTTTACCTGTTTCCTGAGCCGATCAATTTCAGTGTCCCTTTCCTGAAGCCTTGAAGATAAGTTGACTTTTTGTCTTGTTAATTCTTCATGAGCACATCTCATTTCCTGGATAATGGGCAATAACCAGACAAAATGAAGAAAATGAGTTTGTGTAAAAATCAAAAGAAACATCATAAATGTCAAGTGACTACCAAAAATATTAATACACTTAATTTCTTTGTAACAACACCTTTTTTATATTCATTTTGAAGATGATTTCTAAATCAATGGCCTTTTACATAGAAATACTATTTTAATGCAATAAAGATTGTATACACCCTTTCTAACACCTTATTGCAAGAACATACCTCCTGGACATGTCTCAACTCAGACTCTACTTCTGTCCTACGTTTTCTCTCATCGGACAAAGCTTCTTCTAGGTTTGAGGCATTGTGGAAGGCTGATGCTGCCTGGTCCTGTGCAGAGGCTTCCAGGTCACTGACCTCTGTCAACAACTGCCTGATCCTCACACCTGCTCCTTCAAGTTCCTCCCGCAGAAGGTCTCGCTCTGATCTGCAATGGCATGATCTCATTAGGAACTGCAAATTGTTCTAACACTGGCACCATCTGGAAAGTATTGCTACTTTCTTCCATGAAAAAGGGCATCTTTATAAATTTATATACTAATATTTCTATTCCTTAGATCCTTATCTATCAGAATTATTGTTCCCTGTGACAGCTTGGATATACTCTGTTTAAAAATTCTCTGAAATGTTTAACAATATTGTTATATGAAAATCATGTTGTGCTGACGCACTGTATATCATATATATAAATTCTGTCTACATACTCATAATGTACCAAGATATCAAGAACTTGAAAAGACAATTTTCTACTATTTTTTGTTACTATTGTAATTCCAATTTCAAGAGTAATTACAGATGAAAAAAGGGTGAACATAAAAGAATATCTTTACAGCATCAGACATGTATTTGACTAATTTTGATTATATCTTCACAAGATTTTATTTATCAGCAGTACAGTAATAATAACTACATTATAATATCATGTCGTTCTGATAAAGATATAATCAAAATACACCAAAAACATTTCTTACACTGTTAAGATATTAATTCTCATTCATACCATTTTCTGGTTAAGAGATAAGCAAAGGAGTATCTAAATCAATTTTTATCCTTTACAAGTTGCAAACAGTCCCAAAAATTCTATGTATCATAATATTTATATTATCTCAATGAAAAGTGTATGCTGTTGTTGAGATTTGCTTATAAAGTGTTTTGTAAGATTTATAACCAAACTTTTACAATAAGCTATTATCATTAAAAATTTCATAATAAACTACAACAATATCTTAGATAATCTTTAGAATCTGCACCCTAACTTATGCATACATACAAATAGTCTAGCAATCATTTTTCAAGAGTGTTTATATAATGACAATAACTATATTATAATTTCACTGAAAATTACCCATCTCTTATGAGGTGCATGAATTACTAATTGATAAGAACTTCATACATTAATCTGCATGACAAAAAGACATACCGTATTTGGTGCAGCTCAGCTTCATGGAGTTGTGATTCCTCGGCTGACTCACTTCCTCCTCCGCCTCGGTCCTCCTTCAGGCTGGCTATTAACTTCTCTTTGCTTTGTAAGATCCGGCCAGCTTTGGCTTTGTACTCTGTCAGTTCTTCCCTTGCTGCAGCCAATTCACCACGCAAAGAACCCACCTGTTAAGTTATGTAATAAAAGTATTAAATTTATGACATAAAAGAGGAAGTAATTTGGTAAGAAGAAAAAAGTAATTTGGTATAAAAAAGTAATGATAATTACAATATAATTAAATAATCAAGCAGGAAGGCATATATAACAACATTTCCTTATGCAAGTACAATCATCAATCCTAAGTAAATAATTTTCTGTGAACTACAAAGTATTAGGGGTACATGGAATGCTCCATGGGTTCTGCAGGCTGGTTTGGAATACCAATAAATTTATAGTTATGTTAAAACAAAATAAATATATCTAAGTGTCTCCATGGCATGTACATACATGCCATGGCTGTTGTGGACAAAGTAGCGGGTGGCATCAAACATGACTATTCCTGTGCCAATGGCTCATTCGATGGAGCTTGTTTTTCACTGATAATAGCAACATAATTTCGATGGTAAAACTTTTAGGCAATAGCACCGAAAGTGAAGGTAAACCTAAAGTGAAGGTAAACCTAAAGTGAAGGTAAACCTTCAAAAAATTTACATCTTTCAAAATTATATCAAAATACTAGCTTTTAGGTGTGTAATGCTGCCTACAAACTACCAAACAAGCTGGACTCAAACAAAGGAAACTGTTGATGCATGCTAATAAACCTGTGATCATGTCTACTTGTCAAATTTTTTACCCACTGTTACTGGCTTGATTAAGGGATTTATGATCATACCATTACTTGCTTTTTATAATCAAGTATGACAGAAGTTTAGGACAAACTTAAACCCATCAACCACTCCTCAATTTCATACACATACAAATAAATAAATATATGTGAATCAAGTTTACTTTACTAAATTACTCTAATATGATGTACATAAATTAATATGGCAAAGTGCTAATGAATTTCGATGTCATGGAAATTTACTTCATTATCAACATTTACACATTCCATACAAAGTTAACACCAACTGCCAATACCTGGTTGACAAGCTGATGAGCTCGGGTTCTTTCATCTTCAAGCTTGCGTTGTGCTTCTGTTAGTGCTGATGCTGATTCCTGCTGTTCCTCTTCAAGATGATTTATTCTGTAATGGTAACCAAAAAGATAATGTTATGGTTCTCCCTTTTTTTGAAGTAAAGGTTAATAGATATGCTGCATCCTGTTGCACTGATTAAAAAATGAGTCACTGAGGATGAATAAACACTTTTCAAACCTCATTTGTGTATAGATAGCAACATGTAAGTATTTTCAAAGTTTTACCTATAAAAAACATCAAATCACACACACACACACACACATACATGCAAACGCACAAGCAAACGCACAAACACACACACACCCTCTGCAAACAAAAATAAAAATGTTTTTGGCACCTTTTCTACTAAAGAGAAAACCATGACAAGCCATAAGAACTAACCTCCTTGTGAGCTCAGTTTGCGAAGACATGTGAAGCTGTTTTTCTCTGTCCAGCTGAGCTTGAACCTCAGCTAAGCGATCCTGGACACTCTGAAGGGCATGGTTATGCAGTCCACTACTTTCATTGGCACCTTCCAATAACCTAAAATAAATAATAAGTGAGGAATTCAAGTAAGTGATGGTGGTGGTGAGAAGGAGTGAGTAAATGAATGAGTGTACACTACAACCACATACAAAATCATCCATACAAATAATAACTAAACCTGTGCATCTAATTCAAAATTACAGAGGACCATTCTTTTTTTTCTTTTTTGTTATTGTTACCTTTTGTTTTCATCTTGCAGTTCTGTTATCAAAGTATCTTTAGCCTTTATGTCATGATCTCCCTCCTGTAACCGAACTCGAAGTACTGCCAGTTGGCTGTCCTTAGCTTTAATAGACTCCTGTAGAAAAGAATAATAATTAACAGAATGATATAATAATAATGCTCTTTTAGAAAAGATCCATGAACACCATTCATAATGAGAACTTTACAACATGCAAATCTTTAACAGAAATATCATCTGCAAAAAATGGGAATACACTGTAAAAATATCTATATATCTATATGGTTATGACAAGCCCTTATTCAAGAGTTTTTTACTGCTTATGATACACAATGTGTGGTTTCATGTTTCTGAACCTTCCATATAATTTTTGGTCATCATTCACAAAATACTAACATAATAAGAGGAAAAAGAATGTGTGATCAGATAAACATAACCATAACATAGAGAAGAGAAAAATGGCTTCGAAGTTGTTTACCATCTTTTAGAGAGTCAAGTTTATGGTACAGTTCCAGAGTTGCCTAAAAATCATTATAATCAGGCAATTTCATATACTATACTAGTACAGTTCTAATACTTACATTTCAACAAAACTCACAGTGATTGGAGTTAAGAATAAAGCTATTTTTATGTTTTTTGTAAGCAAACATAAATGATTTAATGCATCATCACCGAGTACATACTCTACGAATTACAGGGGATATAGTGTCCATTTTGAAAGAGAGAGATGGAAATAATAAAGGAAATAGAGGAATAAGATAAATAAAAGAAAAAATTAAGAAAACAAGCAATAGACATAATGTCTTATGTATGACGACATATGCAACTTCATCTCCCTCATGAAGCTCATATAATATACAAAAGGGATCAAAACAATCATCATTTAAGAATGGGGACACCCTTTGGCTGATCTCCACTCTCCATAAATCTTCACATGGGACTTAGTTTGAGACAAATTGCAAGAAAAATAATGGTTCTAACGCTTTTTTGTTGATAGAAGTTCCAACTAACAAGTACTTACCATCAAATCCATTTCCCTCTGTTGTATCTCACGCATAATTTGGTCACTTGATGACTGTTGGCTCAAGAGTCCAGATACTTGAGTCCGTAACTGTTGTGTTTCTGAAAAGATAACATTATGTTCTAAAGGTATAAGGCTATTCATACAATGTTCATACTGCTGCTTCATGATAGTATGACCCCATAGTCAATGGAACTCATAAGTGGTTGCTGTAATTATTATTACCCTTTGTCAAAAATCCAAATAACTAAAATTCTTTACTTAGGCTGCAGATCAGATCCTTTACTTATACATTCCTTTGGTTAGAGTGCAAATCAAATCATCCATTGATATGTGAATACACAAGTTAGCAATTCATGCATATAATTTTTTATTTGTGATTCACTGTAGATGGTGTCTACTTTTGATGAATATGAAAGCAACATCTATACAACATGACATAATATATCCTAATACATCATACAAAGCAAAAGGAATTTTGTCAGTTTTACTCTTAAATAAAGAACAAATTAGGAGCCAGTTTTCAGTATTGTTAAAATTAACCCCACTATGGTCTCCTGGTATCTTCAACGTCTTACCTACATATTTTAATAGCAAATCTACATAGGCCTACCTCTCTCTGCATCCTTGGCTCTCTTTAATACTTGACTCATCTCCTGATTGAGGCTTGCCACTTCTTTCCGCAATAAACTTGTCTCGCTGTCCACTGATCCAGTCATTATACCATTACTGCTGCAAGAAAAATTCCAGTATATACTAAAAATACTTAATGCCTCAAATCTTAGAACTCTTTCAAATGTCAAATTCTATGAAGTAAAGTATCTGAGAAACACGTGAAGTTCTTACCTGATATGATTTGCACTTCTATCAATAACATAAATTAAAGTAAACAACATAGAGACATCTGAATAGGTTAGTTGGATAAAACTAAATTTGGGTATGAGGATAGATCTGCCAGAAAAGAGCATGGACAAATGTACAGCTGGGTATTCTGCTGGATATCTTATCATCATGTATTCAACACTCCCCAGAATAAAGTAAAACTTGATGCTAATAAATATCTTTGAGGGACACACATACACACACACACACACACACACACACACACACACACACACACACACACACACACACACACACACACACACACCACACACGCACACACACGCACACACACGCACACACACACATGCACGCATGCACAGACGCACGCACGCACACGCACGCACGCACACATACACATGCATGCATACACGCACGCACAGACGCAAGGATGCACACACACACACACACACACACATACGCACACGCACACACGCAGAGAAAAAGATAAAGTACATAAGACCTTACCTTGTACTGCCATCTGTGCTTGGAGGAGCTGAGATGTTGACATCAGAAGGTGTTTCAACTGTTATGTATGCATCAGCATTGACAGATCCACTTCCTGATCCCGAACTGCCAGTTTCTGGTTCAAGAATTATTTAATTTAGTAGAGTAAGAAAGAAAGAAAGAAAGAAAGAAAAGAATAGAAAAAAAAAGAAAAAAGAAGAAGAAGAAAAAAAAAGAATGGAGAAAAGAATGGGAATGAAAAAATGGAAAGGAAATGTACAATGTCTAGTAGGTTTGGAAAATTATATTCATCCCTCTTGCATATTCAACACTCACCTGTAGAGAGACATGATGCCAATGCTATACTACTGTCCTATACTAAATAATCAGAGGTGCATCTTCAATTCTCTTTTTTTCCTAACACTATCAATATCGCTATTGTTATTTTTGTCCTTGACATTATGATTATTATAATGTTATCAGATATAAAAATCCTTAAAGTCAAGAACGGATACACAGGTGCGACAGGTAGGACAAGTAACTGACTCCTTGGAAAATAAACACTTGTCGAACCATTCATGTGTAATGACAATCAATATGCAAAAGACACAGTGAACATGGCATCTATACTTGCCATCCCTGAACAATAATGGGTGGAAAAGGAAGAATCAGAAATATAATAACAAACACTTTTCTTTTGCAAATGCACAACACATACCAATGTCAACGGTAGCAGAACCAGGCGTCTCCCTTCCACTCAAAGCCATGAAGGAGGAAACAGACGAGACAGATGATTGGCGTGAATGCCCATGACTGCTGATGGTTGATGTTGTCATGGTTGTTGAGGATAACATCTGTAATAAAAGTGATATCAAAACAAGAAAAAAGACAGAAAGAAAGAAAGGAAAAAGCAATGGAGAAAAATGAAGGGAAAGGACTTAAAGAAAAAAACAAACATATAAAAGTATATGTGCATTGTTTGTCATCTACCCTTTCCACACAGACCTGAATATGATAGTAGTATATAATATGTGCTTACAGGATTGAAAAATATGGAGGCAATAAACGTAACAAGAAACTGAAGAAGAAGTAGAAGAAAAGACATAGGAAAACTCTTTGTTCTGGGTAATGGCCATACCTAGTTACAACAATTGCTGTATGTTATCCTTTCAGGGTTAAACTGTCACAAAATGCAAACCAAGAATTCACCACAAGAAATCAGCAGATTCTTTCCCAATCACACAATACATATAGCAATACTAGAGAAAGAACAAGAAAGCTTAGCTACAGTAAAAGCCTTTGTCAACCTACGGGATCTGCCTGGGAAATGGTAACTGTGTGTTGGTGGGCTGCCTGCTGTTCTTGTTGAAGGGGGCTATTCAAGAAGTCCATCAAAGCCTCGTCTTTCTTCCGTGGGTTGCTCTTCTTTCCCGTCCCTTTTGGTGATGATGTCAGGGAAGTACCACTTCCCTGTATGCTAGCACCTGGCACTGTCACAGGGCTGCCTCCCATGCCATATGTACTTAGGTTGCTGGGCACGCTGCTGGAACTTGGCAAACTTGACCTGTGATGAGATATGAATATGAGACGAGATGTATCTTTTTTGTGCACTTCCTCTATCTGCTGTTCTATGTATTCAAAAAAGTACAACTACTTGGTTAACAAAAAGTTCTGTCTAAAAACAATCACTTTAAGAGAAAATTAAGCATTCTAAAACACCTTAAAAATATCTTTATAAAATAGTACTTTGCACATTTATTGCAATCACTTACACTGTAAGGAACAAAAACAAAAAACAAACAAACAAACAAACAAACACAAACACACACACATACAAAAAAACTCAAAAGAGACACTGAACAAAGATAAATCCTCCTCCTCCTCATCATCATCATGAAGATAATCATCATCATAATGAAAATCATCATCATAATGATAATCATCATAACAATAATGATATAATAATAATAACAATAAAAACAAATAAACTTTGTTTCTCACTTTTCATACTGAGTTACTGGAGGCACAGCATTGGCTGCATCATGTTTATATGAAGATTTGCCTGCAGACGAGTTGCGTCTCTCCTGCTTGAGAACGGCCCCGGCTTCTGTATCCAGCTTGTTAAGGAGAGTTTCTGCCTTCCCTGCTAGGTCTGTTATCCAGGACATTTTGTGGATCTGCTATTCATCTGAAATGGGAAATGGGTTACTCAGAATATCCACAGTCAACATGATCACTCCCAAATATGTGCATGTGCATATAATTAGATACATTTCTCTTCAATTACACATACTAACATTGCTTTGTTTTATGTTTCATGTTTTGTCATTGCAATCATAGATGATTGCTATCTTATCTAAAAAATGCAAACATGCCTTGAATCCATTACGGCTGAGTTACATGTTATAATACCATACCTCATCACATTTTTGTATCATTTCAGACCAGCAGGAAAACAAACTAATGATTAGAAAATAGATCAGAGAGCTTTAATGCTTCCCATTTTCTTCTATACTAGTGACCACATAATTCATAGCACAGATTTAAAGATCATCAATATATGGTAGGATATATTCCAAGCAGCATGTAACTTTCAAATAAATTTTTAGAAAGAAGTTTTTATTGAAAAAAAAAAAAAAAAAAACACTTTTGTCTTGTTAAAAGAAGAAGAAGAAGAAGAAGAAGAAGAAGAAAAGGTTCCTGCTCACTGGCACATTAGATGTTTTTAGTGATACACATTAACATACTGGTGATCTCACAAGAAAATACCTTACTCTACCAACTAGATTATAAAATCTCTACAATATAAACACCAGACTAGTAATAGTTATCAGTTCAAGACCCAGCATAAAATTTCATATACATCAATAAAATAAAATAATTTCTGAATACTTTCTTCTTTATCTGCTGTATACATAGATTATAACAATTGTAGCTGTTCATTTATCGAGTCCAAAGGCCTGGACTCACAACAGTACCTGTTAAACTTTTGACAAACCTGAGGTCCAATATAAATGATTTTAATATATATATTATGTTAATTAGTACATAGATTTGACTGAAATTAGTACATAGATTGGATGTAAAACAAACCCAAAAAATATTAAATAATATAAATGAGGTCATTCTTCTGAATGCACAGCACAAAGTGATGCTGTGCCTTTTGTCCTTTGTAAAAGAATAATAAAATTGTCCACATATAATCAGAAGAACAGACCATGGACTGATCCTTGTTTGATGATAACTTGCAACAGAAATTAACAAACTGTAACTACTGTAGCTATCTTACCAGAATAAACATGGTGGAGCTCTGTTTACCTGGCCAAATCTCAAAGTGCAAGCAATAGCAAAGTGTAAACAGATTTGTAGGCTTCAATAAACTGGATTTATCTTTACTTTCTGCATATTATACTTTCATAATAGTACTATATAGTTAAAGTTTTTTCTAAAATCATTCAATTTTCTTCTGAGCACTTATAATAAACAATATCTAAACTTGGTGTTGTACTAGCAATCTCTGTGGCTTCAGTGATACAGAATATAGTCAACCTTCTATACTTTGTCAAAACAGAGCTTGGGTTAGTTCCTTATCTACTGATAGCTTTATCAGCAGGAAGGGGTACCAGGGGCATCATTTCAGCTTTTTCTTGGGGGGGGGGGGGGAAGGTGAGTATAGCAAACAGAAATGTGGAAATATGAACTATTCTAGGGGCATTTAAAAACTATACCCAGACCTTTATAGGTGTAATTTACTTAAAAAGTAAAAAAAAATAGTGTTTCTCAGGACAGGCAACCCAGACATTGCACAAGCAGAAAGGGTCTCGGAAAGACAATTGTCTATTCATCAATTCCAAGTACTGCCTACCGTGTGGGTGATGGTATCTAAGATTAAATCAGGAAAAGTGAAAGTGAAACAAATTCCTTAAGGTAGTTGTGTATGAAGTGACTGCACCTCTTTGTGTCTAAATCCCTATTACCCTAGCCATCATGCTGGGACTGCTGGGAATCTAGGATTTCTAGGAGGCTTTATGGACAAAATTGTTTATCATAGGCAATAAAGAGAGTGACAATGATTGATCATGACTAAGTTACCTACATGTAAAAGTGCAGTTTGAGCAGAGTTACTGTGCAGGGGAACAGTTCACTGTGAGGTTGGGTAAGGCTAGACCTAGCCATGGAAGGTGTGTGGGGATTTACTCTTTGCACTACATTTGTCATGGCCTATTTTTCTGACATTAATCTCAACCTGTGAAATTGATCTCTTATATCACTGACTGTAGTTTTTGACTCTCTTTATTGTCCTTCATTTTTTTTCTACTTTGTGTAGCTATTAGGTGAATATATACTTTCAATAAAATCTATGAAATATAATATACTCTAAAATATCACTGACATCTTTCAGTTTCCAAACTATGCAAAGAGTTTGAAAGTGCTAAATCATGAAACAGAAGAACGTGTATCAAATAACACTGAAATCTGTATTTGCAGTTGCTTCACTGTGTATAGAAATTTCTCTCAGATGCATTAATTAATCTTTTTAATGAGGACATCAACCTCAAAATGAAAACAAAGAACTATCAATGTCAAGATTGAGAATAAGAATTAAAGCTATTGCATTATGTGTTTATCTATATAGGCATATTTGGATGAAACGTACTGTAGTAATACAGTACACTGTACCTGCAAAATGCTACAGCCGAAAAACTAAAGATATCTCCAAAAATATACCCAATTACGTGGCAAAAGATCCTAAGTACATTACACTCAAAAACAACCATAAAAAATAAATTCATCGTATAAAACTGAAACACAAACTCTCCTACCTGAATTCCTTCTACAAAACCACCAAATGCAAGGCTTATCCTTACCTGAATGAGAGAAAAAGATAAAAATACAAGCAGGAAAGAGGAAGAGGTAATGTTTTGTTTTGTTTTGACGTGTCAGCTGAGAGTTACTCCGTCGGTCGCGTTCAAGAGCGCGCGATTCGAACGCTTCTTTCTGAACGCGGCCTATATCTATTTTCAGTGCGTTTTTTACTCTAATACGATTCGCTAAACGTTGCACTTCAGATACTGCTTCTTTAATACAACCTTTTATTTTTCTTAAGATATTTCACCTCAGAATCTTCGCACATACTTGTTCCTGTTGGGCAAAGATTTCTGCTAACTCTTCCTTCTAAACGCAACCCTTTCTTTTCCTAAAATTCTCATTCACCCTTTTTTCGTAATTACATAATAATTTCTTTTGTGCAAGAGCAGTTGAGGGACTAATATTAAAGGCAACTGTTTACCTCTCATTTCTTTCCAGAACTGAGTTTAAACACTCATCTCATTCAGGAGCACTTCAAACACCATCTTTCAAGCCCAACTTTCCTTTTGAAATTATCATGTTTTTTTAAAATATTTAGTTTGATATCTAATTCCTTCGTTCATGACATGGGGAGGGAGATGATAAGATTATATCAAAGCTTCAGTGTCATGACAAGGGTTCTTGAAGTGGAGACAAGGATCGCTTGAGAAGATTCGGGGATGAATCACTTTTTTCCGTCTTTAAAAGGATTGTGAGACGAGGATACTATTAGAGAATTTTAGGATTTTCGAACATGATATTTTTAAGAGAATTTGGAACAAATTATAAACTCGGAAGATGGATAACGAGAGCAACAGAAAGTTGTGTTTAATGGTTTACGTTGCTGATCTATCTATTAGGGTTACTCCTATAAACTCGGTTTTCTTTGGTAAGAATGCTTAATGCGAACGCGCTCTTTTGGTAATACGTATGCGTATGTATGTGTGTGTGTGTGTGTGTGTGTGTGTGTGTGTGTGTGTGTGTGTGTGTGTGTGTGTGTGTGTGTGTGTGTGTGTGTGTGTGTGTGTGTGTGTGTGTATAAATATATTATATATTAATATATGTATATTATATATATGAATATATATATATATATATATATATATAATATATATTATATATATATATATAATATATATATATATATATATATGTATATATATATATACATGGTAGAAAAACCCACAATGCACAAACTACATTCACTGAAATAAGTGAGACCCGAAGATAGAGTCGAGGAGGATTCCGAAACTGTCGTCACATATTTCATAGATTTATTTACTATAGTATGAACACGGTGTTTTTTTCCATTTATATAAATGTATGTATGTGTGTATATGTATAAACACACACATGCACATGTATAAAAAAAAAAAAAAAAAAAAAAAAAAAAAATATATATATATATATATATATATATATATATATATATATATATATATATATATATATATATATACATACATACTTTACCTAATCACATTACTGAAAAATGTGTGCTAAGGTTATTCAATGTATCTATTGTCTTTATTCTACATACCTTACATAATCTTGCATATTGTCAAATATATATTCACACACACATACACAGACATATGTATCCGGGGGGCCAAGGAGCAGCACCTGGCTACTGGGAGCAACCTTTCTCCATCATGGTTCTTCAAGTCATCTTGGTTATCAGACATGAATCCTAAGCTGCTATCTACCCATGTAAGGAACAATCTCCTCGTGCTTCTACACTAATATGCATGGCATCTGTAACAGTGAATAAAGGAACTTATATATATAATATATATATATATATATATATATTTATATATATATGTATATATATATTTATATATTTATATATATATATGCATATGTATTATATATATATATATATATATATATTATATTATAATTATATTATATATGTATATATACCATACATATGTATAACAACATACACACACAGATATATTATATAATATAATATATATATATATTATATAATATATATATATATATTGTATATATATATTATATATATATATATATATATATATATATATCTATATATATATGTGCTGTGTGTGTGTGTGTGTGTGTGTGTGTGTGTGTGTGTGGTGTGTGTGTGTGTGTTGGTGTGTGATATGTGTGTGTAGGTGTGTGTTGGTTGTATGTATATATATCTATAATCTGTCTATCTATTATCTGTTCTGTCTATCTATCTATCCTATCTATATACATATATGTAATGTATATATATCTATTATCTATTCATCTATCTTATCAATATTATATATACTT
>NW_020869755.1:80520-85273 GCF_003789085.1 Penaeus vannamei | reverse complement strand
AGAGGAGAGAAGAGAGAAGATCAGAGAGAGAGAGCAACTAGTAGAGATGGAAAGCGAGTACTGAGAGAACAGCCAAACAGAAAGGGGAGACAGAGAAGAGTAAACACAATGCTTTCATCACATCTGCTACCTTGCGCTGTCACTCAAGCATGCGTGGAGAGACAGGAAGCTAATGTGAAGAAAAATGGAGGATGTGAGCAAATTGAGGAAAATAATTCGCACGAGGAGTAATAAAGATTATCGAGAGTTGGAACTGGAGTGAAAAAGGGAATAAGTAGAGCGGACAAAGCGAAAATAAAGAGGAAAAGGATAGGAGAGGAAAATGAAAGGGAGAGATGAAGATGAATTGCGTAAGTACATTGCGTTACCTTAAAGTTAACTCCTCTTTTCGCAAATTCTCGACATGGAACACTAGATACAGAACAAAATTTACAAACTAGAACAATCATAACAAATGAAATTAGACGTGAAAAAAGTCACGAGTCTAACATCCGATAGCAATGTCATGTCACGTCACCCTCACCAGCTGCGTCACCCATACGTCACAAGTCACCACCTGCGAAGTCACGCTCCTCACCACCTGCGTCTCCCTCTCCAGCTGGATCACTTGGTCATGATCGTCGGTTCTCTGTCGCCATCTGTCGGTCAGACTCGTCAAAGCAATCATGGTTAAAAGTGCATCAATTTGGAAGGCAGAACACAAGGGCAGTCGGGCATGACAATAAGTCGTTTTAGAATGCATGAAAAAAAGTGTTAAGAGCAGCTCAAAAATTATCAAAGATAGAGAGAAGGAAATGACTTCAACGGATATCAGCACTGCATTGTTCAGGTCGTAAAGCAAGCAACTCCAAAGTCCGTAAGACAGCGTTAATAAGACTCACAGATCAAGGTCACAGATTGTCAGGTCGAAGCGCGCAGGTCAGACCCTGAAAATGAAAACGAGTAGTTAAAATTCGTTCACACAGGCCTCTTCGATACTATCAAAACGAAAGGTCCCGATTGTCTTCTTCGACTTTCTCCCCTCTATCTTCTTCACCTTTTCCATACAGATTGCTATCTCCCTTCTCCTTTCACTTCTGAGATGAGAGACAGTATCATGTCATCTCCACTCCCGTCCCGACCCATCGCCATCCTGTCATTCTTCGAGGAAAAACTTTCTTTCCTTTCCCGACTTTCCTGGTGTCGTCTGTCGCCACGTGAGATAAGGCGTCTAAGCTTCACAGAAAACGGGACTATTTTGAGCGATATTTTATAGGGCAAACTCTTCTAAAATGTTTTTTGTAAGCACTCACAAGTTGTCACTTTCTTGCTTGTATGTACACACTGTCTGACTGTCACTACGTAGTTCTCTTCACTAATTGCCTTTCACTAAAGCTATAACAGGTCTAATGTTATTGTAGGTAGGCCTACGTTCTTCGTGACGTACCTTAAACAGCACTCAGTGAAGAACAGCGAGCGAACGGCCAGGTGTGTCCGCGTGAATGCTCGGAGCCACGGCACTTTCTTAAGTGATGCTTCGCGTTCGTCGCCGCCCGATGTCGACCCGCCTCGCCTAAGTGGTACCGCCCATGTGACCTCCCCGATGGCATGGCTCCTCCCGCCGGCGCCCACACTCACGCCCCAACACAATTTCACCAGATCCTTTCTATGCTGCGTACGTGGGGCATCTCATGCTACCCCATGAGGACACCGGCTCCAAGATAAACACGCGGAAAGAAAGCGTATAGGTTGCATGACGCAAGCAGACGGACGCATATCCACGAACACGATCTGTGCCATGAAAAACTTAATTCTTATATCTTTATTTCTTAAAAGATCCAAGTAAGATAATCAGCTAATAAGAGGACTAACCACATAATACGCTGTCAATCGATCTTCATACGCCACTTACAAAACGATACAAAACAGAATAAAGTAGAAAGGACAATGATAAATCGGCGAAACGCAACCGCACGAAACGAAAGGAAACCAGCGACGCATTGCCCTCCTTCGCCACTTTTCCTCCCCTCCTACGCCGACTTCCACAGGCCTTCAACCTCGGACACTTTCACATGAGGTTTTCTCCCCTTGTTGGGTAGAGGCCGTGTAGGCGATCCTGCCCTGCCAGCGCTCTATCTTATGCCCCGAGAAAGGGTAGGTGAATGGGATTTTTTTGTTTTTTGTTTTTTTCTTGTTCGCTCAAAACTCGTAAAAGTAATGATCATCTTGTAATTATTGTTTTTGTTTATCATAGAGAAAGCGAGATTCAATTTACATCAATGTACATCATCAATTTACCAGTTTTACTATAATAAATGTTAGATATTCCTGCGATTATCAGATTACTTGAATATATAAATTTCTTTTAATTAACCTTACTCACGGAAATAGCCGACCATTTTTTTCTGCGCTAAATATCGTAACGAAATATCTTCACGTAGGAAAATACTTGTCAAAAAATGTTCCACAGATATACAACAAAAGGATATTGCCAGAAAAATATATCGAAACATTTTTTGGGCGAATTCAACAAATGCGCAAGTAGTGATCCAGCGTAACGTTTATTTTTTATAGAAATAAAAATGCAGTTTCCTGCCCACAGCTTATTTTGCAAGCAGAAGTTGGCTTATTCAAATCAGATACAATCACTTTGACAGGAGATAGAAGCTGATTCTCTCATAAAAAGTTGATTATGCAAACAGAAATCAGCTTCATTAAATCAGATATGACTACGTTGTCAGAGTGTTAAATCTGAATCTCTTTAAGAGCTCATTTTGCAGAGACAGGCCTATCTAATCAGATAAGAATATTATGCCAGAAGATAGAATCTAATTATATCGTAAAAAGACTCTCCTTACAAACACACACAAACATATATATATATATATATATATATATATATATATATATATTTATATATATATATGTATGTATGTGTTGTGTGTGTGTGTGTGTGTGTGTGTGTGTGTGTGTGTGTGTGTGTGTGTGTGTGTGTGTGTGTGTGTGTGTGTGTGTGTGTGTGTGGTGTGTGTGTAACTGATACGGCTAATCCGACGAGTTATTTAACTTACGACTATAGTACTAACAGTACACAAAGAACATAAAATTACGTTATAAGACAACTGCAGATCCGTATCAGAAAGAGAGGCAAGGAAGAAAGGTCTGGTAAACAAAGACCCCCACGGCCATGACGTCACCGCCGGGCAGAGGGCCAACTTTTGCTTTCACTCGCGCGGGAGGCGGCGTCGCCATGTGGGGAAAGGAGAAAAACCGCTTCTGCATAACATTTACATCTCCGAGGCTGCTTATCAGTCATGGGAGTCTTTTTTTCCTCTTTAAAGACTTTCTCTTGAGTGATGTTTGGGCGGCTGGTGCCAAGGGGGGAATGTGACATCGACGCGGTGTTATGTAAGTTCAGATCAAAATTAGATTAAATTGTCATAGGTATTTCGGGTCACTGGCGAGAGACGTTAATTCCGTGCGCAAAAGTGGACTTCCGTTATCTCCGAAAAAGTCCCGGACCGAAACCCGCCATCGTTAGTTATCTTTCGCAATGTTTCCTTCCCTGGGAATTACAACCCGGAGATAAGTGCCAGTTTTCTAAAACGTGAATACAGAACGATCATATCTTTATTAGCATTCGCTTTTATTGGAGTCTGACATAAAGTTACCAAGCGTAATTCCTTCTAAAATGTTACCCACACAGAACTCTTACGTCTCTTAAGTCAAGAAAGACTCGCTCCTCAAGGTCTTTCCTTCACGGTATGTAAACAACAACCAAACGCGAAGTAGAAGGTACTGTTATTAGTCAGGCCTCGCGTGGTCGAGGAAAGGACGGGGGGGTGACCAGCGAGAAGGACGTGGGGCCCAGGACAATCGGACGGATTATCGCCCTTGTGGGAACCTCGATAACTGCACCCTGAATTAGGCAAGAGAAAGTATCGGTGGTGTAATCGAGCTCTGTGTCCGGGGATGCTGGATATGGAAGGGATTGAGGGGGGGGCGTTACATCGGACAGTGTCGCGTGTTGTAACTTTATAACCCTCGCGATGCAAGCGTATATATAAAGAGATGGCTGGAGGGAACTACTTTCTACTTTCTTCGACTGTTATATCTGGCGGGGTTATCGTCACGTAAGGAGTAAAAACTAGAGTACAGATAAAAAAGTAATTTCCTTTTCAGTATCATTTTGCAGACGCCCTCTACTTTCTACTGGGAACCGCCCCGATTCGGTTCTCCTGACAAAGGTCGGGTCACGCACCGGATGCAGTAGGCCTACGCAACCCTTGTTTGATTTTACGGATTTTGACCACGGCCGCTGTATAGGCCTTCCCTGCGATCCTTTGTAAACAAGAGGGAGGTACAGAAGTTATTCAAATCGAACACGATAAAAAAACTCAGAGAAAGAGAGAGAAAGAAGAAAAAAAAAGAGCAAAACATAGTCGAATCTATCAATACAGATAAAAAATAAATACAAAAAACAAACAAACAAAACACTTCACAAGAACCCCAGAGTATGAAAGTAGAAAGAAACGGAAAGTAAAAGTACCATGCCCAATCATGGACTTGGGCAGCTGGGGGAGGGAGGAGGGGTGGGCGAGGGGATGCACACCCCCCTAGGTTATGCGAGAGCTGGGAGGGGAGGAGGAGGAGGCAGAGGAGTAGGAGGAGCGAGGAGGGGGGAGGAGGGGAGGGGAGGAGGAGGGAGGAGAGGAAGAGGAGGAGGAGGAGGAGAGGAGGAGAGGAGGAGGAAGGAGGAGGAGGAGAGGAGAGG
>NW_020869755.1:63020-78020 GCF_003789085.1 Penaeus vannamei | reverse complement strand
CCCTTTCACTGGTCGAGTGAATGTCAGAGGGACCCTTATATACCTCGCGCAGGTTGCAGAGGTACGATAAGCATTTTTTTTCCTTAGTGACCGGTATGATTTCCTGCATTTTGTGTCTACGGATCCCATAAGACATCCGGGATCCCACGTCCTTAATAGAGTTATCTTTATGTTTGTTTATTGGTCGAGTGCTCACCAATACTGTTATTATCATCATCCTCATTAACTGTCATTAGTTCCCTCATTATCATCATATTACATTGTTATTATTATTAATGTTAATGTTATCATCATTACTATCATTGTATCATCATCATTAATCATCAATATTGCTATTATTATCATTATTATTATTATTACTATAATATTATTATTATTATCATTATCATTAGTCATCATTATCATTATTATCATCATTACCGTCATCATCAATACTATTATTATTATTATCATAATTATCATTATTATTATCATTATCATTATTATTATTATTATCATAATGATCATTATTATTATTACTTTTATTATTATGATCATTATCACTGTTTTTTATCATAACTATTACCTTTATTATGATAATTATTATCATCATTAATACCATTATCATTATTATCATTCATCACGACCAACAGCATAATCACAATGATACTGAAGATGATCATACAGATGACAATAATTACAATGGTAATGATAAGAATACTAAGGATAATGACAACAGCAATAATGATACTGCTGATAAGAATTATGGCATAAAATGTAATAGAACTACTAGTAATGTTGATAACAATAACAACACTATTAAAAAATGAACAATGATCAAGTTATCAAAACAATCCGGACAGACTCAGATGGAGTAATCACGCTGAATCATTTTGCGAAAGTGTAATATATTTTGCAGAAAGTTCTGATAAAGAAGCAATCATATGCAAAGCAGATTGAACACCCAATTCAGTCAGTTGTTATCTTCTATCAGTTGTGGTTCAGGAATTTACCAAGTATGATAATAAAAGACAAGAGATTACAAAAGTGCAGCCTATTTGGGATTAACAGGGATATCGGATGTATGTCTTGCATGACACGTTATCAAAAATTTGGTGTGAATGATTGCTGTTAACTTAATTGATTGATAAGACAAGGCCATTCTTGGCGATTTCGAATTGCTGAAAGAGATAAGTAAGAAGATAGACGTTTAGATAAATGTATACAGATAAGAATAAGCACACACACACATGCGTGCCCACGCACACACATGCGTGCCCACACACATATGCGTGCCCACACACACACATGCGTGCCCCACACACACACATGCGTGCCCACACACACACATGCGTGCCCACACACACACACACACACACATACACACACACATGCGCGCTCAAAGACACACACACATCGTAACGTAAAACCACGCTTGCATATAACCACAAATGTGTGTGGATCTATCTATTTATCTAATTATGTATATATTATATCAACGCATTTCTCTCACTCTCTTCCTTTCTCTCTCTCACACATTCTCTCTCTATGTTCTTCATTTCTCTGCCTACTTACCCTCTCTGTGTTTCTCTGTCTCTGCCCCCCCCCTCTCTCTATGTTTCTTCATCTCTGCCTACTTACCCCTCTCTCTCTGTTTTCTCTGTCTCTCCCCCCCCCTCTCTCTCTCTCTCTTTCTCTACATATATATATATATATATATATATATATATGTATGTATATATATATATATATATATATATATATATATATATATATATATATCAGTATGTATGTATGTATATACATATATTTATATATATAATATATATATATATATATATATATATATATATATATATATATATATATATATATATAATATATATATATACAGACACACACACACACACACACACACACACACACACACACACACACACACACACACACACACACACACACACACACACACACACACACACACACATATATATATATATAATAAATAAATATATATATATATATATATATATATATAATATATATATATATATATATATATATATATATATATATATATGCGTGTATATATATGTATATATATAGATATATATATATAGATATATATGAATAGATATATGTATGAATAAACATACATACATATATATATATATATATACATATCTATCTATCTATCTATCTATCTATATGTATGTATACATATATATAAGAAAATTATACATGTATATGCATACATATATTTATATATATTTGTATATATTTATATATATCTTTATGTAAAGAAAAAAAACGAGCATACATTCACACTGTACATACGTATAGAGATAGTATAATAAATTATATTAAGTGGCCACGATATATTTCACACGTGACATACTATGAGATTAAGATGCTTAATTTAATCTAAATGACTGAAATTTCAATCAACAAAATATCTAGCTAAAATATAACAGAAGAAGAAACATACAAAGACTTGACGATGTTTGTACACTGAAAAATCTTTATCTACGACGAGAGTTCAGCTTGGGGCCATTGCATTGCATTGCCATGGCTCGCTGATGTACTCTAATCGTGATAATATATATATATATATATATATATATATTATATTATATATATGTATATGTATATATATATATATATATATATATATATATATATATATATATATATATATATATATATATATATATATGTATATATGTACACACACACACACACACACACACACACACACACACACACACACACACGCACACGTAGGTGCAGATACAGCAGTAAACAAAAGCACAAGCACACCTGTCCCAAAAATGGAATGACAGCCTTTCAAGCAGAACCGAACATCCTTCGCCAAGGACAACCTCAGCCGCCAACTGAACACACCCTTGACACCTATTTAACACAATAGCCAAGTATACGCGAGTTGCAATAGAAGATTCGAGAGACAATAAAGCTAAGGAATGATATGCCTCTATTTTCTCTCTGTTCTTAAATACCTATATTTTCTCTCTCTCTCTCTCTCTCTCTCTCTCTCTTGTTTTCTAATCTTGTTCCAATGACATTGGCCTTTTTATGGCTTATGTTATCCATGTAAAAATTCCTTTTATACATCCAGTATGATGCATTGTCATAGTTATATATATATATATATATATATATATATATATATATATATATATATATATGTATATATATACATAATATATATATATATATATATATATATATATATATATATATGTCTGTCTGTCTATCTATCTACCTACCTATTTATCCAACTAATCTATCCATCTACTTATCTGTCTAATCTATCTAAGTACTTATATCTCTAATCTATCTACCCATGTATCTATCTATCTAATTTATCTATCTACTTATCTGTCTAATCTATCTAAGTACTTACATCTCTAATCTATCTACACATACATGCA
The DNA here is from genome assembly GCF_003789085.1 of Penaeus vannamei. Taxonomy (NCBI): domain Eukaryota; kingdom Metazoa; phylum Arthropoda; class Malacostraca; order Decapoda; family Penaeidae; genus Penaeus; species Penaeus vannamei. The sequence goes on along the minus strand of NW_020869755.1, from coordinate 74,589 downwards.
CTGCCATCAGGTTCATGCAAACAAAACGACAAACACACGAATTAAAATCGAATAGAAAATCAAGAAGGATATTCGCAAAATTTCGCACCTGAACAAATACACATTTTCTTGTAAAGAGAAAAAAAAAGAAAGAAAAAAGAAAAAAAGATCAAGGGAAAAGTAAAAGGTCAAAATATAAAAGGACACTTTCATGTGACAAAATACCTTCAGTGCGATCGAAAAACAATTTTCACTTCCTTGGAAAATAGATTCCGACCTGTCAATATTCGCATTTTGAATAAATCATATTAAAATGATTTAGTTCTTAGTATACCTTAGTATAACGTCTAGAATTATTAATTTCTATAATACTGAAAAAATATCAAAAATAGTACACTGTCGTAGCATTATCCTTCAACAAGTTTTCTTTATCGTTGAACTTGGCAGAAATAACGTTATAATCTAAATAACGTCTAGCTACGGTGGGTCGTTACAGAGGCGCTTTCCTCCATTATAAAACTCTCTCAATTCGTGTGTATTTATCGATCTTATCCATCTCTATCTTCAATCTATCAATTTCTGTGGAATCAGTTTTTATCTGTACGAACTAATACCAAACGAATTCCACGTCCCTTTATATACGTAAACAATCGTAATTTCACCAAGAAGCTAAAATCCCTCGCGCCCCCCCCCTCTTCCAGCTCGGGCCCCTACACCCTCCCTTATCAACCCCCCTCCCTCCACCTCAGCCCCTACACCCTCCCATATCTACCCCCCTCCATCTCAGGCCCCTACACCCTCTCTCTACCTCTCCCCTCCCCTCTCTCTCTTCCTCTGTCTACCCCCCTCTCCTTCTCACCCCTCTCCCTCTCTCTACCCCCCTCTCCCTTCTCTACCCCCCTCTCCCTCTCTCTACCCCCTCTCCCTCTGTCTACCCCCCTCTCCTTCTCACCCCTCTCCCTCCGTCTATCCCCCTCTCCTTCTCACCCCTCTCCCTCTCTCCCTTTCTCTACCCCCCCTTCTCCCTCTCACCCCCTACTCCCTCCCTTATCTACCCCGCCTCGGCCTCAGCTGGAGTCGCGTCCCTCGGCTGCGGCGGCGAGAGAAACCGAGCGAGTGGGAGGCGCTGCCCACGCGGGGCCGAGGAGCTGCTCCCCGCTTTTCCTTCTCGGCTCCGTGGTGGCTCGAGAAATCGGTTTTGGTTTTGCTCGATTGTGTATTTCTCTCTCGTGTTATCGCTGTTCCTTTCTTATGCTTTCATCTATGTTATCATCTTTCTCTATGTTATCACTGTTCTTTTCTTATTCTTTTATCTATGTTATCATCTTTCTCTATGTTATCACTGTTCCTTTCTTATTCTTTTATCTCTCTTTATCACCCTTTTTTTTAGATATTATCTGTACACGTTTATTTATTTAAATATGTTTCAGTCTCAATTGGTTATCACTATTGTTTTCTTATTTTTCTCATTATCATCCCGGTTTTTAGAAAATTTTAACAAATATTAATTTATTCATATTAGTAAAAACTATAATTGTATTCAAAACTATATCGATTATTTTTTTCAGGAAACTAGTGCATGCATGTAAAGGATTTATGTTCATTTCGGTATATATCAGTACAAATCAAGAAGCAAAAACATTTTTGTAAATCCGAAGGAAATCTTGCGTCACAAATATAAACCAATATTTTCCTCAAGCAGCAGTAAAAGCAAATACCAGTATCATATTGCAAATAAAAGATGTGTGCATTGAATAGCACACACATATACTCTTATGTGTGTGTATGTATGTTTGTATGGTACACGCACACACACATATATACAGTAGGTAAATACACATCTATCTATCTATAATATGCATATATCTATATCTATCTATCTATCTATCTATCTATCTATCTATCTATCTATCTATCTATCTATCTATCTATCTATCTATCTATCTATCTATCTATCTATAATATACTATCTATCTATCTATCTATCTATCTATATATATATATATATGATAGTATATATATATATATATATAATATATATATATATATATATATATATATAATATATATATAATATATATATATATATGTTTGTGTGTGTTGTGAGAGAGAGAGAGAGAGAGAAAGAGAGAGAGGGTTAGAGAAGACGAGACGAGGGATATGAAAGATAAACATACGCTTTCCTTTCCTTTTGTATTAGTTTTCAGTTCCTTGCGCTCGTTCTTATCGACATTTTCTGTTTCCTTTTCTGTCAATGTAATTAAACAAAAGCAGAGTTGTAAGAGAAACATACCTAGATGAAACACACACACACAGAAAGAGTAACATGAATATGCATGAATATTATAAAGGGTTTATTAAACAACAAATAAAAAACGACAGATAGATAGACAGAAAAAGTGAGAGAAGATTGAGAGAGACGAGAGAGCAGAGAGAGAGAGGAGAGAGAGGAGACGAGAGAGAGAGAGACGAGAGAGAGACGAAGAGAGAAAGAGAGAGAGAGGAAGAATATATATATATAGTATATATGTGTGGTGTGGTGTGAGAGAGAGGAGAGAGTCATGTGGTACGTTTCGGCGGGATTTCCCCGTATAATAAAGATAAACTCAATATAAAAAAAAGTTAAATAAAATCAAACTGGCCTTATGGAAACTACTAAAATTAAATTAAGAGGCTTGTATATAAAATTAGATTTGATTTGCATTATTCGTGCACTATTCCTGTAATCACTCTATAAATTGAGTTCATCCGACTCCTAATTAATAAAAGAACCTGTCAGGACACGTAATTTTCCTGTAATATCTGACGGGCTCCGTTGCTGCTGAAGCCGGCTGCAAGCTGTCATCCAAGTGGGGATGGATAAAAACCATGTTCCTTGCACCAAGGGCGGGGACCGACTGTTTATTTTGCGGGAAACAAGGGTGCCGTGACGTCACGGTCATTCATCTTTAAAATCTCCAAAATATAAAAGAACTCCTATAAAATTTGGGGGTATACAGGGTGGCCAATCAGATTTCAACAACAACAATAATGATAATAATAATGATAATGATAAAGATAGTAATGATAATGATAAAGATATTAATGATAATGTTATAGTAATGAAGATAAGTAATATATAAAATGATGAATAATAATAATGATAATAAAAAATAATGATAGTGGTAATTATATATGAACAATAATGTCAATAAAAGATAATGGTAATAGCGATAGTGAAAATGCTTCTAACATTGACAATAAAATAACAACAACCCACCCATGAACGAGACGCGAACCCGGGCCCCTCTGTTGACAGACGAACACACTACCGACCGAGCTATCGGATCTTAGTTAAGAAATATAAGTATATATATTTAAAATCACAAAGTCTCTTTCACACTTGTCTGACTGGAGAATGATGATGATGATGATGATGATGATGATGATGATGATGATGATGATGATGATGATGATGATGATGATGATGATGATGATGATGATGATGATGATGATGATGATGATGATGATGATGATGATGATTCATATGATGATCATGGATAATCATATTCATAATGAAAAGAATAACAATAATGATAACAATACTAATGATACTAATGATAGTGCTGACGACCATGATAATGATGATGACGAAGACATTAATGATTACAATGATAAGAATGATAATGATAATAATAGTAATAGTAATGATAACAGTAATGAAAATAGCAATAATGCTAATGATAATAATGATGGAAATAATATTGATGCTAATGCTAATAATAACGATGATAATAATAATGATAATATTATAGTAATAATATTAATAATATCAATAATGACAATATTAATGATAATAAAGATATAATAACAGCAATGACAATGATCAATAATAATGATAATAATAATAGCAACAATAAGCAATAATAATGATATAACATTGGTAATAATAACAACAATGATAATAATATTGTAATAATAACATAATGATATAATAATAAATAATAATAATGATAATGATGATGATAATATAAAAAAATATATTAATGATAATAATTATAAGAACAATAATAATAATGATAATGATTATCATAACAGTAATTATTGCAGCAATAATGATATCAATAATTGTAATGATATAAAATATTAGAAATAGCAATAATGATAACAATAATGATAATAATAGTAATGATGATAATGTGATGATAATAAAAAACGATAATAAACAACAAAATGATAATACAACTAATAATAACAATAATAATATCAATAATATTAATAGTAATGACACCAACAAGAACAAAAATAATGATGATAATGATGGTAATATCAATAATAATAATGATCATAATGATATAGTGTGATAGGGATAATAATGATAATAATAGTGATAGGGATAATGATAATAATAGTGATAGGGATAATAATGAAAATAATAGTTACATAGCAAAAATAATGGAAACCAAAGATAATGATAATATTCAATAGTGACAATGTTTACAAAAATGACAAAACATTCTTAACAACCCACCCATGAACGAGACGCGAACCCGAGCCGCTCTATTGACAGACGCCCACACTACCGACCGAGCTATCGAAGCTTAAAAATAAAATGCTTTATCAGACATTATTAAAATTAAGTATTTATACACACGCGCACATTGATGATGATGATGATGACGATGATAAGATAATAATGATGATAAAGATATAATGCTGAGGATAAGAATGATAATAGTAAAAGTATTAATCATAAATAATGATAATCATAAAATGATTACGATAATACTAGTAATAATAACAATATTTAAGAAGTTTTTATTATCATCCTTAAATGATAATGATAAGGGTAATGATAACAAAAATTAGTGATAGTAATAATAATCATAATAAAATAACAATAATAATAACAATAATCATAATAGTTATAATGATAATAATAGTAATAATAATAATAATAATATAATAATAATATAATAGTACTAATAAGGATAAGCAATGATACAAAAATAATATTTGTAACAATAATAGCAATGATTATGATAATGAAAAAACAATTATAATGATAATAAATACCAATGATAAAAATCATAGTCAAAATGATAATGATGATTATAACAATTATGATAATAGAAATAATGGCAATATTAATGGTAATAATTACATTATAACAATAATAAAAAATGATAATGATAATGGTAATAATAATAATAATAATAATAATAACAATAATAAATACGATAATAATATAGTAATTATTGCAATAATAAGTTTTATAATAATAATAATTATAATAATAAATTTAATAATTACAATGATAATGTTAATGATAATGATTATAATGTAAATGATAATGATGATGATAATAATAATGATAAAAAATGATAATGATAATGATAAATATGATAATGATAATAAGGATAATAACAACAATGATGATATTGATAAAAAAATAATGATAGTAATAATGATGATTATTATAATAATAACAATAGTGATAATTATAATCGAAATAATAATAATAATGATAATAAAACTAATAACAACAATGATAATAATAATCACGAAAAAATAACAATTATGATAATAATAGTAATGATAATAGAAATGATAATACAGATGAAAACGATAATAACGATAACGATAATGATAATAATATTCATTATCATTATTTTCCTTACTGTTATTATCATTATGAAAAATAACGATTTTAGTATTGACACTGTGAGGGTATGCTGCTGTTCCAAGTGTCCGCAGTTTGAAATTATATAATTGTTCCCCCTGAACAACCTAGAACCCCATGGGAGTGTCAGCGGGCAGAGGAGGGGTTCTAGGATACGTGGGTAGTGTGGTACGTCTCGGCGGACTTTCCCCGTATAATAAAAGATAAACTCAATATAAAAAGTTAAATAAAATCAAACTGGCCTTATAAAAACTACTAAAATTAATTAAGAGGCTGTATATAAAATTAGATTTGATTTACATTATTCGTGCACTATTCCTGTAATCACTCTATAAATTGAGTTCATCCGACTCCTAATTAATAAAAGAACCTATAAAATTTGGGGGCATACAGGGTGGCCAATCAGATTTCAGGGGGGGCAGGTGCCCCCTGTGCCACCATGGAACAACAATAACAACAACAGCAACAACAACAACAACTATAATAATTATAATAACAATAATAATAATGATAATGATAAAGATAGTAATGATATTAATAAAATGATGATAATAATAATAATGATAATAAAAAAAATAATGATGATAGTGGTAATTATATATGAACAATAATGTCAATAAAAGATAATGGTAACAGTGATAGTGAAAATGCTTCCAACATTGACATAAAAATAACAACAACCCACCCATGAACGAGACGCGAACCCGGGCCCCTCTATTGACAGACGCCCACACTACCGACCGAGCTATCGGAGCTCAATATATAATGTAAGTATATGTATTTAAAATCACAAAGTCTCTTTCACACTTGTCTGACTGGAGATGATGATGATTATAATGATGATGATGATGATGATGATGATGATGATGATGATGATGATGATGATGATGATGATGATGATGATGATGATGATGATGATGATGATGATGATGATGATGATGATGGTCATGATAATGATAATCATATTCATAATGAAAAGAATAACAAAATGATAATGATATTAATGATAGTGCTGACGACGATAATGATGATGAAGACGCTAATGATTACAATGATAAGAATGATAATGATAATAATAGTAATAGTAATGATAACAGTAATAAAAATAGCAATAATGTTAATGAGATGGAAATAATATTGATGCTAATGCTAATAATAACGATGATAATAATAATGATAATAATTATAGTAATAATAATATAATAATAATAACAATAATGACAATATTAATGATAATAAAGATATAATAACAGCAATGACAATGATCAATAATATGATATAATAATAGCAACAATAATAACAGCAAATAATAATGATGATAACATTGGTAATAATAACAACAATGATAATAATATTGATAATAATAACAATAATGATAATAATAAGAAAATAATAATAATGATAATGATGATGAATAATAAAAATATATTAATGATAATAATTATAAGAACAATAATAATAATGATGATAATGATTATCATAACAGTAATGATTGCAGCAATAATGATATCAATAATTGTAATGATAATAAAATATTAGAAATAGCAATAATGATAATAAATAGTAATGATGATAATGGTGATGATAATAAAAAACGATAATAAACAACAAAATGATAATACAACTAATAATAACAATAATAATATCAATAATATTAATAGTAATGACACCAACAAGAACAAAATAATGATGATAATGATGGTAATATCAATAATAATAATGATAATAATAGTGATAGGGATAATAATGAAAATAATAGTTACATAGCAAAAATAATGGAAACCAAAGATAATGATAATATTCAATAGTGACAATGTTTACAAAAATGACAAAACATTCTTAACAACCCACCCATGAACGAGACGCGAACCCGAGCCGCTCTATTGACAGACGCCCACACTACCGACCGAGCTATCGAAGCTTAATAAAATTGCTTATCAGACATTATTAAAATTAAGTATTTATACACACGCGCACATTGATGATGATGATGATGATGATGATGAGGATAATAATGATGATAATGATATAATGCTGAGGATAAGAATGATAATAGTAAAAGTATTAATCATAATATTAATATAAAATGATAATGATGATTACGATAATACTAATAATAATGATAACAATATTTAAGAAGTTTTTTATTATCATCCTAAATGATAATGATAAGGGTAATGATAACAAAATTAGTGATAGTAATAATAATTATAATAAAATAACAATGATAATAACGATAATCATAATAGTTATAATACTAATAATAGTAACATAATATAATAAATATCAATAGTACTAATAAGGATAAAAATAATATTTGTAACAATAATAGCAATGATTATGATAATGACAATAAACAATGAATAATGGTAATAATTACAATTATTATAAACAATAATAAAAATGATAATGATAATGGTAATAATAATAATATAATAATAAATACGATAATAATATAGTAATTATTGCAATAATAAGTTTTATAATAATAATAATTAATATAATAAATTTAATAATTACAATGATAATGTTAATGATAATGATTATAATGTAAATGACAATGATGATGATAATAATAATGATAAAAAATGATAATGATAATGATAAATATGATAATGATAATAAGGATAATAACAACAATGATGATATTGATAAAAAAATAATAATGATAGTAATAATGATGATTATTATAATAATAACAATAGTGATAATTATAATCGAAATAATAATAATAATGACAATAAAACTAATAACAACAATGACAATAATAATCACGAAAATAATAACAATCATGATAATAATAGTAATGATAATAGAAATGATAATACAGATGAAAACGATAATAACGATAACGATAATGATAATAATATTCATTATCATTATTTTCCTCACTGTTATTATTATCATGAAAAATAACGATTTTAGTATTGACACTGTGAGGGTATGCTGCTCCGTGGACCAAGGGTGTGGTGCCTTACGCAGTTTGAAATTACATAATTGTTCCCCCTGAACAACCTAGAACCCCATGGGAGTGTCAGCGGGCAGAGGAGGGGTTCTAGGATACGTGGGTAGTGTGGTACGTTTCGGCGGGTTTTCCCCGTATAATAAAAGATAAACTCAATATAAAAAAAGTTAAATAAAATCAAAACTGGCATAAAAACTACTAAAATTCAATTAAGAGGCCTGTATAAAATTAGATTAATTTCATTATTCGTGCACTATTTCTGTAATCACTCTATAAATTGAGTTCATCCGACTCCTAATTAATAAAAGAACCTATAAAATTTGGGGGCATACAGGGTGCCAATCAGACAGGGGGCAGGTGCCCCCTGTGCCACCATGGAAGCCCCGCCTCTGCAACAGCAACAACAACAACAACAACAATAATAATAATAATAATAATAATAACAATAATAATGATAATGATAAAGATAGTAATGATATTAATAAAAATGATAATAATAGTAATGACAATAACAAAAAATAATGATGATAGTGGTAATTATATATGAACAATAATGTCAATAAAAGATAAAGGTAACAGCGATAGTGAAAATGCTAGTTCTAACATTGACAATAAAAATAACAACAACCCACCCATGAACGAGACGCGAACCCGGGCCCCTCTATTGACAGACGCACACACTACCGACCGAGCTATCGGATCTTAGTATGAAAATATAAGTATATATATAAAATCACAAAGTCTCTTTCACACTTGTCTGACTGGAGATGATGATGATGATTATAATGATGATGATGATGATGATGATGATGATGATGATGATGATGATGATGGTCATGATAATGATAATCATATTCATAATGAAAAGAATAATGATAATAATGATACTAATGATAGTGCTGACGACGATAATGATGATGACGAAGACGTTAATAATTATAATGATAAGAATGCTAATGATGATAATAGTAATAGTAATGATAACAGTAATAAAAATAATAATGCTAATGATAATGAGGATGAAAATAATAATGATGATAATGCGAATAATAACGATGATTATAATAATGATAATAATCATAGTAATAATAATATAATAATAACAATAAAGACAATATCAATTATAATAAAAATATGATAACAGCAATGACAATGATCAATAATAATGATAATAATAATAGCAACAATAATTACAGCAATAATAATGATAATAATAACATTGGTAATAATAACAATAATGATAATGATAACATTGGTAATAATAACAATAATGATAATAATAAGAAAATAATGATAATGATAATGATGATAATATTTAAAAATATATTAATGATAATGATTATAAGAACAATAATAATAATGTTGATAATCATTATGATAATAGTAATGATTGCAGCAATAATGATATCAATAATTATAATGACAATAAAATATTAAAAATAGCAATAATGATAACAATAATTATAATAATAAAAGTAGTAGTAGATTTAGTAGTAGTAATATTTATGGTAATAATAATAACAACAGAAGCAATGATTATGATAATGAAATAGTGAAAATACTAAAGGGAATGATAGAAATGGTGATAAAAATCATTACCAAAATAATAATCATAATACTTTTAATGCTACTCCTAATGATAATGACAATAAAAGGATGTCATAATGATAATAATGATATAATTCAATTCAATTCAATTCAAATTCTATAACTGATAATGACAATAAAAGGATGTCATAATGATAATAATGATAATGATAATATTCAAATTCTATCTGTGATAACAGTCTATACTCATACACGTCTGACTGTGGTAATAGTAATAGTTGTGATAATAATGATAATCATACTAACAATAACAGTATATAATTGATTATATGATAATAATGATAAGAATGGCAGTAATGATAATAATTATGATGATGATGATATTGACGATAATGACAATAATAATGATAATGACAATAATAAGTGATTATAATGATTAAGATGATATTAATGACAATGATAATTACATAAAAAACAATAAAGTAAAAAGTACTGCCAATAAAAGATAATGATAAACAGTAATAATAACAATTCTTAAAACAATAACAAAAACTTGAACAACCCACCCATGAACGATACTCGAACCCAGGCCGCTCTATTGACAAACGCGCGCGCTACCGATCGAGCTATTGAAGCTTAATATTTTCTAAATTAGCTTATAAATTTAAAGCAAAAAGTCTCTTCTCACACTTGTCTGACTGGAAATGATGATGATAATGATGATAATGATGATTATTGATGATGATTATTGATGATGATGATATTATCATTATTATTATTATTATTATTATTATTATTATTATTATTATTATTATTATTATTATTATTATTATTATTATTATTATTATTATTATTATTATTATTATTATTAATTATTTATTATTATTATTATTATTATGATGATGAGGAGGAGGAATGATGATAATGATGATGATGATGATGATGATTATAATCATTATCTTGATGAATGACGATGATGGTGATGATAATAATAATAAGGATAATAATAATTGTCTTCATGATAATAATAATGACTATACTGGTGAAAATAATGATGGTAATGATAATAACAATAATGTTAATAATAGTATGGTTATAATGATAATAATGATAAAAATAACAATGGTAATAGAATATCAACACAGAACAACAACAACGAAAACAACAAAAATGATAATGATAATGGTAATAACAATAAAGATTATAATAACAGTAATTATGATGTCGATGATAATGATAATAAAACTTAATAATAATAAACATCATTACGAAAAGAATAATCATAAGAATGACATTAATGATGGTGCTGACGGCGATAATAATGATGATGACGAAGACATTAATGATGACAATGATAAGAATAATAATGATAATCATAGTAATAATGATAATGATAATAACAGCAACAATGATAA
>NW_020869755.1:48020-55520 GCF_003789085.1 Penaeus vannamei | reverse complement strand
CTCTCTCTCTCTCTCTCTCTCTCTCTTTCTTCTTTCTTTCTTTCTCCTCTCTCTCTCTCTCTCTCTCTCTCTCTCTCTCTCTCTCTCTCTCTCTCTCTCTCTCTCCTCTCTCTCTCTCTCTCATCCTCTACTAATATTCATAGATATTCATGGTCATGTAGTAAAAATGAGGTTCGTGATATTATGAATAAAATTAGAAATTGCGAATTCTTAATTATCTGGATAGTAAAATCATCACGAATATGATAAATAATGAGAAATGGATAAATAATGACAAAAATAAGAACACTTATAAGGACAACCAATTTTCTCCATACTGACAATGTTAATCATATCATATCATCATATTGTCATCAGAGACAATAACAACAACAAAGCTTTATTGACTTCAAAACGAGGACAAGAAAAAAATTACATCTTAAATATTTGCAACTTTAATGAAGTGAAATCAGAACTTTCATTGACATATTCTCAACACTGATTCTGTTATAGAATCAGTGTTATGCTTATCTGCATTATCATTATCATCATTATATTCATGCTGACGCCAGTGTAAATATGATTGTCAGTCTTATCAAAATGGATATAGATATAATCATAATCATCAATATAATAATTACCCTTTTCCTCATTGTCACCACTCTCTTCATTTTCTTTATTGTCATTATCATCATTACTCCTCAACCCATTAGCTTTGTTATCGCTGTTATTACTTTCATTTTCATGATTATCATTATTAGCATTACCATCATTACTGGTATATTAATTACAAGGTTGTCATTATCAATATCATTAATGTTATTATCATTATCGTTATTGCAATCATCATCAGTATCATTATCATCTTTATAGCACAAAAAATTGCCATTGTCATCACTTTTACTATGCATTTATGTGTGTATCTGTGTGCGTGCATGTTTATGTACACGTGTATATTAATGCGAATGTGTACACGCATGCATATGTGTACACGTATGTGTGTTCGTACTTTCACATGGACGTGTTGCATAAACCTTTACCGCCCACACCATCTGTATGATTGACACCTCGAGCCCCAGGAACCGGATGTCATCTCCGAGACAACAGGGGGAGGTTGGGGAGTGAGGGGGGGGTAGGGGGGAGGTTGGGGAGTGACGGGGGGGGCAGGGGGAGGGAGCGGCCATTGGGTGTCTTCAAGATTCGAAGGGGAGAGTGACAGGAAGTATATGACGTCACGCCGTACTCGTTCCGGTCGTGTGTGCGTCTGGAGGCCTCCCTTCACCCCCCTGGCGGCGATTCCGTGTACGAGGCGCGGTTTCAGCGGTGAATGAACGTCGTATCGGGAACAGGATGTGAACGGAGATGTGAATGGGCGAGTGATTTTGGATGTATGCCGTTCAGATCGGCTGTAAGGGTGAACAGTTCATCTCTCTCTATTACTGCTATTATATCTTTTGCTACTGATTTTGGTGTTATCAACATTTTAACAAATTCTCTGATATTATAACACGCTATCTTTACCTTTTGGTATTGATGAAGACGAATTAAAAAGGAGATAATGATTAATAATATTCATATTTATTTTCACTATGATGATACTGATACGATAATAATCATAACATGCGAAAGTCAATATCCTCAAGACAATAACCACCAGTATCGGCAATAGCAATTGTTGCAAGATTTCGGCAAACTAAGCTAATAAAAGACCAAATTCCGCAAGCAACTCAGATCAATATCCCACAATGCACCGCGACCACATCCGGGAACTTTCACTCTGCAGTGACCGGGGTGGAAAAACAAGGGAAAAAAATTACACATGGGAAATTCTGGGAGGCCAGAAATTGCTTCTTGACCCAAAGTAAAACGATGACATAATCTTAGAAGGGGTTTTAGATCCGGTTTCGGGGAATTTATACATTTGCAAAGGGTTTTTGATCTCATGAACTGATACTTTTGTTTCCGCTTCCATGACAAAAGAAAACAAAACGTTATTTCGTTTAATCATCAAATGTGCTTTGGCAACAAAATATATGAATGTATATCCAAAAATAACGCCCATATATTATAAAAAAGAAGCGACGAATAATTCAAGACAACAAACATGCTGTAATGTAGTTTCCATAATACATTTTCTGTGTTAACCTTTGAGGTCACGTGTTTGCTATGAAAGGTTGTTTGGGGAGAGCGATGAGGGTCTACGAGCGTAAAGCAGCCTGTGATCACGAGCGTAAACAAGCAGTGGGGCCATTATTCTATCAGTGCTTCTTTCTGTGTTTATTTTTCCTGCAAACTGTGCATTGTTTTAGATATTTTTTCTTTGAGGATCGAACTCTGCATTCTTCTTTTTTTGTCTTAATGTTTTTCCTCTGTGCTTATTTATTTTTTATTTTTTTTGTAAATTGTGAATCGTTTTATATTTTTCTTTGAGGATCGAACTCTGTATTCTTTTTTTATGTCTTAATGTTTCCTCTGTATTATTTTATATTTCTTTTTTATATTCATTCTCTTTCTCTTTCTCTCTCTCTCTCTCTCTCTCTCTCTCTCTCTCTCTCTCTCTCTCTCTCTCTCTCTCTCTCTCTCTCTCTCTCTCTCTCTCTCTCTCTCTCTCTCTCTCTCTCTCTCTCTCTCTCTCTCTCTCTCTCTCTCTCTCTCTCTCTCTCTCCTCTCTCTCTCTCTCTCTCTCTCTCTCTCTCATTGTTGCCGTTTGATTGTCTGTTTTTTTGTTTTGTTTTGTTTTCTCTCTTTCACTCTCCTTTCTCCTCTTTTTGTTCGCAAATAAATAAGCGTTACCGAGTAATCAAATTAAGAAGAATATCCTGTGTAATTCGAAACTATGGCCGTGACTGTTGGGTTTTTACCGAGTGGGTTGTCAAGTAATTATCACCTTTAAATGAACTTCGTGATCATAACTGGAAGAGAAAGTGTTTGTAATCAAAAGATTTATCATTTTCTCATTTTCTGTTTTATTATATTTCTACTATATTTATTGTATTTCTTTATCTACTTAAGTTTGAACCATTTTTTCTAGATCTGTCGCATCTCTGTGCCGAAGCGCCTCTAAACTTGCGCCACGTCTCACGCATTCATCTGAAACCTCTCCAATATGAACGTGACGCCCCGGCCTTCTCGTGACGGCTGGTCGGGACGGCGCCCTCTGAGACACGCCAAAAAAGTAATTTTACTTTCACTTTCGTTCGCACCACCATCCCGGATGCGGTGACGTCATGATTACGGGAGTGCGCGCTTTACGTGAACGCCTCGAGAATCCGGTATCCGCAGGCAGATAGGCGAACGCACGATGACGTAATGTAAACAAAGCCTCTTAATAACTACTCGCGGGATGAATGGATGTGATCACCTTCTCTGTAGAGGAAGATGATATGTCCATGTAGTTAATTGGAGGTTAAAGGCCGGTTTGTTAAAACTGAGCCAGGCCCGACCCAATGAATATTCATATATACGGACATACATATACACAGAATTAATGTACGTGTCCGTCTCTTTGGTAGATATACATCTATCTATCCGGTAGATGTGCCTACCTGGACTGACTGATATGCATTTATTTTTGCGTATATGCATGTCTGCATAATGAATATTAATTGGGTCTGGCCTGCCACAATTAACAAACCGGCCGGAAGAATAGTGTGTAAAAATACCAAAATGTCGAGAAAAACGAGAATGGGGAGAAACGAGAGATTAACCGCAGAACAAGGAAATGAAAATGTAAAAGAAGCAAGGAGAGTCAATTTATGGCTTGAACATGATGGCACATTTCGAATAACCGGATGCAGAGGGGGAAGGGGAGACAGAAGAGGGTAATAATGAGAGGAAATGTGGGCGTGGCCAATTGCTGTTCTTTCACCCTAGATGAATTTTCATTAGTATTTATTGTTTGTTTACTTACTCAGATTTTGGGAAAAAAAAATAAATATAAACCTCAAAGACCGACTTTATTTTTCCTCAGTCGTTTTTTATTTTTACTATCATATATATATATATATATATAATATATTTTTTTACCTGTATCTGAAAACCATTAGGTTAGGTTAGGTTAGGTTAGTTTGGGTAGTTAGCTTAGGTTAGGTTAGGTAGGTTGGGTTGGGTTGGGTTGGGTAGGTTGGATAGGTTGGGTTAAAAGTGAAAGCTCGTTCCTCTTGAATCAGTTTTACGAAATGACACAAATGTATGCAGTCCTTGACATGCAGTAATATCTAGCGTGTGAAGGACATGAGAAAATATTCCTTGGTCATCTTCCATCAACCAATTATTTCCTTTTTTAGTCTCGTAATTTCCAAACGATATATTTCCTTCCCGTTGCTACCCTTTGCCTTACGCTCCCTACTTCCTTTACTTGGGTTTTATCTTTTCTGGGATTTTATGTCTCTCTCTGTCTATCTGTCTATCTGTTTTTCTATCTGTCTATCTATCTGTCTTTCTGTCTGTCTGTCTGTCTATCTATCTATTATGTATATGTATGTATATATATATACCTATATATATACTCTCTTCATCTATCTATGTATATGTATATTTGTTTATCCATCCATCCATCCATCCATCTATCCATCCATCTCTGTTTATATCAAATAAACGTTTTTCTAGCGTTTTTTTTAATCTTGACTATCGCCCGTTTAGTAATCTGTCTATTCATCAAACCGTAGACCGATACTTTTCCGTGTGCGTATACTAAACTACTTTTATTCAACTCATTCATTTACTACAAAGGAATATGAGTTGAGTATGAGTTTACTATGTGCATGAGGACAAGCTCTTGGCCAGGAACTACCAACTCAGCCATAGATTCCACACGATTCGGATAAGAAGTATCAGATCAGATTGATATACTCCCTAAAATAAGTAAATAGATAAATAAATAAATAGATAAAGATATGAAATTGGGATTATGACACAAAGAACCGGAGACTCTTTAAATGCCATGACATTCACGGAACTAGAGGCATGACATGTGACTCAGTTGTATGGCCACAGTAAAATGAGATGATGATGATAATGATAATGATGTTATTATCATTATATTCTCACCGTCATTTTTCTGATGGTTGTCAATTTCAGTTATAAATATTATAAAAATCATAATCATTGTCGTTATCATTATTTTATCTTTATCATCATAATCATTTTTAACGTTATCATTATCATAATTGTTGGTACTATTACTATCATTACCATTGTTATTATCACAATTATTATCATGATACATGTCGTTATTGTATGATCATCATGATTATTTCCACAACAATAATATTTGCTATTATTATTATCATTATTGTTACTATCATTATCATATATATCATTGCCACCAGCAACAGCATCATTAATACTGATAATGGTAATTATCACGACTAGAGTACATCAGCGAGCCATGGCCAGTCATGCAATGGCCCGATATGGCCAAGCTGAACTCCCGTCGTAGATAAAGATTGTTCAGAGTGTACAATCATCGTCAAGTCTTTGTATGTTTCTTCTTCTGTTATATTTTAGCTAGATATTTTGTTGATTGAATTTTCAGCCATTTAGATTAAATTAAGCATCTTAATCTCATAAAATAGGTCGTGGCCACTTAATATAATTTATTATAATAGAGTATATTCAATCTCTGTCTCAGTATGCTTGGGTAGTTAATTTAATTTCGTCTTTTCCTCTTATTTAATATATTTAATATCTTGTGATCAGTTTCTAATGAAGAAATAATTAAAATACACACATTAATACTTATTTTGATTACGGAAACATTAACAATACATTAAGACACCAAATATCCTTCACCAAATCCTACCTATTTTAAAGTCTACGTAATCTTGTAGACTTTAATCCTATTCCTATCAAAGGAAACACAAACCTGTTCACCACCTCATCACCAGCTCACGCGCAGGCGGAGCAGTACCGGTCGTGGTGTCGAATCAAGGCGCTTCGAGCTCGGTGGTTAAGTAACAACCAACAAGACCGTGGTACCTTTCTTTCTTTCTTTCTCTCTCTCTTCTCTCTCTCTCTCTCTCTCTCTCTCTCTCTCTCTCTCTCTCTCTCTTCTCTCTCTCTCATCTATTATCATCATCGGTGGTGTCGAATCAAGGCGCTTCGAGCTCGGTGGTTAAGTAACAACCAACAAGACCGTGGGTTGTAAGATAGTGAAAATGATAACAATGATGATAACAGTGATAATTGTACCAGTGATGAAAATAAAAATGAGGACTAATGAATAGATTTTTTTTATCGCTATCATTGCTACTGTTATTTCCATTAATATGATAATCATACTTATTATTATGATGATTATCATCATAATCATTTTCATGAATATCATTTAGATGTTTATCTTATTATAATAATAATAATAATTATTATCATTGTTATCATTATCATTATTATTATTGTTATCACCATCATCGTCATCATCATTATCACCATCACCATCATTATTATGATGATAGTGATGGTGGTAATGATTATTACTATCATCAATCTTATCATTATCATCATTATGATCATAATCATCATTATCATTATTGTAACCATTGTCATTGTCATTATCATTTATATCTATTTTTTTATAAATGAGAAATAAAGAATCCTCAACAGTAATTGCATATCAACCCAAGATTCTATTTCTATCGTTGGAAATAAAATCGTCAGAATTATCAACCATGGCAACCGTATCAAGAAATCCTGTACCTAGCAACATCATCCACTCTACTATTCACTATACACACACATTTATAGTAAAAAAAAAATAGCGAATAAATACTCTTATTTCGAGGACTATGACACGGGGTTTGGGGTATGTTGGGGCTGTATGGGGATGGGTAGGGGGGGGGAAGGTTGGGGTATAAAGAATGGGCATGCTATACCCCCCCCCCCGCCCCCATAACCGTAGCGACACATAATCCCGGGAATCCTGGAGGTCAAGTTCCCGGATGTGGAGAAGTGAAAGGACACCGTGACGTCAGCAAAAGGTAGGCAAGGGGGGGGGAGGGAGGGAGGGAGGGGAGAAGGAAGGCGGGAATTATGGGGGGTAAAGAAAGGGGGATAGTGAGGGAGGGAAGAAGAAGGGAGGGAGGAGATTCTAAAAGATGGAAGAAGGGATGAGAAAGGAAATAGAAGAGGGTAGGAGGGAGAGAGAAGGAGGAGGTATGAAAGAAAGGAAGGAGGGACGATGAGGAATGGGGGAGAAAATGAGGAATGCAGGGATACAAAAAAGGAAGAGAGAAAAGAGAGGAGGTGGAACAAGGCGTGTTGTGGGCGTGGCCTGAGTATGAGTTTACTACAAATGTTGACTTTACAAACTGTGATATATGATCAAGCGTCACGTTAAATATACGTGAATGAATAACTAATAAAATCATTTCATATCCAGCTGAACATAAATCATTGTAACCAGAACTTCCAAAACAAATCATTCCATAAAGAATCAAGCTAAATAATTCAAAGAAAAGAGAAAATGTAGATAAACAGCGTCACATGTGAATCGTCGATAATGTATGTACCTTTTTGGACCGT
>NW_020869755.1:33020-38020 GCF_003789085.1 Penaeus vannamei | reverse complement strand
CCCTCATATTTCTCTCTCTCTCTTGCCACCCTTTCTTTCTATTCAAGTTTCTTCTCCTTCTGTTTCTCCCACAACTTCTTCTCCCTCTCTTATCCCTTTTTTTCTCCTCCAATCTCCTTTCCCTCATTTGCCTCTATTTCTCTCACAGCTCCCTCTCCCTCCCTTATCCCTTTCTCTTTCTCCTCCATTTCCCTTTCCTTCCTTCTCCTTTCTCTTCCTCTTACATATCTCTTTCCCTCCTTCACCTCCCTCTTTCTTCTTCATTTCCCTCACCCATTTCTCTCTCTTTCATTTCCCTCTCTCCTCATCTCTCTCTCTTTCCTTTCCCTCTCCTATTTCTCTCCATTCCTCTTTCCCTCCTTCTCCTATATTTCCTTTCTCACTCCCCTCATCTCTCTGTCCCTGCCCTTCCCCCCCCCCATTTCTCCCACCTGTCCTCCCTCGGCCCTCATGACAATTTATTTCCCTCGCCAATAGGCTTATTAGGGGAAAGGTTAGTAAAAATCGCCATTAATTTTCCGGTGACCTACAAAATTACGTTTCGGTTTTCTCTCTCTTTCTATCTAGCTTTTCCTTTTTTTTTTATTTCGTTTTCTGTATTTCTTTTGTTCCTTAGGCCAATTGTCCTTCGTCTCGTGGATACGTGTCTGGCCGAAAGATGTCTAAGATCATATCCACTTTCTTTCTTTTTTTTTTTTTTACTTTTTAAAAATTATTTACCTGGCTTACACATCCTTCTATCATATAAAAGAAAGAGGGATGTTCACTTTACCTTTTGTCATAACCTTTTTTATTTGACTTTTTTAACGTACTCTGCTAATGTCTTCTTTTTTTGGTGGTTAATAAATTTGATGTCAACTTTCTCTCTTTTTAACCCTTCAATTCAAGACTATGTTTGAAACATTTGTAATTTGAACTTTTTTTTCTTATTGTATGTTTCCCTCTGTATCTTATGGTTTACTTACTGACTGATCTTCTCTGTCTCTCTTTGTTTGTATGTCTATCTCCCTTTCTCTCTTTGTTTCGTTCTATCTTTCTCCCTCTCTTTGCTACTCCTCACTCCTCTCCTCCCCGTCTCTCTTCCAGTTCTTCTTTCTATCTCATTTATATTTCTCCCATTATCACTGCTGTTACTTTCGCCCTGTGCCCAGGCGACCGTGAGTTTATAAATATCCCTATGACAACATCAACGGCATGGGTCGGTCACGGATCGAAACTTGCCACGGTTTCCTGTCACGCCATTTTAACTCGTGGCTGGTGACAACTCCCTGGAACTCAAGCTGAGAGAAGAGGATGGATCTCCTGAATGATCCAAATCGATCCACTTTATCCACCTCGAACACGTGGGATTGATCCATTTCGTCACGAACAAGCCGTATATATATATATTTTTTTTTCCTACGAAAAGCATTCGATAAACTTCCTTCTACCCTTGCCCCCTTCCCCCCCCCCTCCCCCTCTGGTCGTGGACATTGCACCAGCATTTGTACCTGTAGCATGCCCTCTCCCCTCCCCCTCCACCTCCCACCTCTCTCGCCCCTTTCACTTCATTTACTTTCTTATTGAACCAGTCATGGGTCTGGAAGGGAGGGAGGGGAGGGGGAGGGGAAGGGGAGACAGGTTGGAAGCGGGGTGAGTTGAAGGGTGGGTGGGGAGTTGGGAAAGGGTGGGGGGGGGGGGGGGGGGGTTGCATGCATTTACTCCTTGTTAATATCTTAAAAAAATACTCGAGTTTTGTTCCGTGTCCTGGATCCATAAATGAGGTATTCAGTGTATTATTTTCCTTTTTATGCGTCTGTCTGTGGAATTTCTTCTCTCCTTTCTCCTCTCATCTCTTCTTCTCTCTCTCTCTTTCATCCAATCTCTGTTTCTCTCTTTCTTTCGGTGTCTGTTTCTCTCTCTATCTATCTATCTCTTTCTCTGTCTCTCTCTCTCCGTGTCTCTCACTCTCTCTCTCTTTCTCCGTGTCTCTCACTCTCTCTTTCTCTGTTTCTCTCTCTCTTATAGCAGAATCCGGCTCTTTATATGCGAACCAGTTTATAGGCAGTTATATTTGGTTCCATCATCACTTTCTTTAACAAAACTATGTCTGTGGGATTAAAGTGCTTATTTAAATTGCAGTTAGAGAAAAAAAAGACATAATGAAAAGGATGCACATTCACCAGCGACGAGGGATCAATGTCCGAACATGATGACATCACTCATTTCCCGGGAATCTGCTCCCATGCCTTGAAGAGGGTGAAGGTCGCGTGAAGAAGCGGCCGAGTAGCGGGAATGTAGCGGGAACCGAGCGGGCGAAGGATGCCACCATATATAAGAGCGGCGGGCCGGTGCAGCGAGTCGAGTCAATCCCAGCAGAGAGCGCGGTGAAGGTGACCTCCGCTCTCGTACTACCGGCGACCCTCTCTGTAGCTATTTATTCGTCAGATTATTTATTTATTTCGCTGGATTCTGGGAGATTTTTAAAGAATGAAACGTGAGTATAGTTTTCGTAGCGTGGTGCCGTGAAGGTGATATGTTATTTGTATGTGTTTGAAAATATGCAGAGAAAAAAGAAAAGTGAAAGTGAGTGAAACAAATCGAGAACTTTCTTGTGACAGTTCACTGATCTCCAAGAGAAAGGGAAACTCCTGTGACGCCTTTGGATGCTAACAAAAACATGAGCAACTTTCTGTTTATCTCTGCAGGTTTCGCGTGCCTCCTGCTGCTGGCGCTGACGACGGCGGCCCGCGGCGACAACAAGGAGTGGTCGTGGGGAGACGAGGGCCCCTCCGTGCCGGAGACATCTGAGGATGCCTTCAGTCCCTCCAGAGACCCGAGGGTTCTCGAACCCAACCCCGCAGGCGCCCTGGCCGTCGGCCAACTCGACCTCGAGGGCGCCCTTTCGCCCGAAGACCTCCACGCCCTTGAGCTCATCCTCCTCGAAGATGCACAAGGTCCTACGGATCCACAGGCGTCCTTCGCCGTGAGCGCCGACGGCGTGGGAGACCTGGAGGTCGTCGACGGCGTGGTCCTCGCCAGCGGGGATCGCCAGGCTCGCTTCCTCGGCATCAGGGACAGGCTTTGCAAGCTCGGCATTGGCTTTAACGTAAGTAGACTGTGATTGCGCTTAGTGTGTGAGATCAGGTTGATAATATTACATTCATAAGTATATATGCCACCATGGTCTATAATGTCCTCCCTGTGATTTCCAGTGTGGCACCAAGGGCAAGGACCCGGCGAAGGCGCACGTGGCTCCGCCTCGCTTGTACCGCCCCGGCCCCGGCCAGTCCTTCCCCCTCCTCCCCCTCCCCCTCCCCGCCCCCAGCACGTCTTCCCTCCCCGCCAGCACATCGTCACGACCGAAGCGCCCTCGGCCTTCCAGGGCATCCTCGACGCCCTCCAGCCCCTCATCCCGTCCTTCGGTCAGACCGAGAAGCCCAAGCCCTTCGGCCGCCCGGTAGGCAAGCCCATCCCGCCCTCCTTCGGCGACCGCTTCCAGACGGTGGCGCGGCCGCCCCACGGCTCCCTGCACGCCAATCCCAGCACCAACTTTGCCATCTACCAGGAGCCCAAGCCCGCCCTCAACGTCGCCCACGCGCCCGTGCCCCTGCCCAACCACCACTCCCACCAGCCCGTGAAGCCCGCCCACGTCAACCACGGCGCCATCCAGCCCACCACAGTGGTCGAGCACCACCACAAGCACACTACCATCTACCAGGTGAACGACGCCCTGCCGCACGTCCCCCCACAGGTCTACCAAGGCCAGGCGCAGACCGTCCACGCCGTCGTCACCTCCCAGCGTGGCAGCGCGCACCAGGCCGCCGAGAGCGACGAGTTCGTGTTCCAGGACGACCTTGCGGGCAGCTCCTCCGACCTCCACCTGAGCGGCTCTCAGACGCAGTCGCAGGGAGTGCGCTTTGAGTCCTCCGGCGCCAAGCAGTCTAACGCACACGGATTCTCCCAGGCTGGTTCGCAGGCTGTTCAGCATGGCTCCCGTGTGCGCTTTGGAACCTCCTCAAGCAGCTCGCAGGCTGCTCAGCATGGCGTCTCCAGCAGCGCTCAGCATGGCGCCGGTGTTCGATTTGGAAGCTCTTCCGGCGCGCAGCAAGTCAACGCTCAAGGATTCTCGCAGGGAAGCTCCCTCGGCGTTCAACACGTGACCTTCCCAGTGGCCCAGCAAAGCTCTGGGGCGACCATTGGAGCTTCGTCAGGAGTACGTCAAGGCGTCTTGGTAGGAAGCTCACAGGGCGTTCCCCTTGGCTCTCCTGCTGGCATCCGCGTCAGCAGTTCAATCAGCACTCAGCATCACGGATCTCAAGGCATCTCGCAGGCGGGTAACCAAGCGTTCCAGCAAATCAGCTCCCAGGGACACCTCCAGGGGCAGCGCCAGGTGCATCTGCAGGGACAACATCAGAGCTTCCAGGACAACATGGCGCAGCAGCACCAGGTCCTGACAAGCGTCCAGGAGGCCGTCAGCGCCAACGCCATCGACCCGAACTTCCGGCCTGGAAGGCTGGAACACGGAGGATTCCAGCCGTTGTCTCTCTTGCCGCTGTACCGGGAACAAGAGCCGCAGTACCGGGAGGACTGCCAGTGCGTACCGGTCCAGTTCTGCCCGGCGGCGGACGTCATCGCCCGCAGCGCCCCCGAGGACTTCAGCCAGTTCCTTGACGCCAGAACCAAGAAGACCGAAATCCTGTCCAACAGCACCGACGGAGAGGCGCCCGAGGACGAATCTCAAGCGTTCCTCAGAACCGCCAGCTCGTCCCGGCGCGGGAAGGTGCTCGCCCTCCCGCCCCTCGAAGCAGCCGACTCCGCGGAGACAACGGAACCGACGACCGAAGCAGCGACGGAGGCATTCCTCGAGGAGACAACGGAACTGGCCGAGGAAGTCACAGAAGAAGTCACTGAGGAGGCGACAGAAATGCCCGAGGAAGAAGTAACAGAAGCCGCCCCCGAGTCCCGCGTCCGAAGGGAATCCGACGCCGACGAAGCGGAAGCAGAAGCCGAGGAGCCGA
>NW_020869755.1:12500-22920 GCF_003789085.1 Penaeus vannamei | reverse complement strand
TACATGTATATGCACAATGATGTATATCTCAGTTTGCATATCTGTTCGTCTAAAGAGAAGAGTTCAGAACACTTTCCATGAAACGAGACTGAATATGAGAAGAGCACAAACTGGAATAGTACGGCCAGGAAAAAGCAAAGAAAGAGGAGTAAGGACTAAAAGTATGTATATAAGCAGGTGTGTAAAAATAATGTAAAAATAGACATAGAAGGATAAGTAAAAAGCGTCTGAAACCGGTCCAGGTCTTACCCGCTGGTGCAGTGCGCCGCCGTCAGCAGGTGGCGACGGTCGATGAGGACGGCGCCGCACACGTACACGTTATCTCCGGCGTCGCGACGCAGGATGGCCGCCTGCCAAGGATACTCGCCGAACTCCGTGTCTCCCTGCTCGAAGTGCGTGTTTTTGACGCGTCCGAGGAGCCCGAAAGAGCTACGACGTCCGCAGGAGGACACCTGGCGGGACTGGCGGAAGGAGGGGTTGCGGCAGCATACGTGGCCGACGGCGCAGCCGTTCACGCCAGGGGTGTAACCGAGGGATGACTGACGCTGTGGGTACAAGGTTTCTTTTTTTACAACAAAATAGAACTAACGTTATTTGTGTACCTTTATGCATATTCATCTTGAAAGGTTATTGTGGATTCGTGATATCTTAAGTCTGTAATTATGTGAATTATTAAATGATTATGAAAAAGTAGCAAAGAAACATCTGGGACCTTACCTGTGGTCTGGACGAAGACCCGAAGCGGTCGTTGACGAACTTCATTGTGTCTCTCCTGGTCCTCGCGGCGGTCTCGGTCTTGTCCTCCTCTTTCTCCACCACGACTTCCTGCTTCTCTGACGCGGCGGCCTGCTTGTCGGTCTCGTCATCTGCGGTGGAGAGGATGTCGGTGTTGCGTGTCCGGGCGTCTAGGAGGGAACCGAAGTTGCTGTTGGTTCTGCCGACGATGTCGTGGTCGCGGCAGTAGACGGGGTCCACGCACTGGCAGTCCTCGCGGTACAGCCTCTGGAAGTCGGATGAGGAAGAGAAGGACGAGGAAGAGGACAAGGACGAGCTGGATGAGGATCCGAGAGGAATGACGGGAAGCGCCGACCCGAGCTTGTTGACGGAGGAGCTGCTGGAGCTGGAGGACCGGTCAAGGAAGCCGCCAGAATAGGAGTCCTTCGCGTAGCCACCGCCCGAGCCTCCGGTGTAGACGTGGTGGTGTGTGTGGACGTGGTGCACCACCGACTGGCCGTGACCCGTCGGGGCCGAGTAGGAGGCCTTCGGGGGGGTGTAGCTGGGCGCTGGGGGGGCGCCGTAGCTCGACTGGGGAGGGTGGTAGGCAGGGGGGGCGCCATATCCAGTGGAGGGAAGTGGGGGGGCTCCATATCCAGTGGAGGGAGGGTGGGGGGCGCCATATCCAGTGGAGGGAAGGTGGGGGGCGCCGTAGCCCGTGGACGGTGGGCTGTAGTGTCCTTTGGCCTTGTGGTGGTAGCCCTTCTTGACGGGCACGGACGCTATGGGGCCGCCCACGGGCACCACCTGCACGGGCTGCACGTAGCTGATGTCGTAGGGGCTGATGTGGTCGCCCTTGTAGTAGCCCTTCTTGCACTGCGGGCGATGGGCGGGGGATTAGCTTCATTCGAAGACTTTAATACGCAAAAGAATGCTAAAAAATAACTAGTTTGAGATCACTAAATTTACTTATATATTGTATATCAATTACATCTTCTACTACATATTACTCTTCAACTGTTCATGAGGTAAGTGAAGCCAAAACGCCGTACCAGGAAACAAGCACGACAAAAGTGAAAGGCTCCGAGTGCTTGATAAGAGCGATTATTGACCGCAAAAGCTACTTGGAACTTTCACATCAAGTGTCATACTGGCCTTCCTTTCTCCGCAGAAACGAGTGTATCTTTATGCTCGAGCAGACCCGTGTTTATTGAGTTACCACAACCATTTATGTCTATAACTGTTTACTACGTCGTTGCCATTACTTTTAGTATGATATCATTATCATTAGCATCAACATAATTAATCTATTACCAAGAAAATTATATACTTCACTCACGTCAAAGCCAATGCCAACGTCGCAGAGCTTGGACTTGATGCCGAAGAACCTCCCTTCCGTCTGGTCCCCGGCTCCGTCGACTCTGCCGGTGGGCGTCTCGCCCTTCAGGTGATCCCCGGTGACCTGCGGCGCCACCGAGGCCGATGCCGTCGATCCGGTCGATCCTGAGATCACAATCGTAGGAGGAATCACGCTCTGGCTCTGCTTCACCGCGCTGACGATGGTGGCGCCGGAGTCGACGAACTGGTGGTCGTTGTTGGCGGTGAAGGAGACGGACCTGGGCGACCCCGACGACGGGGCTGAGGCCACGGCCGACGAGATAGATGAAGGCGCAGAGGCGTGGGCCTCTCCATGGTCTTCGGCGCCCCACGACCAGTTGTCCCTAGTGCCGGCATGAGCGACAGCCGCGCATGCCGCTAGCGCCACCACCGCCGTCAAGTACCTCATGACGTCCTGTGGGATAAAAATAGAACAAAAACCGATGAGAAACCGACCCAATGATCCGCTAAGTCAGGAATTCACTTTCGGCTCCTCCTGGTCACCCGGCTGTTCTTGGTCAAGGGTCGCCCCGCCGAGGTCGCGTTCAGGCGAATCAGAGAACTTCACTGGTCCTGAACCCAAAGCAACGACGTTCTTTTGATACGATTTTTCCCTGCCTTTACTTCGTATCCCTCGGAATTACGAGAAAAAACAACAAATAAAACGAACTGACCTGTCGCGTAAAAGCGAGTGACATGCCCTATGAACATTTTCTCCTTCACGCATGCGCAGAATATCTAGTTGAAATTTGATATGGCTAATGTGTATCTCGAGGAGCAGGTTGGAGAAAGGAAGAGACAGAAATACATATAGGGAGGAAATTGTTATATGGAACGAAGACGATAAAAAGAGAAGCAGAGAGAGAAAACAGGAGAGAAATAGAAAAAGAGAGGCAAAGCAGAGAGAGAGGGAGAGAGGGAGAGAGGGAGAGAGGGAGAGAGGGAGAGAGAGAGAGAGAGAGGGAGAGAAAGAAAGAAAGAAAAAGAAAGGGAGAAAGAGAAAGAAAGAAATAAAGAGAGAGAGAGAGAGAATATCTCCACCCCACAACTAACATATCATTTTAAAACACTTAAACAGCACCTTTATTCCGGAAATGCCAACTTCATTACCTTACAAAAAAAAAGGTAATTTTTCTTAAATGCTATACTAACAACACGCACAATTTTCTTTTTTTTGTACCTTTCCCTGCCAGTTCGTGCGCTGCGAATGAACAACCCGACTGCGACGCCCCTTCGCTTGTGAGAGAAACAACAGGGAGAAATTTGTTGTGCGATTAACACGCCCGAAAGAAATCTCGACCGCACGCCCACTCTCAACGGACTATATGATTTCTATCAGGTGAAAAATGTGTATAAAAATGCCAATTAACTCTTATCCTAATACAAAACGAATTGTAGAGCAACGATCATCTCTTAGAACAATTTAACTATGAAACGGCAAATTAGATACCTTACTCCCAACTCTAATTACGGAATAACACGCGAATTATAAACTAGCTCACCCTATTAAAGAAAAGCCTAACCACACAAGCATCCAATCATCTCTCATTTCCAATCCTCATTAACGCCCTAATCAAAACAATCGTCTTGGAGTTCCGCGTGGACCATCTCAGCCAGAGAGTGAAAGTCTTCGTGATTTGCAATCCCTCTGCTCTGCTCTGGGCGTGAAAGTTGCCGATGGGGAACCTGTCCGAAAAGACAGTCGTTTTTTTCCGTGTCACTTGTAGGGAGAAGGAGAAGGGATGAGGGGAAGGAGAATGAGGGAGAGAGAGAAGGAAAGAGGAAAAGGGAGAAGGAGAGAGGGAGAGGGATGAGAGAGGGAGAGGGAGAAGGAGAGAGGGAGATAGAGAAGGAGAGAGAGAGGGAGGAGAGAGGGAGAGGGAGAAGGAAAGAGGAAGAGAGAGAAGGAGAGGGAGAAGGAGAGAGGGAGAGGGAGAAGGGGAGAGGGAGAGAAAGGAGAGAGGGAGAGAGAAAGAAGGAGAGAGGGAGAGAGAAAGAAGGAGAGAGGGAGAGAGAGAATGAGAATGAGAGAGGAAGAAAGGGAGAAAGATGGAGGGAAGGAGGGATAGAGGGAAGGGCAGGAGGGAAGGAAAAGGAAAGCGGGAGGGAAAATGGGAAGAGGGGAGAGAGAAAAAAAGGAAAAAGGAGTGAAGAAAGGAGGGAGGAAAAAGAAACGGATAAGAGTGAGCACTGTACCGAATTTGGGATTTCTCTATCATAATAAATCATAATAATAAATCCGAGAAAGTAGTTCTAACATCTCGCAAACATGACAGTAATTCACGAGTGTGTCAAATGTTCGCCGACTCATACAGATCAACAATCTAGTATCTGCAGTGATCAATTTGTCTGCAAGCATATCTGTGGTCACCAGGTTGTCTGCGGGTGTGTCTGTGACGATCAACTTGCCTTCGGGCGTGTCTGTGGCGAAGTGGTTGTACTATCTGGTTGTCTGCGGGTGTGTCTGTGACTATGAGGCTGTCTGCAGGCGTGTCTGCGGGAATCAAATTGTCTGTGGGCCTTTCCGGTGTGGCTATAACCCGATTGCGTGGGAACGACGCGGAACATCAAACATGATAAGCGAAAATGCAATGAGACGGAAGAATGAAAGGAAAGGAGAACGATGAATGTGTTGTAGCGACAGAACGAGAAAGAGAAAACAACACGTACGAATAGGAAGGAAAAAGAGAGGAAGGGGGAAAGGGAAACAAAGGAAGAGATAAATAGGTAGGCAATTAGATAGATAGATAAATAAATAGAGCGAGAGAAAGGAGAGAGTAAGTGAGAGAGAGAGAGAGAGATGGAGATAGAAGGGGA
This sequence comes from Penaeus vannamei, assembly GCF_003789085.1. Taxonomy (NCBI): domain Eukaryota; kingdom Metazoa; phylum Arthropoda; class Malacostraca; order Decapoda; family Penaeidae; genus Penaeus; species Penaeus vannamei. Next base: position 18,012 of record NW_020869755.1, on the reverse strand, counting down.
GGGAAGGAGGAAGGGAGGGAAGGAGGAAGGGAGGGANTTCGAATGCAAAAAAAAAAAAAAAAAAAAAAAAAAAAAGTAAAAAAAAAAAAAATAATAGTAATAAGATAATAGAAAATAAAAAAATATATATAAATAAAAATATAATAAGAAAATAGAAAAAAAATCGATAAAAAAATTCGTTTAAGCTTTAATTACGTTTTCTGATCCGCGTCCCATCACAGCGCGCAGATGACCGGCCCGGTGTCAGTCTACGGTTCGCGGTAGCTTTCGTGTGGGCGTAGGGGAGTCACGCCCGCGAAGCACGCCCATCAACGGCCATCTAAATGCTGGACTTAATAGGGTGGTAATTATCGCGTAGAGGTCCTTGGTCGAATTTTGCCTTGTTTCGTTTGTGTGGCGGGGGAAAAAGAGCATAAAAAACACGGACGTTTCATGGGCGTCAGAATATGGTTCACACGCTCGTACTTAGGCGAGTGTCCGTACGTACGGTCGGGATTATTAGCCGGAACGTACGTACGTGTATGCATTCATATTTACATACGCACATGCCTACATATACAGGACATACTCATATATACTTATATATACAGTACATACTTACATATACAGTACATACATACATACATATACAGTACATACTCATACATACATGCATATACAGTACATACATACATACTTACATATACATTACATACGACATACATATACAGTACATACCATACATCTTACATATACAGTACATACAGACATACATATACAGTACATAAATTCATACATATATAGTACATACATACATACATATACAGTACATACTCATGCATACTTACGTATACATTCATACATACACAGTACATACTCATATATACTTACATATACATTACATACTCATACATACTTACACCATACATACATACATACATACATATACAGTACATACTCATACATACATACATACTCACATAATAAATTACATACTCACATACAGTACTCATACATACTTACATATACATCCATATACATATACAGTACATACATACATACATATACAGTACATACAACATACTACATATACATTACATACTCATACATACTTACATATACAGTACATACATACATGCATAACATACATAAATACATACATATATATACATACAGTACACATACTCATAACACTACTTCACAGTACATACAAAACTCATGTACACATACTCACACTACACAACAACACAAAACCATGCATAACACAAAACACACACGCGCGCACATACACACGAACACACACACACACATACACACAAACAACACTCACACACTCATTCACACACACACACACACACACACGTTCCACAACCCTACACCCTCACCGCACGCTCATATTCACACTCACACACATACTCACATTTCAAACCCACATACGGGGACACCTCCTCATCGCTGACTGTTTGGGCGCCGAGACAACCAACAGAGAGACCAACCGACTAACCAAATAATTATGATAACAAAGGCTTTCCAACAATCAGTTAAGCCGTGGTAACTCCATGACTCCCCCCCCCCGCCCCACCCCCCCCCATCCCCTTTCTCCCCACTTATTCTATTCTTTCTATTCTTTCTCTATCCTTTATTTCCCATATCTCTATCTTCTATGTTTATCTCTGCTATCTCTCTTCCCTATTCTCTCTGTTATCTCTCTTCTCTCTTTTCTCTGCCTTTCCTCTTTCTTTTATCTTCATTTCCTTCTCCACGTAATATAATTATCATCATCATTATTGTTATTATTGTCATTCCTTCTCTTTTATTTTCCTCCCCTCCCTCCCTTCTTTTCAAGTCTTTCCCCTTTCCCTCCCTCTTTATCCTACTTTTCCCCATTCATCTTCCCACCCTTCCTCCCTCCTTTCTCTTCTCCCTCTCCCCCTTCCCCAACCAACCCTCTGTATCCTCCCCCTCTCTCTGTATCTTCCCACTCTTTATCCACCCTCTTTCCTCCCTTCTTTCCCCCCCTCTCTTTATCCCCCCTTTCCTCCCCCCCCTCTCTCCCCCCTTCCCCAACCCCCCCCTCTGTATCCTCCCACTCTCTCTGTATCTTCCTACTCTTTATCCCCACTCTTTCCTCCCCTTCTTTTTACCCCCCTTTCCTCCCCCCTCTCTCCCCCCCCTTCCAACCCCCCCCCTGTATCCTCCCCCTCTCTCTGTATCTTCCCACTCTTTTCCCCCTCTTCCTCCCCCTCTCTTTATCCCCCCCCTCCCCCTCTCCCCCCCCTCCTTCCCCGCCCCCCCCCCTTCGCAGAGAACAATGCTTCATTAACCTAATTGAATTCGTCACCTGGCTTGACCTCATCCTGGTGAGAAGACCGCAATGTCCGGGTGATTGTGACCTCGCTCTTGGGAAGGGGGGGGGGGGGGAAGGGGAGGGGGAGGGGAAGGGAGGGGAGGGGATGGAAGAGGGGGGGGGAGGTAGACATGGGGAAGGGAGGAGAGGGGGATGGAAGAGAGGGAAGGGAGGTGGAACATGGGAAAGGGAGGGAGGGGGGGAGGGAAGGGAGGGAGGGAATGGAAGAGAGGGAAGGGGGGAGGTGGACATGGGGAAGGGAGGAGGAGGGAGGGTGGAAGAGAGGGAAGGGGGGGGGAGGTGGACATGGGAAAGGGAGGGAGGGGGGAGGGGAAGAGAGGGGGGGGGGACATGGAAAGGAGGGGAGGGAGGGGAAGGGAGGGAGGGGAGGAAGAGAGGGAAGGGGGGAGGTGGACATGGAAAAGGGGAGGGGAGGGGAGGAAGTAGGAGAGGGATGGAAGAGAGGGAAGGGGGGGGAGGTGGACATGGGGAAAGGAGAGGAGAGGAAGGAAGGGAAGGGAGGGAGAGGAAGAGAGGGGAGGCAAGGGAAGGGAAGGGGAGGTGGACATAGGGAAGGGGAGAGAGGAGAAGAGAGGGAGGAAGGGGGAGGTGGACATAAGGAAAGGAGAAAAAGAGAAAGACGGAAGGGAGAAGTGGGAGGAGGGGAGAGGAAGGGAAGGGAAGGGAAGAAGGATTGGGAAAAGAGGGAAAGGAAGATGAGAGAAGGAAAAGGGAGTGAAGGAAAGTCTATATTAATCTCGGGGGAAGGGGGGGGCAGAAGGGGGTAGAGGACGAAGGGGGGGGGATAGGCCTAAAATGTCCTTCTCTTCCTCTTCATCCCTCCTCTTTATCCGTCTTCCCTTTCCCAATCCACCCAAGAAGAAGCAAAAAGAAGAAAAAAAAATCCATCTCACGTCAGAAGAAAACGAAAAGACAAAAAAAAAAAAAAAAAAAACAAGAAAAAAGGAAAACAAAAGCAGACACAAACAAAGACAATCCGGCATTGTCTCGGTACCTTAATCAGATGCTTTTGTTTACCCCCGAGTGAGCAATAGGCCTATCGGACCATCACCGTGTATGTCGCGGGGGCTCATTAGCATAATCTAATTAACAGGTAGGACAGGTGCGTGCGTGGGGGTCCTTTATATCCTCGGGGAGCTGGGGGGGGGGGGGAGGGGGTGTAGGAATTTTATGATGCGGGGGGGAAATAGAGGGGGGAAGGGAAGGAGGGAGGGAAAGAGGGGGGTAGGAGGGGAAAGAGGGGGAAGGACGGTAGGAGGGGAAGGGAAGTGGGAGGGAGGAAGGGGAAAAAGGTGTGGGGAATAGGGGGGGGGGAGGGGAAGGGGCGAAATGGTAGAGGGGGAAATCTCCACAATCCACCCCCCCCAAAAAAAAAAAAATAAATAAATAAAAATGAAGATAAAAGAAAAAAAAACAGTGGATAAAGCAGGGAAAGAAAATATAAAGATTAAAAAAAAAAGAAATTGAAACTAAAATCAGATAAAACACAACAAACAAAACAGACAAACGTTAGAGAAATCATACTAAACAAGAAGAAATAAAGAGAGAAAGAATTCCAGCTCTTAAAGGCTTTATTTCATTATTTTCTTCCGAGAAATCGCACTTAGCAAATATTATCTAAAATCTCGACATAAAGACTTCATCACAAAAGAGAAAGCAAAGCAAAAAAAAAAAAAAAAAAAAAAAAAAAAAAAAAAATCTTGTACCCACAAATTATTCAATTAATGAACACATAAAGCTTTAAAAAAATGGAACAATTGCAGCAAAAACACGTGAGCGAACTTAAGCATATTTCATGAATGAAATGTTTTGACTAACTTGTGGCCGGTGTTGTATTTCACTGAATATATTACATTAATAAGGAAGTTATTAAATACAACAGGAGTTTATATTATGTTAAATATCTCGAAATGAAGCTCTACCGAGTTCAGTTGAGGTATAATTCATATACATATATATATATATTATATATATATATATATATATATATATATTATATATATATATATATATATATACACTACACACACATATATAATATATACACATATCTATCTATCTATCTATCTTCTATCATCGCTATCTCTATCTAATCTATCTATCTATCTATTATATATATATATATATATATATATATATATATATATATATATATTATATATATATATATATATGCATAAATAATATTATGAAATAAATGAGATTATAAAATTATACACATATTCATCCTTGTATGTAAATAATTTTTACGTGTTTATGAATATCAAATTTCAGTCAATAATTACTTGATTATCGCCAGTGAGACAATTTATTGGTGATTAAAAAAAAAAAATTATATTTTTTCCCAACAATTAAGAGAAAAAAAGAACATACGAGAGGAAGATATGAAGCGAATGAAAGAATTACAAGAGAAGATGTGATTTAGAATTGTGGGAAAAAGGAGAGATAAAAAGGTGGGGATGGGAGAGGAGGAGGAGGAGAAGGAGGAGGAGGGAGGAGGAGCAGAGAAGAGAAGAGAGGAGGAGAAGAAGAAGGGGGAAGAGGAGGAGGAGAATGAGGAGGAGGAGGAGGAGCAGAAGAAGAAGAGAAGAGAGGAGGAGAATAAGAAGAAGGGGGAGGAGGAGGAGGAAGGAGAATAGAAAAGAGGAGAAGGAAAAGGAGGAGGAGCGAGCAGAAGAAGAGAGAAGAGAGGAGGAGAACAAGGGAGAATAGAAAGAGGAGGAGGAGGAGGAAGAAGGGAAGAGAGGAAAAGAAGAAGGAAGAGGAGGAAAAGGACAAGAGAGAAGTAGAAGAAGAAGAAAAGAAGGAAGAGGAGGAAAAGGACAAAGAGAGAAGTAGAGAAGAAGAAAAGAAGGAAGGAAGAAGAGAGGGAAGAGGAGGAGGAGGAAAAAAAAAAAAAGAAAAAAGAAGAAGAGATGAGAGGAGGAGGAGGAAGAAGAGAAGAAAAGGAACAAGAAAAGGAGAATGAAGAGGTGGGACAAGGATATGGAAGAGGGGATAGGTGGGCGAATAAGTGTCATAAGGAGGAAGAAGAAAGGGGAGGAGGAAGAGGGGGAGGAAGTTGAGGATGAAGAAAGGGGAGGAGAGAAGGAGGAAGAGGAAAGGGGAGGAGAGAAGGAGGAAGAGGGGGGGGAGTAGAGGAAGGACGCGGAATGTGAGAAGGCG
>NW_020869755.1:7500-10000 GCF_003789085.1 Penaeus vannamei | reverse complement strand
CGCTCGCGCAATCACGGACTTGCATGAGCGTATACACACACTTCTCCCTTCTGTATCATTCTCTCTATCTCTCTTCCACTTTCTCTTTCTCTATCACTCTCTCTTCCTTTTTCTCTCTTCCCTTCTTCTTCTCTCTCTTTCTCTCTCCCCGACACTGCTTCCCCTCCCCTCCCCCCCCCCCCCCTCCCCTCCCCTCCCCCTCCAGCGGACAAAATCACACCTTACATCTTTCCGGCGGTTAGCTATAGAAAATAAACTTTTTTATTTTTATAAGGGCGACACTCTCTAATTTGGGGGCAATTTGATATTAATCTTGGCGATACGGAACTCCGCTTTGGCTTCTTCGGTGTAAACTTGTTTTTTTTTTTTTTTTTTTTTTGGAAAGCGTTTGGTGTTAATTGGGGAAGAGTCAATCTTATCTGACTATCTAGGTATCTATCTATCGATTGATGTGTATATATACATACACACATACACACACACATACACATACATACATACATACATACATACATACATACATATATAATATATATATATATATATATATATATATATATATATATATATATATATATATATATATATATATATATATATATATATATATATATATATATATATATATATATATATATATATATATATATATATATATATATATATATATATATATATATATATATATATATATATATATATATATATATATATATATATATATATATATATATATACATATATATATATATATATATATATATATATATATATATATATATATATATTATATATATATATATATATATATATATATATATATATATATATATATATATATATATATATATATATATATAATATATATATATATACATACATACATATACATATATATATATATATATATATATATATATATATATATATATATATATATATATATATATATGTATGTATATATGCCTATCTACCTATCTATTCACACACACACACACACCATACGTATACGCGTACATGTGTGTGTGTGTGAGTGTGCGTGGTTGACAGAGTTAGAGAGAATGTATATAGGAACAGCACAAAAAAAAAAAATAAAAAAAAAAAAAAATAAAAAAAAAAATAAAATTGGAGACATTCAAAACCTCAAATCCCGGTCATCTGAATCTGCTACATCCGTTTTCTATGCCATCCTTCAAACCCGACTTCGTTACAAGGGGGAACTAAAACATTTCCGTTTTCATCTTCCTCCAGGATTTTTTTTTTTTCATAAAGGTTCCCACATCGCGGTTACTGATCACTTTATTGTCTATCCCGTCGTTTGAACTTTAGCGCAGATAGTCCGAGTGGGAAATTCACGGATAAAAAGAGGAATTGCATCTCCGGATATATGGCAGCCGGTAAAAAAGTAATGGAGATTTACCACAACTTCCGAATTTCCGAGGCCGCTCTTCCGACCAAACGCATCCTAATATTTGTATTTCCTTCCTCTCTCTCTCCGCCATTTCCGATGCTCCGATTTCCTGTGATCGGAAGTACCTTTAGATATTATAATAGATAACAGAAACCACATCCCATTAACAGATTCGTTTTTAATACAATTGGAACCAAACGGAAGGAATTTAACCATAGATCTTTTGTGAGGTCAGACGAACTACATATTCAAATTTCTTCGATATGTTTTTTTTTATTTATATTTCGGGAAATTATCATCCAATACATAGGACAATGTTGAATACTGTAATAGGTGATAATTACTATATGTTATTAAGGGATTAAGAGATTTGGATTTTTTTATTTCTTTTTTGGAATGTTAATTTGAAAAGAAGAACAAAAACTATACTTTCAGAGTATCATTTATAGATACAGATATTATCTTAACCTGGAGAAAGAGAGAGAGAGAGTGTGTGTATGTGTGTGTGTGTGTGGTGTGTGTGTGTGTGTGTGTGTGTGTTTGTGTGTGTGTGTGTGTGTGTGTGTGTGAGAGAGAGAGAGAGAGAGAGAGAGAGAGAGAGAGAGAGAGAGAGAGAGAGAGAGAGAGAGAGAGAGGAGAGAGAGAGAGAGAGAGAGAGAGAGAGAGAGGAGAGAGAAGCGAGAGAAAGGAGAGACAGAGAGCGAGAGAGAGAGAGAAATTGAGATAGACAGACAAAGAGATAGAGAGATAAATAACAACAATAACATAAATAACAATAATAATAATGATAATCATAAAAAAATAATAATCAGAATAATAATAACAATAATAATAATGATGATAACGATAACAATAATAATAATGATGCTAGTAACAATAATGATGATGGTAAGAATTTTAACTTTAATGATAATAACAATAGTAGAAATAATACCAGTAATAAAAATAAAGAATAATGAAAATAATTATAACAACAACAGTGATAATTATGATAGCAGTAATTACAAAAAAATAATAGTAATAACAATGATAGTCCAGGATTATAGAAATAATAATGATAATCACCATCATCATCATCATTATCATGAT
>NW_020869754.1:63524-66921 GCF_003789085.1 Penaeus vannamei | reverse complement strand
ATGGGGAAAATAGATAATCTATGCGCGAACAGCGGGTGTAAATCCCAGATCCCCCGTGCAGCTATCTGGAGAATCGAACGAGCCGCACGCCAAAAGCGATCTGTGGCATCCAAGTGTTTCCTGCGAGAAGATGAAATTTGCGCCTTGAGCAGAACGTCAGGGTTCACAAATTGTCCTCTTGCAGCTGCATCAACGCGCTTTCACGTTGAAGTGCTGTCCCCCACAGAATACACGGGGAATGCCGTGACATGATCTTTGTATTAATGAGCGACATGGTGACAAATAAAAAACAGAGAGTGATAGCATTTACGAGCAAGCTCCCCCTGACTGCCAAATTTTACCCCCTTCGCCTTAAAAGTGCGATCTCCAAAAGTGAAGAACACTCTGGGATGATGCAATAATGAGGGTTCGACCTGGGCGTATGATTGAAAATGACAAGAAAAAAGAGAGACGCTGCGAGGGGTAGCCACAACCGAGAAATCTTGAGTGGCGTCATTAACCGGAGGCAGGAACTTTCGGCATCCTATAACATGCTCCAATTTCTGGATAGTATGGTGAGGTCGGACGTAAGAAGCGGATGGTATCTCGCGTGCGGTACTAGCAGCGCCGTATATCCATGGTGTACGACAGGACTCCAATAGGTGGCCAGCTCGGATCGACAGCCTAGATAACGTGGCATTGAAGTCACTCAGCGGAACACACGAACTATCTATACCGGAGGCTATCCTGGTTCATGACCACGGATAGATGCTAGTCCTGGCGTAGATGACATTTTCTTTTCAAACATCCAATGTGTTGGACGAAACATGAAATAGCGCAGACGTCAACAACACGGCAAAAGAACAAAGTCCTAAATGCATAGACTATCCAGTCTCGATTGCCATTATATGCCATACGACGGAGTACACTCCTCTACTCCCGAGGGCTGAGATGGGTTCTGCTGAGAGATGGTCCCATGGCTACTCAGAGATGGGACCGTCACTTCAGCGGCCTGAACGAGTAGTAGGGAGAGCCACCTAAACAATTGTTCCACTGCCGGTTCATCACCAGACAGAGCGCAGCACCACCTCCACCCCTCGCAGCTTCCCCAGTGTTATCGGCGCTCGACGAGCAAAGGCAAGAGCGATCATGTCTGACGCGAAGAAAGGATGTATCCAAGCCCCTGAAACGCTTTGTTACTATTCCCTGCCTGATAGTTTAGTCCTTCGGCCGATCCGAGCTCACGGGGGTGGACGCAAACTCTGCAACACACCGGCAGTGAGGTGGCTCTCATAATTAAGGGGACGCAGGCTGGCTTGCCCATCCATCCAACACTGACGAGGAGCCCACCAAAAAGACTTCCCGAGGCTTCCACTCTGGGCTGGCTTACAAGACGCAGGGGGGAGTAAGTTTCGCTTCCCGATCCCTGCGTCCGCGGAAAGTACTCGCGCCATCTTTCAGTCGGGTCCCAACCCGGCTAGTGAGGAGGAGGCGGTTTCCCTCCTCCAAGGCATCAGTACTAATGTTGGACAAGCTCCTTGTTTTTCTTGTGTTTTCTTTTATGGTTTCTTGTAGCTGGGGGAGGCGGCGGGAGGAGGGCAGGTGGCGAATGGTCCGATCCCACCCCGTGATGTCCTCCCCCTCATAACCCAGGGATAAGGTTAAGGGGGCAGGATGTAAACTGGTGCATGGGCGTGTCCCAGATATACGATGAGTGATGGTGTACTGATTAGCATGTGTGTAGGCTCTGCTCGTATATATAGAGTATATTTAGTCAGGCTCACATATAAAGATACTCTATAATATAATATATTACTTACGTTATTCAGCTACTTGGAAATCATATGTATTTAACCTAGGTAATTAATATACATAGTAATTTTTTTACTCACTAATAGTGAGGATTACTCACTGAAAGGAAGATACATCATGGTCAAGGGGTCGAATGAATGGAGAGGCTATCACTGGCTGAAGGCTTAAAAGTGGTTCACTTTTTTCCGCACTAGGCCTAGTCCCAGACGTGGCAGCTTTTAAGCTGCTATATATATAATACTGTTGGTAGCCACATATATATATAACTATGATATTACCATGTATGCATATATATATAATCATATATTTATATTTATTATATATTATATATTATATATATATATATATATATATAATAGTTTATCATGTAGCATTATAACATTATAATAATTATATATATATATATATAATATATAATATATATATATATATATATATATATATATATAATATATAATATATATATATATATATGTGTGTGTGTGTGTGTGTGTGTTGTGTGCATGTGTATGTGTATATATAAAAATGTGAATATATACATATATATACATATATATATGGTAGAAAAACTCACATGCACAAACTAGATTTATTGAAATAAGTGAGACAACAGTTTCAGAATCGACTTTGATTCCTCTTCGGGTCTGAACGGGAAGGGATATGGATAACGATATGTCCGGTATGCGAAAGCTGAGCCTTATCCGGGCTAATGGCGACTCGATCACCGTGTCAGCTAGTGCTGACATACGGTGATCCGAGCCACAGCCGAGCCACAGCAGTAACCTCCGAGCGACAATTGCAACTTCTCGCGCCTGGGCGGGGCGCGAACCGCAGACTTATCGGATGAGACGCCGACACGTTACCCCTGTACTAGCCTGGAGGCTAAGGAGAAGGGGAGAGGAAGTAGTATAAGAGAGAGTGGAGAAGCACCGCGGGAAACATGGGGCAGGTGAGGACAGGTGAACGGAAGCGAAGGGACATCAGGTCATGTCGAATGATCAGGTGGTCTACGTGCAGGGTGGCCAGCATATAGAAGACTGAGGATGTGGGAAGCAAGGAGGCAGGAGATAATTCCCTGTTCAGGTTGAAATTGATGAGCAGCTTGATCAAGGAAGATTCTACCAGTTTGCGGGAATGGATATCAGCGGAAGGGAAGACAATGCGTGCTGCTTTCCAGTCCATCTGATGGCCAGTGTCCCACTGATGGCAGAAGAGGGCGTTGTTGTTGTGTCCCCTGGTTACAGCGTATTTATGTTAAAACAGGCGTTTGATAAGACTGGCGTCTGCTTCACCCAAATAGTACCTATCACAGGAAGCCACGGAATAGCATAAATACCCACCTTCGAGGTAGAAGAGAGCAAGTGTGAACCAGGTTGAGACGGGAGTGTTCACCTAGCGAAAGGTTATCCTAATAACTGACGAACAAAGAAACCTTTAAAAAGCAAAAACATAACCTCCTCCCTTTCAAAGTTTTGTTTAGAAAAGATATTTGCATTATCTTTTAAATATTGTCACAAAAGATTTAGTTTTTAATTCTGACAATCGTTTGTTCACTCACTCATATCATTAGAGTCGCTATGTCATCTTTTATTGTTATCATGAAAAG
>NW_020869754.1:51024-58524 GCF_003789085.1 Penaeus vannamei | reverse complement strand
GTGTGTGTGATGTGTGTGTGTGTGTGTGTGTGTTGTGTGTGTGTGTGGTGTGTGCATGTGTGTGTGTGCGTCGTGTGTGTGTGTGTGCGTTGTGTGGCCCCCGTGATGTGTGTGTGTTGTGCTTGGTGTGTTGTGTGTGTGTGTGTAGCTGGTGTTGTGTGTACCGGCGTGTGCTCTACATGAGTGTGTGTATTTTCGCAACTCTGTATTGTGTCTGCGTGCACTTACATCCCCTTTCAGTATCCCTGATAATGTAATTTACGTGTACACGGTTGACTTTTCACGTGTCCTTGTTATTACTCGTCGTGTGCGTGTAAGTATAACTACCCACGTGCACACGCTACTCTCCCGCCAGATCAGAGAGCGCTGAAAACCTGACACTGGATACTGAACACACATCCAAAAATTGCTACACCATTATAGTACAACAAAGACTGAACGCTATTCCCTTTGCTACGAATGGATGGCGATGTAGATGGTGTGAGAGATAATGATGATAATGAAAGGTGATAATGATGAAAGATAATGCGATAATGATGATTGATGAAAGATAGTGCCAGTGGAAAAGATGGTGTGAGAGATAATGATGATAATGAAAGGTGATAATGATGATGGTGAAAGATAATGCTCGTGAAAAAATGGTGTGAAAGATGATTGATGATAATGAAAGGTGATAATGATGATGTGTGAAGATAATGCTAGTGGAAAATGGTGTGAGAGATTGATGTAATGAAAGGTGATAATGATGATGGTGAAAGATAATGCCAGTGGAAAAAATGGTGTGAGAGATAATGATGATAATGAAAGGTGATAATGATGATGGTGAAAGATAATGCCAGTGGAAAACATGGTGTGAAAGATAATGATGATAGTGAAAGATGATAGTTATGACATTGAAAGATAATCCTAATGCAAAAAAATTATAATGATGATAATGATGATGAAAAGTGATAATAATGGCAGTGAAAGATAATGATAATGATGATGAAAGATGATGATAATGATGATGATTATAATGATGACAATGGAAGATGATGTCAATGATAATGATTTTCACGATTAGAAAATAGATTTGAGATATATGTTAGTTCGTTTTTGGTTCTCATATACATGTATGTATGTATGTGTGTGAGAATGTATGTATTTACGTTTGTGCGAAAAAAAAACTATTCATTCACGTATTTGCGGATTCATGCGGATTCATATAAATAAGACATATGGATAAATGTACTCGTGAATATGTATGTATACATGTGCTAAATAAAAAAACAGATGAATGTGGTGCATTTATGAATACATATTTATGTATGAATACATGCATGTAAATTGTGTAAAGTCTGTGTATGTAAACGTGTATGAATGTACACCACATACGGAGATACGCACATATGTCTGTATCAGTGAGTCAGTAGATGCGTGTATGAATATCCATACGAGTGCGCCTTCATGTGTGTGTGTGTGCCCTCAGGTGCACATGTGTGTACGTGCGTGTGCGTGCCTCAGCGTGTGAATACATATGTCGTGCTAAGCCTTTTAGCGACCGCGTGCGTGTCTTTGTCTATCCACCCCCTCCTCCCCCTCCTCTTCTCCCCTCTCCTCCCCCTCCTCTCTCTCTCCGCCCCCCCCCCTCCTCTCCGCCCCACCCCCTCGTCTCCGCCCCCCCTCCTCTCCGTCCACCCCCTCGTCTCCGCCCCCCCCCCTCTCCGAAGCCCCGCCTCTTTCTATTCACTACTTCTACACTCATTTACTCCGCCTCTCTCTTATTCTCTTTCTCTATGTGTTTTTGTTCTATGGTCTATCATCTCGTTCTTTTTATTTCGTTCTCGCTTTTTTTGTGCTTTCTCTTTTTCCCTTTCTCTCTTTCTCGTCTCTTTCTTTTTTCTTTATATTTTCTCTCATATTCTCTTCTCTCTCTGTCTTCTCTCTCTCATTCTCTGTCTCTGGCTACCTATATGTTATTCCCTCTATCTATCTATCTGTCTGTCTGTCTGTCTGTTTAGCGAAAGAGGGAAGAATGAGATACAGACGGAAGAAAAGGAGGGAAAGGGGAAACCAAAGAACGAAGGAGGAGGTGAGAGAGAAGAGAAGGCAGAGGAGAAAGAGGAGGAGAGAGGTACTGTAAGAGGAGACGAAGAAAAAACAGAAAAAAATAGAGGAGGAGAAAGAGGAGGACAGGAAGAGGAGGAGGAGGAGGAGGATTAAAAGGTGAAAGAAAGGGACAAAAATTATGAAAGAAGTCATAGGAGGAGGAGGGGAGGATAAAACGGAGGGGAGGGGGTAAGGAAGAGAAAGAGGGAGAGAAAAAATATGAAAGAAAATGTAGTTGAGGAGAAGGGAGGAGGGGGAAAAGTCATAAAAAAGGAGGAAGAAGAGGTGGAAGAGAGGAGGAGGAGAAAGAAGAAGAATAAGGAGATGAGGCAGAGTGAGGAGGAGAAAGGGGGTAGAAAAAAAAGCGTATAAAAGAAAAGGCAGAGGAGAGGAGGGGGAAAAAAGCCCTGAAAGAAAAAGACGAAGGAAGAGAGGGAGGAGAGGGAGGAGAGGAGGGGAGGAGGGGAGGAGAGGGAGAGAGGAGCGAAGAAAGGGCGAGCGGCAGCAAAGCAGCTCCTTGGGGCCTCGAGTGTTTGTTTACGGTCGTGACGTCATTCGCGAGGCGGCGGCGACACCCCCCTCCCCCCACCTCCCCCCTGGCACACACAAACACCTTTCAGCCTTTTCGAGAGAAAGTCAGCGCGGTGGTGCGTGTCTGCTTTCTTCGTCTTCTTCTTCTTCTTTTCTTCTTTCTTTCTTTTCTTTTCTTTTCCTTCTTTTCTTCTTTTCTTCTTTCTCTTCTTTTTCTTCTTTTCTTCTTTTTCTTCTTCTTTCTTCTTTCTTCTTTCTTTCTTTCTTTCTTTCTTTCTTTTCTTTCTTTTCTTTCTTCTTTCTTTCTTTCTTCTTTCTTCTTTCTCTCTTTCTCTCTCTCTCTCTCTTCTTTTCTTTCTTTCTTTCTTTCTTTCTTTCTTTTCTTTCTTTCTTTTCTTTCTTTCTTTCTTTCTTTCTTTCTTTCTTTCTTTCTTTTTTCTTTTCTTTCTTTCTTTCCTTGCCTTTCTTTCTTCCTTTTGTTCGTTCGTTCTCTCTCTGTCATGTTCTTTGTACGTCTGTCTGTATGCCCGCGTGTGTTCTGATACTCGCCCAAGCCAAGCCGTGGTTCGCGACCGGAGACCCGTGCCCGTGGGAGAGGGCACTGACCAGGCAGCGGAAAAGAGGAGAGCAGTGCCCTCGACCCCTGCCGCCCAAAGCTGCCCCATCTCTCTTGTGAATCCATTTTACTTTAATTTTACTCCTAAGCAATAGTCAAGCCACCTATTCTCCCTCAGCTCTCATTTACCCCTCCCTCCCTCATGTCTCTTCTTCCCTCCTCCTTATTCTCCCTTCCCTTCTTATTCTCTCACTCTCTCTCGTGAATCCATTTACTTAATTTTACTCTAAGCAATAGTCAAGCCACATATTCTCCCTCAGCTTCATTTACCCCCCCCCCTCATGTCTCTTCTTCCCTCCTCCTTCTTCTCCCTTCCCTTCTTATTCTCCACTCTCTCTCGTGAATCCATTTTACTTAATTTACCCTAAGCAATAGTCAAGCCACCTTTCTCCCTCAGCTCTCATTTACCCTCCCTCCTCAGTCTCTTCTTCCCTCCTCCTTCTTCTCCCTTCCCTTCCTATTCTCCCAAATCTCTCTCGTGAATCCATTTTCCTGCTCTTCTCTTCAGCAATAGTCAAGCCACATATTCTCCCTTCAGCTTCATTTACCCCTCCCCCCTCATGTCTCCCCTCCTTCCTCCTTCTTCTCCCTTCCCTTCTTTTCTCCCACTCTCTCTCGTGAATCCATTTTACTTTAATTTTTACTCCTAAGCAATAGTCAAGCCACATATTCTCCCTCAGCTCTCATTTACCCCTCCTCTCCTCATTCTCCTCCTCCTTCCTCCTTATTCTCCTTCCCTCCTATTCTCCCAGTCTCGTGAATCCATTTTCTCTGCTCTTCTCTTCAGCCAATAGTCAAGCCACATATGCTCCTCAGCTCTTCATTTACCCCTCCCTCCCTCATGTCTCCTCCTCCTTCCCCTTATTCTCCCTTCCCTCTTATTCTCCACTCTCTCTCGTGAATCCATTTTACTTTAATTTTACTCCTAAGCAAATAGCAAGCCACATATTCTCCCACAGCTCTCATTTACCCTCCCCCCTCATGTCTCTTCTTCCCTCCTCCTTATTCCCTTCCCTTCCTATTCTCCCTGTCTCTCTCGTGAATCTATGTTCCTGCTCTTCTCAAAGCAATAGTCAAGCCACATATTGCTCCCTCAGCTCTCATTTACCCCTCCCCCCTCATGTTCCTCCTTCCTCCTTATTCTTCCATCCCTTCCTATTCTCCCAGTCTCTCCGAGAATCTATTTCCTGCTCTTCTCTTAAGCAATAATCAAGCCACATATGCTCCCTCAGCTCTCAATTACCCCTCCCTCTCATGTCTCCTCCTCCTTCCTCCTTTATGTCTCCCTTCCCTTCCTATTCTCAGTCTCGTGAATCCATTTTTCCTGCTCTTCTCTTAAGCAATAGTCAAGCCACAATGCTCCCTCAGTTCTCATTACCCCTCCCTCCCTCATGTCTCCTCCTCCTTCCTCCTTATTCTCCCTTCCCTTCTCTTTCTCCCTGTCTCTCTCGTGAATCCATTTCCTGCTCTTCTTCTTCAGCAATAGTCAAGCCCATATCTCCCTCAGCTCTCATTTACCCCTCCCTCCCTCATGTCTCCTTCCTCCTCCTCTTCTTCTCCCTTCCCTTCTTATTCTCCCACTCTCTCTCGTGAATCCATTTTACTTTAATTTTACTCCTAAGCAATAGTCAAGCCACATATTCTCCTTCAGCTCTCATTTACCCCTCCCTCCCTCATGTCTCTTCTTCCCTCCTCCTTATTCTCCCTTCCCTTCTTATTCTCCCACTCTCTCTCGTGAATCCATTTTACTTTAATTTTACTCCTAAGCAATAGTCAAGCCACCTATTCTCCCTCAGCTCTCATTTACCCCTCCCTCCCTCATGTCTCTTCTTCCCTCCTCCTTCTTCTCCCTTCCCTTCCTATTCTCCCAATCTCTCTCGTGAATCCATTTTTCCGCTCTTCTCTTCAGCAATAGTCAAGCCACATATTCTCCCTCAGCTCTCATTTACCCCTCCCTCCCTCATGTCTCCTCCTCCTTCCTCTTCTTCTCCCTTCCCTTCTTATTCTCCCAGTCTCTCTCGTGAATCCATTTTACTTTAATTTTACTCCTAAGCAATAGTCAAGCCACATATTCTCCCTCAGCTCTCATTTACCCCTCCCTCCCTCATGTCTCCTCCTCCTTCCTCCTTATTCTCCCTTCCCTTCCTATTCTCCCAGTCTCGTGAATCCATTTTCCTGCTCTTCTCTTCAGCAATAGTCAAGCCACATATGCTCCCTCAGCTCTCATTTACCCCTCCCTCCCTCATGTCTCCTCCTCCTTCCTTCCTTATTCTCCCTTCCCTTCTTATCTCCCCACTCTCTCGTGAATCCATTTTACTTTAATTTTACTCCTAAGCAATAGTCAAGCCACCTATTCTCCCTCAGCTCTCATTTACCCCTCCCTCCCTCATGTCTCTTCTTCCCTCCTCCTTATTCTCCCTTCCCTTCCTATTCTCCCTGTCTCTCTCGTGAATCCATTTTCCTGCTCTTCTCTTAAGCAATAGTCAAGCCACATATGCTCCCTCAGCTCTCATTTACCCCTCCCTCCCTCATGTCTCCTCCTCCTTCCTCCTTATTCTCCCTTCCCTTCCTATTCTCCCAGTCTCTCTCGAGAATCTATTTTCCTGCTCTTCTCTTAAGCAATAGTCAAGCCACATATGCTCCCTCAGCTCTCAATTACCCCTCCCTCCCTCATGTCTCCTCCTCCTTCCTCCTTATTCTCCCTTCCCTTCCTATTCTCCCAGTCTCTCGTGAATCCATTTCCTGCTCTTCTCTTAAGCAAAAAGCCCCACATATGCTCCCTCAGCTCTCATTTACCCCTCCCTCCCTCATGTCTCCTCCTCCTTCCTCCTTATTCTCCCTTCCCTTCCTCTTCTCCCTGTCTCTCTCGTGAATCCATTTTCCTGCTCTTCTCTTCAGCAATAGTCAAGCCACATGCCACTAAGGCCGCCCGCTGTTCCCTTACATTGGAAGCGCCAGAGCCTCTCATTTGGTGGAATAACTGACTGTTTATAACTTCTTGAAGCGGCCTGAAAAAAAGGGTCCGACACGAAGCCTATGGAAAAAAAGGCGAACTTATGGTATCAGGTAGACACGAAGCCTATGGGGAAAAAGGCGAGCTCAGGCTGTAAGGCAGACAGCCAACACGTCTTGATCCTTTATTAAAGAGTTATGACGGAGTGAGGCTGCTCCTCTGGGCGTGGTGCTGCTCCTTGGCTGCTCCTCCCGAGAGTGAGGTGCTGCTCCTTGGCTCCCCGCGCGAGTCTGCCGGTCATATTGTACAATAGTCTTAGGATGGCTGTGAATCAGGAATTTTGCACGTGAGAACCGGTCATGAAGAAGGAAGTGCTACAGCAACGCATAACACGCGGAAAGGGAAATACAACACGGCATTGCTCTGGCTAGCGTGGCGAGAAGGGATGAATAAACAGTAAGGCCATGGACATGTGTACATGCGTATGATTGTGTGTGTGTGTGTGTGTGTGTGTGTGTGTGTGTGTGAAGATATGTATGTAACATGCGTGTAAGATCATGTGAATTATGCAAATATAACAAAAACATTGAATATCATTAGCGTAAAGGTTTCAGTAATATGATATACCTTGCTTGCATTTTTAGATAAGATATTGTAGTGTGTTTGACCGAGTGTGTATGCATTGGTGTGTGTGTGTGTGTGTGTGTGTTTGAGCGTGTGTATGCGTATGTGTTTCAGTGTGTGTTCGCGAGCGTGTGTAGGCGCGTAAATTCAAATATACAGCTCTGTGCCTGTCTTGCTCGAACCCAAACACACTATTTAGCGCCGACGATATACTGCCGTCGTCGCCCTGCACTAAATATTGCAAATGAGGCGAGATATCCGTGTCAACTTAGACTCGGAAAGGAGGATTCAGAATTTGTCTTTGTACGTTCGATTGTACAGAGGCTGATCATCATCGTGAATGCTTTATGCCGCGTCTAATGAAAAGGGATTATTGTTCGGAGGTCGAGGGAGCAGAGGGGAGGAGAGAGGGGAGAGGAAGAGGGACAGAGAGAGAGAAGGAAAGGGAGAGGAAGAGGGACAAGAAGAGAGATGGGGAGACGAAAAGGACAGAGAGAGAGAGGGGAAGGAGGGGGAAGAGAAGGAGGTGAGAGAGAGCAAGAGGGAGGAGAGGGAGAGAGAAGAAGAAGCGACAGAGAGAGAGAGAGGGGGGAAGGAAAAGAAGGAGGGAGGAGAGGGGAGAGAGAGAGGAGAGGAAAGGAGGGGAGGAAGAAGGAGAGAGAGGGGAGAGGAAAGAAGGAGGGGAGGA
>NW_020869754.1:43524-46024 GCF_003789085.1 Penaeus vannamei | reverse complement strand
TCATCTATCTATGATGGTGAACTATAATGATGATGGTAATGGTTATGATGATGGTGATCGATGATTTTTTATTCATTATCAACATTATCATTACCAACTATCATTATTTGTTATTGTGGCCAGTTGTTGTTATATTAATATGCATTATTTTTATTATTATTACTACTACTATCCGCATGCATTCAAAAAAAAAATACTCATGATATTATCAATGACGCCTATTGCCTTGAGCGGAGGTAGCGCTCACTGGGTGCTTTTAATGTTATTGTTATTATTGTTTAATATTACTATTTATAATTATCATTGTTATATATTATTATATTACTATTATTGTTATTTATCTATTATATTATTATTATTTATTATCATCATCATACTTATATTGTTATTATTATTATCATCATTTTTACTATAATTATCATCGTTATTATCATTATTATGGCCAGTATTATTATCAAGTGTTATTATCAGTATTATCGTTATCATCATAGATTATTTATATTATTATTATGATGATCATTTTTATGATCATTATCATTATTGTTACTATTATTATTATTTTTAATGTTGTTGCCGCTATCATCCTTATCATTACTATATTTTTTTATTCTCATCACTTTCATTGCTATTGTTATCATTGTTATCATTTTAAGTATCATTATTATTGCTGTCACTATCATTATCATTATTATTGTTATCATTGTTATTAATTATCTTCACTATCATTTTTTTCTTCTTATTATCATTATACTTTTAATCACTGTAATTGTTATTATCATTTCCATTATCGTTATCATTATTATTGATAGCATTGTTTATATCAATCATCTATCATTACTATTATCAATTTTCATTATTATTCATAATTACTATTATTAATCATTATCATTATATTATTACTATGATCATTATTTATTATTTTATTACATCATTATTATGTCTTTTATTATCATTATCATCATTATGATGATTTCATTATCATTATTATTGATGTTTTTGTTTTTTATTATTATTTGTTATTTTTTTATAATTGCATTTTTCTATCAATCACTATCATTATCTTCATGCATTTATCATTACTATATGTCTCTGTCATAGTTATTGTTATTACTGTTATTATTATTCTTATTATTATTATATTTATACTTTTATTTCATTATCATTATTAATTATTATAATTATTATTATTATCATTATTATCATTATTGTAATTACTCTCATTATCATTGTTATTATCATTATCATAATTATTGTTATTTGTCATCATTATTTTCATTATGATCATTATGATAATCAGTCTTGTTATTATCATTATCATCAATTTCATTTTAATCATTATTATTATCATCATAATCTGTACTTTTTTATCATTATCATTGTTTAATAATATTATTATTTATTATTCATCATTTTCATTATCATTAGTATATCATCATCATTAATTATATTTTATCGTTAATTATTGTCATTATCTGCATTATCATTATCATCATATTATAGTTAATGGTATAGTTATTTCCGTTATGATTAACGTTATCATAATCGCTTTTATTATCATTATCATCATTGTGATATAAAAATTACCCTCATCACCGTTATACTTACAACGATTTTTATTATCATATTCATTATCAATATTAGTAGTAGTGGATCTTTTGTATAATTTTGACCAAAGTTAATACTGATTTTATTATCATAATCAGCATCAGAGATAATGAAATTAGAGGGAAATGAGACACAAAAATAGATAGAGAATATTGAAATTTGAGATATACTTTGTTATGAAATATGAATAAGTGTTACACTGTGTAAAGAATGACACTGATATTACCTTTATTAACCGCTATTACCAACTCAGTGTAGTTTGATCTTTGAATTACCTCTCTAGATAATCATTCAGTTCTGATTTATTATAAGATTGATGTTATTACACACAAAAAAAATCTGAGGTGAGAAATACAAACATTTATCTGATATGAGTTTCGATAGTTCAGTTAAGTGAGTTTATTTACCACCTTTTATTTACTACATTTATTTTATTTATCATTTATTTTATTTATTTTATTTTATTACATTTATTTTATTTACACAGTTTATTTACCACCCTGGCTAACTGCTCAGGCGTGTACCATCGTGATTACAGAGTTACATATATTCACATACATTCGACAGAGTACAGTAATACAGTATTCTCTGATTATAGTAATTATACATGGTAAAATGGGAATATGTCATACAGCATACAAACGTATATTACCTAAGTTGATCTACCTTTGCTTTTGTTTACATGTGGGTGTGGTTTTCTATGATTATGATAATTAAAATTAGGATATAGAATGAGTATATCTTCCAATGTATCAGATACAATAAAATAATCACATAGTTCTATATACCTCATGTTAGGTGGTCTGAAAGGCTGTATCACATGACACTCCGAGATATAATGCTCATGCGTTCGCTTATTTTCCTCGTTGCACAGTCTACATCTAGATTCATCTGC
>NW_020869754.1:33524-38524 GCF_003789085.1 Penaeus vannamei | reverse complement strand
CTGCAATTTGAGGTTTCCTTGCTTGGGTTCAAGTCTTATGTACGGCTGTTTTTTGTGTTTTTTTTTTGTACTTTTTGTGTGAGTCTGTATGTGTGCTTGGGTGGCATTTCTGTCTGTGTTTGTGTCTGTCTGTCTGTCTGTCTCTCTGTCTATCTATTTATCTGTCTTGATTTCTGTCTCTGTCTGTCTGTCTGCCTTCTCCATTGTTTTGTGATGTTCTCTCTCTCTCTCTCTTTTTTTCTCTCTTTCTCCCCCTCTTTCTTTTTTCTTTTGTCTCTCGCTCTCTTTCTCTCTCTCTCTTCTCTCTTTCTTTCTCTCTCTCTCTCTCTCTCTCTTCTCTCTCCTCTCTCTCTCTCTCTCTCTCTCTCTCTCTCTCTCTCTCTCTCTCTCTCTCTTCTCTCTCTTCTCTCTCTCTCTTCTCTCTCTCTCTCTCTTTTTCTCTCTCTCTCTTGTATTTTATTTTCTCATCATCTATTCTCCCTGTTTTTTCCTTCCTGCTTTTATATTCCTCCTTATTTCTGTTCCTTATTACAACCAAAGTCTTCAGGTCTCCCTCTCTCTCATTCGCTATTGCCTCTTCCTCCTTAATTCTTTGTTGTTTTATTCCATTTGCCCCTTCTCTTCCTTCGTAAATTTGCCTCCTTCTCTCCTCTCCTCTTTTTACCATGCTTCTTCATCTTTGTATATTTAATTCTCATTTTTCGTCCTTTTCTCTCCCCTCTTCACCAATCTCCCTCTTGCTTCCTTTTACATTTAAGCTATATCTTTCCTCCCTCTTCTTCTTTTCTCTCTTCTTTTCTTCTTCTTCCTTTCTTCTCCCTCCTGTCACACCTCTTCCTCCTCCCTTTCTTCCATCCTCACCATTATTCCACCCCCTCTCCTCCCAATCTCCCATTTCTTCCTCCTTCTCCTCCTCCACCAACCACCACCTCCTCCACCACCACCACCTCCACCCCTCCTCCTCCACCACCCCCTCCTCCTTCACCACCACTTCCTCCTCCAGCACCCCCTCTTCCTTTCTCCACGCACCACCTTCCTCCTCTCCACCCCTCCTCCCCCACCACCACCCTCCTCCTCCCCCTCCACCCCCCCTCCTCCCTCCTCCACACTCCTCCTCCTCCTCCTCCTTCCGGAAGCCACCGGAGTTGATGACTGGCAAGCAACTGCGCCTCGGTGGTCACGCTCCATTAGTTTTCTTCAGCCGATCCGGCCGCCGTCCGTGTGGGCGTGTTTGCTTCCGTTCTCTTGTCTTGGCTCCCCTCACCCCCCGTCCTCTTCTTCTTCTCTCCTTCTCTTCTTCTCTCCTTTCTCTTTTCTACCCCTCCTCTTTTTCTCATTCTTCTCTTCTTCTCTTCTGGTGTATCTTCTCTCTGGTGTGTGTCTTTGGCTCCCCTCACCCCCCCTTTCTTCTTCTCCTTCTTCTCTTCTTCTCTCCTTCTCTTTTCTATCCCTCCTTTCTTCTTCTTCTCTTCTTCTCTTCTGGTGTATCTTCTCTTCTGGTGTGTCTTTGGCTCCCCTCACCCCCGTCCTCTTCTTCTTCTCCTTCTCTTCTTCTCTCCTTCTCTTTTCTCCCCTCCTTCTCCTTCTCCTTCTTCTCTTCTTCTCTTCTGGTGTATCTTCTCTTCTGGGTGTGTCTTCTTTTTGTATTTCTATTATTTTTTTCTTTCTTTTTTATTTCCTTTTTTTCCTTCCGTCTCTCTCCCCTCCTCGTATCTTCTTTTTCCTTGCCCCTCCTCCTCCTTCTCCTCCTCTTCTCTTCTGCTGTGTCTTCTTTTCGTATTTCTTCTATTTCTTCTTTCTTTTTCATTTCCTTTCTTTTTCCCTTTCCCTCTCTCTCCCATTCTAGTATTTTCTTTTCGTCTTCCTTTTCTATTCCTCATATTCTTTTCCAATTTTTCCCTCTTCCCTCCTCCTCCCGTATCTTCTTTTCGTCTTCCTCTTTTTTTCTTCCTTTTTTCCCCTTCCCTCCTCCTCTCCACCCTCTCCTCGTCTTTTCATTTCGTCTTCTTCTTTTTCTCTTCATGTTCTTTTTCATCTTTTTTCATATTCTTCTTTTCGTTTTTGTTATTGTTGTTGTTATTATTATCATTATCATCGTTTTTGTTATTACTGTTATTGTTGCTATGATCATTACTATTATCTTTATCATTATCACCTTTATTAGCATTATTACTATCATTATTACTGTTACTATTATCATTATCATTATTATCATTGTTTTCTTTTTCTTGTTTCCGTATTTCCTTTTCTTTCTTTTTCTTCTTATTCTTTTCGTCACTTTTATTTATCTTATCATTCGATTCTTGATCTTTTTTTTTTCATTTTTTTATCTTTATTTTCTTCTCTCTTTCTCCTCTTCCTATGTATCCTTCTTGTATTCTTTTTCTTATTCTTCTCTTCGTTTTTCTATATTTCCTTCTTTTTTCCTTGTTATCATTCCTTTCTTTTCATCATCCTTTTCCAACTATTCCTCATTTTATTACCTAATATCTTTTATTCCTTCCCTCATTTCTCTCCCATTGTTCTTTGTCTTTTCTCCCTTTCTCTTTCTTCTATTTACTCTCTTACTTCCTTCCTCCTTTTCTTCTTCCTAATCCTCCTCTTGTTCCATGTCTTTATCGTCCATCCATCTTATTCTTTTCTCTCTTTATTATTTCATCTTTTGTTTCTCTTACTTATCATCTTCCTCCTCTTAATCCTTATTTTTCTCTCTCTTTTCCTCGTCTTCTTCTTTCACCTTGTGTCCTCTCCAACTTCCTCCTCTCTTCCTCTCCCCTCCCTCTCTTTACTTGGTCTTTCCTCTCCTCCCTTCTCCTTCCCTCCTTCTCTTCCTCCTCCCTACTTGTCTAATTCTCCCTTCCCTATTTCCTCTCTTTCTCATACCTCCCCATCCCTCTTCTTCCAACTCACATCCCTCCCTTCCTTCCTCCCTATCCCCCCCCCACACACGCACTTCCCTAACTCTTCCCTACCCCTCCCTCCCCTATTCCTCCTCCCCTTCCCCCTCTCCCTATTCTTCCCCTTCCTCCCTTCCCTCCCTCCTACTCCTCCTCCCCATACCCTCCCTCCTCTACTCCTCTCCCTTCCCTCCCTCCACCCTCACCCCACCCTCCTCCTCCCCCACCACCCATCCCTCCCTCCCACCACACCACGCGAACCAAAACCTCCGCTGTTCCGGTCACTGACTCTCCGCCCCGTATGCTTTTGGGAGAAGGATCGGATTTTGTGAACTTCCTGTGCGGTCGCCTTCGGATCGTCCTCGGAGCGGAGACGGATTCGGATCGGCCTTAATGGGTTCCGTAAAAGGGGCTGAATGGTGGAGGAAGGTGGGAAGGGGGAGGGGGGGTTAGGTGGGTGTTAGAGGGTGTTAGAGGGTGTTAGCTAATGTTAGATAGTGTTAGAGAGTGTTAGAGAATGTTAGTGTTAGAGAGTGTTAGCTAATGTTAGATAGTGCTGGAGAGTGTTAGAGAATGTTAAAGAGTGTTAGAAGAGTTTAGAAAGTGTTAGAAGGTTTTAGAGTGTTACAAGGTTTTAGAGAGTGTTAGATAGTGTTAGAAGGGTTTAGAGAGTGTCAGAGAGTGTTAGAAGTTATTAGAGAGTGTTAGAAAAGGGTTTAGAGAATGTTAGAAGGTTTCAGAGAGTGGTAGAAGGGTTTAGAGAGTGTTAGAAGGTTTCCGAGAGTGTTAGATGGAAACAGAGAGAGAAGTAACTGTAAGAAACGGAAGTAGAGGAAACGATAAGGAATTAAAGGGAGTTAAATGGAGTTACAAGGATTTAAAGGGAATTACAGGAAACGAAAGGAAGTTAAAGAGAACGAGAGGGAGTTAAAGGAAATCAAGGAATTAGAAGTTAAAGGGACTGAGTTAGAAGGAATGATGTAACTTCTTTGTGCAGTTACTTAGATATTTTAGTTAGAATAATCCTAATTCTCAAGGGGACCAAATTTTCGAAATTAAGAAAAATATATGTAAGGGAAGTAAATAGATGAAGCGCATATAACAACATGAATTCCTCCATTATTTAAAAATACGTATTGCAGAACCATCATCCTGCCATCCTGCCATTTTTGCAACATTATCCGAGATGCACCGTGGCACAGATAGAACTTCTTGAGAAAACGTGTTTTGCAAATATCATATCATGAAAAATAAATAAATAAAGAAACAAACAAACAAAAAGGAACTATCTATATAATAGTTTCGCTTTTTTCACAAACATTCTCTCTCTCTCTCTCTTTCTTTCTTTCTTTCTTTCTTTCTTTCTCTCTCTCTCTCTCTCTCTCTCTCTCTCTCTCTCTCTCTCTCTCCTCTCTCTCTCTCTCTCTCTCTCTCTCTCTCTCTCTCTCTCTCTCTCTCTCTCTCTCTCTGCAACATAAACTCGAGAGGCAACGATTATCACGAATGAGGAAATAGAAACGAAGATAATACGAATTCTCCAAAAGTGACGAACCGAAGAGGATTCCATAATTGTAATTGTGTGTCTCCGGAACTACCTGTCCAACCCACTTTGCTTAATTACCCATTTGGTAGTTACAGGTGAGTGTCGTCTTATGTGTGCCTGTGTGGGGCTGGGTGGGGTGTCGATGGGGTCTGTGCGTGTTTGTTTGTTTGTTTGTGTGGGGGGTAGGAAGGGGGAAGTGTGTGTGTGTGTGTGTGTGTGTGTGTGTGTGAGAGAGAATGTGTGTGTGTGTGTGGGAATGGGGATGTGGATAGGTAAATGTGTGTTTGTGTGAACATTTGTGCACATCTGTATGAATGTAACTGTGTATGTGTATTGTGTGTGTGTGTATGTGTGTGTTTGGGTTTATATTTGATCTGTTTGATTTCATTTTAATAGATTTTCACGAGTCTTTCGAATGTAAAAGCAAAGCATGTGTTCTCGAGCCAAGGTTCTTCGTAAATCAATTACGAAATGCCCTCTCCAGGTGCGTACACATTAGTAAAGGACGCGCCACATCACATTCACTTACTGACCTCCTCATCACTTTATAATCACCGCCC
>NW_020869754.1:18524-21024 GCF_003789085.1 Penaeus vannamei | reverse complement strand
TATTGTTATAATTGTAATTCATGTTACTACTGTTGTAATTACTATTTTATCATCACTGTCATTGATATTATCATTTTTATTACCTTCGTTATGATCATTATTATCATTACCATCATCATTATTATCATCAGTACTACTATAATCACTATCACTTTTATCATCAATGTTTTTTTCTTCTGTTCTCCTTCCTGTTCTCTTCTTTTCTTCATTAATTTCTTATTTGACTTTTGGTTTCCCACTTCTACATTTTCTTCTGCTTATTTTCACGTTTAACCATTCTTGTTTTCTCTTTTTCTTTTTTTCTTCTCTCTCCCTCTCTCTCTCTCTCTCTCTCCTCTCTCTCTCTCTCTCCTCTCTCATCTCTCTCTCTCTCTCTCTCTCTCTCTCTCTCTCTCTCTCTCTCTCTCTACTTCCCCTCTCCCCTCCCTACGTCTATGTTTCCCTCCTCACTTTAACCTCTCTTCCCCCTTCCCTTTCCCCCCTCCCTTCTTTCACCTCCCTCACCCATCCTCCCCCTATCTCTGCCCCTCCCCTCTTCTCCCCCTCCTCTCCTCCCCTACCTTAGACTTCGGGGTACGTGCTGTTTTTTTTTTTTTTTTTTTTTTTTTTTTTTTTTTTTTTAAGACCATTTTCATTCCCACGATTAATAATACGCGGTTAACCAGGACTTAAAGCATGCACTTAAGGGAAAAGGTAGCTGGGAGGGGGAGGGGAGGGGAGGGGAAAAGGGTATGGGGGAGGTTAGGGGGGGAAAGGGTCGGGAAATTTTTGGAGGGAAGAGAGAAGGAGGAAGAGAGAGAGAGAGAGAGAGAGAGAAGAGAGAAGAGAAAGGTTATTACACGCGCCACACGCCGCAAACACGCCCTTCCTTCCTATACACTACGTACCCACACACGCACCCGCAACTCACCACAACCCCCACCCACATTAACGTCTCCACACGTCTCCACTACACCTATGCCACACAAATACTTTTTACACACACACATACACCTGAAATACATCCCACACTTAAAACCTCATCCCCAACACCCCACACCCACAACACTCACACAGCTACCCACACTTGCCCCCTCACACTTACAACCCCACAATATCCCACTTGCTCCCTGATACTTACAACCCTATGATATCCCACATCCACCCACACACAACCCTATCCGACTACAACCTCATTCCCACACATACCATCTTTCCCACAACAAGAACTACACCCGCATTAAACCCCCACAATACCCACAACACCATCCCCTACAACCCCCGTACATCAACAACTCCCACTCTTATCTACACCCACAATTACACCCACCTCGAAATACCCACACCCACAAGAGTTCCAAAAACACCCACATGACCCCCCCTACAGCGCTCACACCCACACTCACAACAACCACATTACAACACCCACACCCATAATAATCCACACAACAATCACCCTCCCCACAACACACACATATAACACAACCTCCACAACAACCCCCCCCACAAACACACACACACAACCCCCCCCCCTCCCCACACACAACAAACAAACATACACACAACCTCCACCCCCCCACCCCCACCTCACAACACCCCCAACGAAAAATAACAAATGTCCCCATAACGAACAGTTAGCGCAGCCGCCTTCTCCCCGGTGGCGCTCCCACGAACCCCCCTCGCCCCCTCGCCCCCCCTCGCCCCCCTCCCCCTCGCCCCCCTCGTGAATCAGAACCCGAGCCGCCCGTCACAACCGGTGATCAGCGGCCGAGAAAAATCACTGGCAGGTGACGTAAAGATTTGGGGGAAATATGGAAGGGGTTGGAGTGGGGATGGAGGGGGAGGAGGGGGGTGGGGGATGGGATGGGAGGGATGGGATTGGGGGAGGGGGGTTGGGTTGGAGAGATGGAAGGATGGGGGGGATGGGGAGGGATGGAATGGAAGGAGGGGTGGGGTGGAGTGGGGTGGGGGAAAGAAGGGGAGGGATGGAGGAAAGAGGGGAGAGGGATGGAAAGGAGGAGGAGGGATGGGGTAGAGGGTGAGGGAGGGAGGGGGTTGGAGATGGGTTGGAGAGGATGGGGGAGGGATGGTGGAGAGGGGGTGAGGAAGAGAAGGAGGATGGGTAGATGGGGTTGGAGAGGGATGGGAATGGGGGGATGGGGAGGGATGGGGAAAGAGGTGTGGGAGAGGGGAGGGGGGAGAAATGGATCCGTATCTGGGTGGAAGGAAAAAGGAAGGGAAGGGGAGAGGAGGCGAGAGAAGGAAAGAGGAGGAGGCGAGAGGAGGGGAAGGGAGAGGAGGGAGAAGGGAGGGGAAGGGGAGGAGGAAGGGACATTTAGTGGCGACAGAGCATGGCAGACGTGGGTTTCTGAGTGTTGTTAGTATGGGAAGATGTCGGTGGTTTGTCCTCTCTTGACGCGTGGGCTTCCCTTGGGAATTTCCTCATCTCTGGGGACAAACAACGCGCCTATGTACACACAAACATACTCACACGCACACACACACACACACACGGACCCAC
>NW_020869754.1:10000-13215 GCF_003789085.1 Penaeus vannamei | reverse complement strand
AATGAACAGAGGAAATGAAAGAAGAAAAAAAATAAATCTCTTTCATTGCCATAAAAGATGCTAGGTTCTCAGTCTCACAAGATAACGGTGTGTAGACTTATAATGTATGTGCGTAGTGAGTGGATAGTGGGGTGTGGGGTATTTTGCGTTTGTATGCATATGTGTGTGTGCCCGTATTTGTGTGCGTATTGTGTGCGTGTATGTGTGTGTGTGTGTGTGTAGGTGTTGTGTGTGTGTGTGTGCTATGTGTGTGTGTGTGTGTGTGTGTGATATGTGTGTTGTGTGTGTTGTGCTGTGTGTGTGTGTGGTGTGCGTTGTGTGTGCGTATTTTCTTTTGTCGATCTTTGTAAATATTTTTAAAATGGTTTGTAAATGAAAATTAAAATAAGAAGTTTAAGTGAGGAGGATGAAAGGGGAGGGAAGAGTAGAGAAGAAATTATAAGGAGAGAGAAGAAGAGAGGAAAGGAGAAGTTGACAGGTAAAAAGAACGAGAAAAAAACGAGGAAGAGAAGAGAGAGAAGAAGTTGGGATGAAGAGAGAAGAGGAGGAGATTAGAAGATGTAAGAGAGGAAAGAAAGAGAAGAGAGAGATTAAAAATGTGAGAAATGAAAGAGAATAAAGATTATACAAATATGAGAGAGGTGGGAGAGAAAGAGAGAGGAAAAAACGAGAAGAAGAGAGAGAAGAGATTAAAATTGTAGCGAGAGGAAGAGAGGAAGAAAAGGGGAAGGAAGCGAGAAGGAGAAAGAGCGATTGCGAGGGAGGAAGAGAAGAAGGAATGGGCGGAGGAAGAGAAAAGGAAGATAGCTAGGAACAGAGAGAGGAAGGAAAAGAGGTAGCAGACGAGGTAAGATCGAGGAAGTGAGACATAAGAAGAGAAGGAAGAGGAGAGAGAAAATAAAGAGAGGAAAGAGAACCGAGGAAGTGAGACAGAAAAGACAGAGACAGGAAGAGAACGAGGAAGAGAATGCAGGAAGAGTAGAGCAGGAAGAGAACGATGGAAGAGAGAAGGAGAGAACGAGGAATTGAGACAAAAAAGAAAGAGGACAGAGCCCTCAGGGAAGAGAAGAGGAGAGCAGAGAGGAAGAGACCGAGGAAGAGAGAGACAGGGGGAGAGAGGCGGGGGGTGTTCCCATGCCACCCGACCACAGGGGCCACTGGCTCGCCCCCGCCAACCATTATTCTGATAATCACGGCCACTTCTGCCTTCCTCCGCCTTCCTGCTCCCCTGAAGCTCCGCTCTTTTTAGCCCCCACCCCCCCGCGTTCCTCCTTCGGACCTCCCAACAGCTCCCTCTCTTTCGCGACTCCCCAACAGCCTCCTCTTGCGGAACTTCCCCAACAGCTCCCTCTTTCGGACTCCCCAACAGCTCCCTCTTTCGGACTCCCCAACAGCTCCCTCTTTCGGACTCCCCAACAGCTCCCTCTTTCGGACTCCCCAACAGCTCCCTCTTTCGACCCAACCTTCCCTCAGCTCCCTCTTTTTGACCCCTCTCCAGCTCCCTCTTCTTCCTCCAGCCCCTCTTTCGACCCCTTACTCCAGCTCCCTCCTCCTTTCCAGGACCCCCTTACTCCAGCTCCCTCTTTCTGACCCCCTCCTCCACTGCTTCCCTCTCTTCGGCCCCCTACTCCACTGTCCAGCTCCCTCTTTCTGACCCCTTACTCCCTCTTTCGGACTTACTCCCTTCTCCAGCTCCCTCCCTTTCGGACCCCCTTACTCCAGCTCCCTCTTTCGGACCCCTATACTCCTCAGACTCCCTCTTTCGGACCCCTTACTCCAGCTCCCTCTTTCTGACCCCCTTCGCTCCAGCTCCCTTCTTTCGGACCTTACTCCAGCTCCCTCTTTTACTCCAGCTCCCTCTTTCTGACCCCCTTCCTCCAGCTCCCTCTTTCGGACCCCCTTACTCAGCTCCCTCTTTCTGACCCCCCCTCCAGTCCCTCTTTCGGACCCCTTCCTCCAGCCTCCCTCTTTCTACCCCCTTTCCTCAGCTCCCTCTTTCTGACCCCCTCTACTCCAGCTCCCTCTTTCTGAACACCCCTTCCTCCAGCTCCCTCTTTTGACCCCCTTCTCCAGCTCCCTTTCTTTCGGACCCACCTTTACTCCAGCTCCCTCTTTCTACTAGCTCCCTCTTCGGACCCCTTACTCCAGCTCCCTCTTTCTGACTCCCTCTTTCGGACCCCCTCTACTCCAGCTCCTCTTTCGGACCCCCTTACTCTCCAGCTCCCTCTTTCGGACCCCCTTCCTCCAGCTCCCTCTTTCTGACCCCCTTCCTCCAGCCTCCTCTTTTTCGGACCCCCTTACTCAGCTCCCTCTTTTCTGACCCCTTCCTCCAGCTCCCTCTTCGGACCCCTTACTCCAGCTCCCTCTTTCTGACCCCTTCCTCCAGCTCCCTCTTTTCGGACCCCCTTCCTCCAGCTCCCTCTTTCTGACCCCTTACTCCAGCTCCCTCTTTCTGCCCCCTGTCCTCCACCCCCCTTCCTCCAGCACTCCCTCTTTCGGACCCCCTTACTCCAGCTGACCCCTTAACTCTCCTTTCTGACCCCCTTCCTCCAGCTCCCTCTTCGGACCCCTTACTCCAGCTCCCTCTTTCTGACCCCTTCCTAGCTCCCTCTTTCTGCCTTCCTCCATCCCTCTTTCGGACCCCTTACTCCAGCTCCCTCTTTCTGACCCCTTCCTCCAGCTCCTCTTTCGGACCCCCTTACTCCAGCTCCCTTCTTTCGGACCCTCCTCCAGTCCCTCTTTCGGACCCCCTTTACTCCAGCTCCCTCTTTCGGACCCCTTACTCCAGCTCCCCTTTTCTACCCTCCTTCCAGCTCCCTCTTTCGGACCCCTTACTCCAGCTCCCTCTTTCTGACCCCCTTCCTCCAGCTCCCTCTTTCGGACCCCCTCCTCAGCTCCCTCTTTCTGACCCCCTCCAGCTCCCTCTTTTTACTCCCTCCCTCTTCTGACCCCCTCCTCCAGCTCCCTCTTTCGGACCCCCTTACTCCAGCTCCCTCTTTCTGACCCCCTTTCCTCCAGCTCCCTCTTTCTGACCCCTTCCTCCAGCTCCCTCTTTCTGACCCCCTTCCTCCAGCTCCCTCTTTCGGACCCCTTCCTCCAGCTCCCTCTTTCGGAACCCCCTACTCCAAGCTCCCTCTTTCGGACCCCCTACTCCAGCTCCTCTTTCCGACCCCCCTTACTTCCAGCTCCTCTTTCTGACCCCCTTCCTCCAGCTC
>NW_020869754.1:0-5000 GCF_003789085.1 Penaeus vannamei | reverse complement strand
GAAAAGGGGTAAAGAGGGAGGGGAAGGGAGGGGAAGGGAGGGAAGGGGAAGGGAGGGAAAGGGAGGGGAAGGAGGGGAACTGCAACAGGACGGAAGATGAAAACAATAGCGTGAGTGTTGCACATGTCATTTGCACGAGATGTTACAAGTACTCTGCATGCACGTATACATTCGTGTATGACATGACGCAATCACACGGCGGGAAATGCATGTGCTTGCAAACACGTGAGGTGTACTCTCTGTCATTACGTGCGACTGTGTACGCGTAAGGGTCACACACACGAGACCACAACGCATACGCACGTACGCACACACACACACATGCAGAAGCACACACACACATACACATGCACACACCACACCACACACACACACACACGCACGCACATACACACACACACACGCGCGCGACCACAACGCATACGCACGTACGCACACACGCATACACACACGCACATGCAGAAGCACCCACACACACACACATGCAGAAGCACACACACACAGGCACGCAAACACACATACACACACACACACACACACACACACACACACACACACACACACACACACACACAAACAAACAACTACCCATCTGTTCATTCCTCCGTTATACAATTATCATTAGCAATAAAGTCATTAAAATCTGATTAATTATCATCACTTTAATAAATCTTCTGCAATATAATATTTCTATGTGAGGTACACTAATAATAATGTTAATAGTAATGATAAATTACAGCAGTAATAGTAGCAATGATGATGATGATGATAAAGGGAGTAGTAATAATATCATAAGTATCAATGATAATAATAATTAAGTAATTATTTCATCATTATTAAGCATATGCGTCACCTCTGTTTAATCTAAAATTGATTATAACGGAAGAGACTTATTCTCTCTTCTGTTTCCTCTTCCTCCTCTTCTCCTTCCTCTCCTTCTTCCTTCTCTTCTTTTCTTCCAATCTCACCCTCTTCTTACTATTCTTTCTCCTCCTTTTTAACCCTATCTTCCTATTCTTTTCTTCTTTCTTCTCTCGCCCCTCCACTTATTTTTTCTTTTTCCTCCTTCTCCTCTTCCTCCTCCTTCTCTCCCCCACCCCCCATATTAGCATATCCGTTTCTCATACTCTCCTCCACCTGCCCCTCATCCCCCTACCCCTCCTCTCATTCCCCCTGACCCCCCCCCATTTCCAAATGCCACACAAGTCATTCATCAAAGAAGACAAACAACTTCTCATTAAAAAAAAAAATGAAAGAAAAAGAAAAAGAAAAAAAAAACATTGTCAAGATAACGGATTTGTCGATTTTCTTTTTCTTCTTTTTTTTTTCCTTTTTCTTTCAAAGAGCTTAATCACTACATTCATTCGAAGGAAACAACGCCAACAGGACTTCTAAGACGCCAGAACACTTCCTTCTCAACTTCCCTCCCCCCCCTTCCTCCTTCACCCTACCCCCCCTCCACCCCCCCCTCCTTACAGTCTATCACCCCCGTCCCCCCCCCCCCCACCCCCCATTAAGCTTCACCTACAGTCCACTTGTTTCAACTGTAATATACGTGACTTCACCCCCTTTCCCTCCCTTCCTCCCTCCTTCCTCTACCTCCCTCTCTACCCTCCTCTTCTTCCTTTTCCTTCATCCACTTTCTGTCTCCTTCCTTCCTCTGCTTCGTTCCCTCCTTCTTTTACTACCATCTTCCCTCCTTCTCTCTTCTGTGCCCTTACCTGTAGATCCTTTACTTCCTCTTCTACTCCATTAGATTCACTCCTTCCCTTCCTCTCCCTCCTTCCCTCTCTTCTTCTTCACCCTCTTTCCCTCCTCCACCTACTTCCTTCTCTCCGTCCCCCACCTTTACTCCCTCTCCTCACTCACTTCCTATTCTATATGCCACCACTATTTCCTACTCCTCTACCCCTACCATGCCCCCTCACACACCCACCTACACCCTCGAGAGAGAGAGAGAGAGAGAGAGAGAGAGAGAGAGAGAGAGAGAACGATAGAGTGACAAAAAGAGAAAGACAGATGGACAGACAGAGAGACACAAAACAACCACATCACCAGAAAGATAAAAAAAAAAAAAAAAAATCAACACAAAAAACATCGATCCTTCCAAAGGGGGGTCCTCCTCCCACGAGTCCTTCTCCCGGGGTCCTGCGAGAAGTCCGCCAGTGGCCACAGGAAGTCCCCCTGCACGACTCCTGCGGTAATGGCTGCCACCACCCGGGACCTGGTGACGCTCGCCTGAGAACCCTTGGCTCCTTGGCCCCGCCCCCTTCGCCTCCTCTCTCTGGGGGCTTCTCATGCTTATAGAAGTCGTATTTCGATTTGTTGTTTTTTTTTCTCTTCTTTGTTTTCTTTATTTTGGTTTTCTTGTTGATGTCTATGCTTCGTTTTTTTTCGTCTTATTGCTATACTTTACTTATTCTCTTCTGCTTCTTCATCTTCCTCGTTCTCCTACTCTTCCTCTTCCTCGTTCTCCTCCTCTTGCTCTTCTATCTCCTCTTCCTCCTCCTCCTTCTTCTTTTCTTCCATATACTTTTCCTCTTTCCCCTTTCTCTCTTTCTCCTTTTAAGAATTCTTCTGTTACTCCTTTTCGCATGTCCTCTCTTTTTGTGTCATTATGATTCATGTATTCTCTTTCATACTCAATAATTTGCATGAGTTTACTTGTCTGTTTCATTTCTCTTGTCTTTGAACTTCTTTCGCTGTCATTGTCTTTTTCCTTCCTGTTAATTCTATTCTATTCCTCTTTTTCCTGATTCTCTGCTTATTTCTCCTTCTTTTCTTTATTCATCGCGGTGTATATGTGTGTGTGGTGTGTATATATATATATATATATATATATATATATATATATATATATATATATATATATATATATATATGTACATACACACACATACACACATATATTAGTTTTTATATTAATTCATTTTTATGGCAGGAAAATTATAGATCTAATAAGTAATACAATATATACGTGAATGAAGAGGTAACATAATGAATGAATGAAAAGAATAATTAAAAGGAATTTTATTTTTCTCTCTTCCTCTCCGCTCTCTCTCGTAAGTCGTGTTTGAGAATAAGTCGGTGAGATGGGGCACTGCTACCTCCGCCGCCTCCATCTCCTCCTCCTCTTCCACCTCCTCTTCCTTTTCCGCCTCCACCTCCTCCTCCTTTTCTACGTCTTCTTCCTTCTTCATGTCAGTCTTCTGTGTTTCCTCTTGCTCTCTCCTCCTTCACCCTGTTTATTATCTTAATATCCTTCTCTAAGACGTCTTCCACTGCTGCCTCCTCTTTCTTCATCTTCGTCTATGCCTCCTTCTGCTCTCCTTCCTCCATCGCTACTTCTTCTTCTTCCTCCTTTATCAGCTTAATCTTCTGTGCCTCCTCCTGCTCATCATCTTCCTTCGCCATTGCTTCTTTCTATTCCTCCTCTTTCTCCACTTCCTCCTCCTTCTTCAGTCCAATCTTCTGTGCCTTCTCCTGCTCTATTTCTTCCTCTTCCTCCGCCATTTTACCTTCTTCACTTTCATATCTAGGACCTCCTCCTTCACTTTATCCACTTCCGCCTCTTCCCTTGCCTTCTCATCCACCTCTTCCTCCTCCTCCTCCATCTCCCCCACTTTCTCCACCTCCATTACATTCTCAAGACCTACACCTCCTCACCAATTCTCCTCGACTACCGCTTCCTCTTCCACCTCCTCCACAACCTGTACCTCCAACGTTCTTCCACCTCCTCCTCCACCGCTTCCACTCATTCCATCCATCCTCCTCCCGCCACCCCACCATCCTCCACCTCCACTCCACAACTCATTCCAACTCCACCATCCACTCCACCCCCCACCCCATCCACCTCCCCAACCCAATCCACCACAATCCAACCCGCACGTGACACGCAACGAAAAGCGAAGCGGGCGGCCTCGCTCCACCGTGTATGCTCGCTCGTGTGTGCGTATGTATGTGTGTGCGTATGTGCGTATGTGGCAGAGGTTGTTGTCCCGCCGCGCTGATCGAGGAGGAGCCGCCGCCTCGGCTTCGCGGTGGGAAAAGGCGCCGTCGGGTGAGACACGGACGGCTTGGGCGCTGTGACGTCACGGGCTGGACGGCCTGGCTAGGGGGGACCTCTTTCCCCTCTTCCATTTGCCTTCTTCTTCCTTCTTCTGCTTCCCTGTTTCCTTATTTTACTTGTTCTTCTTCTTGCTTCTTCTTCCTGCTTCCTTCTTCTACTTCTACTTCTTGCTTCCTTCTTCTTCTACTTCTTCTTCGTTCTTCTTCTTCCTGTTTCCTTATTATCATTATTCCTTCTATTTCTTCTTCTTCCTGCTTCTTCTTTTTCTTTTTTCTTTTTTCTTTCTTTTCTCCCTGCATCCTTCTTTTCCTGCTTGGTTCTTCGTCTTCTCTCTTCATCCTTTTTCTCCTGCTTCTTTCTCCTTTCTTTCTTCTGTCTCTATTTTCTTTCTCCTTTTCTCCCTTCTCCCCCATTTCGTATCCCTTCATTATCAAATTCCCTTTTCCTCTCCCTTCTGTCAGCACCCCCTTAAAGCCCCCTACCCCCTACCCGCCCCCGGTCACCCCCTTCTCCCTACCACCCTTAGTACCCCTACCCCCTATCCGGCCATACCCCTCCATCCCCTCTCTCTACCCCAATATCTCTTTTTTAGGGAAGTGTAGCTTATTTGTGCGCGCGCGCGTGTGTGTGTGTGCTTAAGACTATAATTAGAAAAGGAAGTTCCTTGGAGTAGTGAAGTAGAGGAAAGGAGAAATGCTGTATCTTTATGTGTTCGTATGTATAAGCAAAAAAAAAAAAAAAAAAATTGTCTTGTGTATAGTTTATTTTCTTCTCTCTTCTTCTTCTTCTTCCATGGACTTTTAAAGTTTCGATTTTACAAAGAAAATTTGATGTTAGTGGGATGAAGTTAAATGGATACTGATATTTGCTTGAAATGAGTAAATGAGTAAAAGGGACCAATATAAATACTTGACATACACATGAACACATA